>OX439385.1:4041900-4476357 GCA_949319315.1 Zelleria hepariella | reverse complement strand
AAAGCAAGGTACCCATACATTCATTGCCAAAACGCATTTTTCGATTTTTTGACTAATTTTTTTCATGGATGCGGCGGGTTAGGGACTGCAAGATTTAGGTTCTAGTATGTGAAATTGCATAAATTTTCACAATATCAAGGTGGCAAGCGGTAACCTTTTACTCTGAATTAAGTGCATTTTTTCGTAACTTTGACCTTAAATATCTCATTGATGCGGCGGGTTAGGAACTTCAAAAATTAGGTGTTTGTACCCAGAATGACGTGTTTTACAACATATCAAAAGGGGAACCGGTAACCTTTTACTCTGAATTAAGTGCATTTTTTCGTAACTTTGACCTTAAATTTCTCATTGATGCGGCGGGTTAGGACCTTCAAAAATTAGATGTTTGTACCCAGAATGACGTGCTTTACAACATATCAAAAGGGGAACCGGTAACCTTTCAAGAAAATTAAACGGTCGCTGGCGACTGTACTAAAACAACTTGTACTAGGTGGCGACAAAAAAGGAGCGAAAAAAATATCAGCTGTTTCATACATTTGGCGCAGTACTGAGGCGACCTTTTCTATGGAACAGCTGATATTTTTATCACTCCATTTTTTTCGCCACCTAGTACAAGTTGTTTGTATTGATCAGTAGACATCCTACTTAAAGTTTCGCTATCGACTTAGAGTGCACCCAGTAGTGAAAAGGTATACCTACACTGTTAGGTATTAAGCTACTGCACTAATTCCGAGTGATCTGGTGCCGACCGTTAAGGAGTTCCGTTCTCCATCTCCGAAGTTCTTCATCAGATCTTCAACTGTGCGGATTTTTGTTCATAAGCACACTGTAGTTACTTATATCTAAGCCTGCGCGGACGAAGTCACGGGCAAACGTTAGTATTGTAATTAAGTGCGAACGTCAAAGTGGCAAAATATATATAAGCCAAGATCACTGAATTTAATCGCAATTAACCAAAAGTTAATCCGTTTGACAAATCGATTAATAAATCCACGTCTAGGAGTTAGTTAAGAGAACATTAGAGACGCCATTTCGTTGATGTTTTTTTGCGCAAAATATTGATTGCTAATATTTTCGTTAACAAAGGAAGCTTTTTGGTAGCATTTTTGTATTTTTTTATTTATTATGTGCTAATGAAATGAATTATAAGTTATGATAAGTCATTAATTCTAATTATATGAAGCACGCAAGTGAGGAAACATAGGTAAATAACAACTACTCGATACCACGAAAAAAAAAATACGTATAGATCCTAATTATAGGCATCAGTTTGGTCCCGGCCGCTTAGAAGAAAATTGTTGATTCTAGACCTTATAAACATAACTATACAGGGCAATTTAAACATTTATAATAAGTTGAAAAAATTCACTCGGGACAGGACTTATTGGTATAGCGCCAATTGGTAGAGCGCCTGTACGGGCAGCATGGTAAGCCCGAGATAGGTCCTTCTCTATGCAAAACTGTCAACTTGTCGGTCGGGCTCGAGTTCGCTCTACGCCAACATGGCGATGGAGCCAAAATACAAAATTTTTATTCAAATGGAAATAACTACTTTTTGCTCGACATGACCCTAATCTACTGCCATCTCGAGTCCCGCCTGCCATGCTCGCACAATAGACATGGTACGTCTGTCACTCGAGTTCGAGAGAGTGTCAAAATGACCATGCTAAGCATACTGCACGGTATGCCTGAAGGTTGCGGGTTCAAGTCCTGTCCCGAGTGAATTTTTTCAACTTATTATAAATGTTTAAATTATTGCCTAGCACGGGTTAGTGCTTTAGAAAAAACAAAAAGTGTATACAGGGCAATTTTTAAATAACTTTATTCCTGAAACACGTAAACTTTTAAAATGTGATAGCCAACAACTTTTCTTCTACGACTTTGGTGAAAACTCAATATTTGAAGCCAAAGCGAAAATATCGGGGGGGTGTACTAAAATTTTAATTTAATAGTCATAACTTCTTTGAAGTGGAAGTGGGCAGGACACCTGGCGAGACGTACCGATCGATGGCAGATGGACAAAGTCCATTACGGAATGGCAACCCCGAAAGGGGAAGAGATCGGTTGGCAGACCACCAGCCAGATGGTCCGACGACATAGCCAAAGTAGCCGGAAAACAGTGGTTGCGCCTGGCGCAGGATCGTGAGAGGTGGCGTGAGCATGAAGAGGCCTTTACTCAACAGTGGGTGTTAACAGGCTGATGATGATGATGATGAGTCATTTTAGATTTGTGTACTTACCTAATTACTAAGACATCGATATAAGAGTAGGTACATAAAAAGTCCATAAAAAGGTACCTACCATAAGTCTTCATTATTAAAGATTAGTAACCAAAGCGGGCTCTATTGTAAAAGGGTACAACTTGTAGAATGGACAAAAAAGAAACAAATAAACAAAAGATCATCGAGAGGCCTCCTTCAATAGCCGAGTAATTAGACAACCCATTGGGAATGTTAGTTGGTGATCACTGATCACTAGGGAGGGGAAAATACACTGTCGATTACTTGTTTTATCGATAAAAAGGAAAATATAGTCGAACGGGCGAGCTTCTCCGAGTCTACTGGCGTTTGTGTGTTTATATGTATGAATGTTCACGATAACTTGAGTAAAGGTAGTCGGATCGTCATGAAATTTCGTAGGCAGGTGAATGAGGCAAAGATAATTTTTAAGTTCGAACATGAGCCAAATCGGTCGAGGGGTTGCTGAGATATGGGGTCGCTAGTTCACAGTTCGGGGCGAACCACAAGTTTATTGATTTCGTTGTTCGATGAAGAAGAAACGGATTGATCGCTATCGGTTTTACAGGAAACTGCTTCATACTCGCTACCAATCCTGCATCTTCCACTTCCACCCATCGTCGGTTGGACCCGGCCGGCCCACAAGATGGCCGTCGCCAATACAATACCACAATAAAGAAAAATACCAATATCTTTGGAACTTTGGAAGAATGAAGTTGGCAAGGACCTGTGTCTTATATTTTGTAGCCAAACGGCGTAAAAGGCGTATCCTACCGTGTGGCCGAGTGTACCATCCCCAAAATCGAACAAAAAGGGGTATTCTAGCGTGTGTCCGAATGTACCCTTCCAAAATCATCGATAGAGCGACGAGCTAATCGATGGCTATCACGTATCAACGGGCCGGATCAACGAAATCTCCGTATCAACGAGTACAATAATTGCTATTGTTTGCCTTCGATCGCCTCTCAGCGGTCCAATGTTTCCGTGTAGACCTAGGAACGGCGGCAGAAATGGCGAGAATTTATTTATATTAAAGTTGGAATGTGCTTTTTTAAACTTTTGTGGCTGTCAGACATAATTATTATTGTAAGAAAACGGGATTCTCTGTCGAAAAAGAAAGAGGGTAGATAAAATAGATTTATCTACGCCTAGGTGTTTGACACTCGGAAAACCATCTTCAGTCTACCCGTGACCTGGTGCCTGCAACAGTGCCGTAATATCGGGATGTACCATGCATATTGTACACTTGTAGAGTACACACGACTACACTTTCGTTGTAAAGTAGCCCGTAACGTAACCGAGTAGAGTGCCAGCGTGTAAGAGTGCCAGGATAATTTCTAAACAACTTTATCCCTGAAACACGCACGTCAACTCCTACCTGTGATTTCCAACAACTCTTGTTCTACGACTTTGGTGAAAGCGCAATTTTATTTTTCTCCTCCCTTCCTCATCTCAGGCGTTTGGTCACTAAGCAACGTTGCCCTAATTTTCGAGACCTGTCTACTCGATTTCCAACTCTATCCCGTACCGCGTAGAGTTTGTAGCACGGCTGGTTGCGGTCCGCGCGATGACGCAGCGCATCTGACCGGACCGGACACACGCGAGCGCGCCTCTCGTCAATGGAGCTATACCTACCTTAATAGTACTTATAGCTTAGCTACGTACCAGCATAAAGTTGCGTATCCATGGGTTTATAACTCTGTCTATCCCGCTCTACGTCAAACAAACTGTGTGGTACTGTAATAAGAAGCCGAGCACTTTTTCTTTTTTTCTAGTGTGACGCGTCCCAGCCAGCGAACTAGCTCTTTCAGGGGCCTGAGTCTGTAACGCAACGGTGCCAAAATGGGCTCCCAGTTGTCGGCTTCAATTACGATTTATTACAGCAAAGAATATTCTGATTCTAACTCTAGAGCAGGGTTTCTCAAACTTATGGCCCCACGTACCCCCGTTTAAGTTCCCAAATTACAGCGAACCCCTAACACAACTCCCGTCAAAATGAAAATAAGAAATTCTCTATCTACGAGTATCTATCTATCTATCTATATAAAAGGCAACAAAAAGGCGTGACAAAATACTCGTAAATATGTTATTAATGTGATGGATGGGCTTGTTTCTTTTCGCAAATGGAGTCGATTTTAGGAGCAATTTTGGACAATTTTAATCTTGATTCTGGTTCATTATAAAGTCGATTTCTGTACTTGGTTTTTATCATTACTAGATGTGAAAACCCATTCTCACATAAGTTTGTGGTTGAGAAGGGTAAAAGAAAATTCACCCCATTTCGTGAGAGTTCGGGATATTCTTCCTGTCTTGCTGTGCGTGTGCTAGCCAGCCATCCAGCCGCCATTACGTAATTTTTTTCGCGTACCCCCTACCATCAAATGACGAACCCCTAAGGGTTCGCGTACCACACTTTGAGTGTGACTGCTCTAGAGGATTAGTTCGCTGGTTGTAGGAGAAAAACGAGGAAACCCAGATTTTGTCCTTCTAATGGGACGCTATCGACACGCCATCGAAAGCGACGAAATGGTCTAAAAAACTCCAAACTGTTCAATCCAATCGCAATCAATAATAAAAAAGCAACAACCACCGATTTTTTACCACCACCCATGAGAGACAGGCTTACAAAGCGGCTATTGTGCCCACAATGTACATACGGTCGGCCACAGTCACAGATACATGGCAGCTCTTACCGCGCGCGGCATAAGGGCGCAAATCGAACAAAAAGGTGGTATCCTAGCGTGTGGCCGACTGTACCCTCCGTTGATCGAGATCGTGTCTGTGGCTATCTGAAGGTGACATGGGAATTTCTATTGTTACAGTTGTGCACGGTAATTAGTCTGGCGCTGGACCTTAGCCCATTATGACTTTTTAAATCCTTGGTTTATATGTTACCCTTCTTCTTCTTCTTCCTCTAGCGCCGCCAATGAAAAAATATGGAATCCTAAAAACATACCTATTATGTTCTTTTTGGTTGCGATTTTTTAGAATCTAAACCTCACATCCTAAAAATAGTTAACCTCGCGTTGAGAACTTACTGAAGAGATTTTAGCAAAAAACGCATCCAAAAAAGATTTTTTTTTTTTCATTGGCGGCGCTAGGTTGTGCCGTTGTGCTTATGTATCGCCTTAATAATTATTTTTAGTACCTAAAGCCTAGATTCCAGATCCTAGAACGTACAAATAAATCCCGCACAAGAAAAATACGGCCACTTTTGACTCAGACAAATCAAGACAACATGTTTCAGGTTTGCCTCAAATTATTATCAGTAAAGAAAGACCAAAATTAGAAATAAATTACTTAGTTCATTAACAAAATGGCTCTTTCGAACGGAACACTGAAAATTTTACTTTATACTAATTGCCACCGAAATAGAGACACTTTGAAATTAAACGATGACGGTGTATTTTTACTTCCACGGTTCATTTTACTTATTTAGTGCTTCGTTTGAGTTATTTCGAGGGAAGAAATGCAGCAGCTTCATTCTTAATCTAGCTGATACAGAATGCAATAGATGCACAACCTTTCTGCCTAAAGAAATACCTAATATCTAAGCAACCATTTTTAAGCGACTAATGCCCGTTTTCACCAACCACCCCTAATTTTAAAAGACCTTTTAACGAAAATTATCTGCGCCTCTGCAAGTCTATGGATGAAGGACCATACGAATTCCACTCACAAGCGTTATAATAAATAAATAATATCTTTATTTATTCAGATAACTGAGATCCATTGTTATGAGTTGAGTGTGTATGATCCTTCATCCATGCCCCATAGACTTGCAGAGGTGCAAATAACTTTCGTTAAAAGGCCTTTTAAAATTAGGGGTCGTTGGTGAAAACGGGCATTGGAACTTTTTTCTAAGTGAACCGATATTTATGCATTTTTTAAAGGGTGTACCTACTTCCCATGGTGTTCCCATAAAAAATAGGTGAAGATCTGATGAAGAACTTCGGAGATGGAGAACGGAACTCCTCAACAGACAGCAGCCAATCACTCGGAATCAGTTCAGTGCAACTTTTCACCAGTGAAGTCTGTTTTTATACACCGAACTAAATTCCATAGAATCCGCATTACGTATAAAATCACAATAAAAACTTGTCCCCACAGAAACAAAAGATATCAGCAATAGAACAATACGAAACATCATTTCGACCATACGTATAATATTCGAATGTCAACCTTATTGCATTAGTGTACAGTTTTACTTTAATTGCATGGACTACGAGCAAATAAGCTCCCAAAGGCAATTTGGGCATCAATTTTTCCAGACACATTTCAGAGTACTATGTTGTATCTAGTTTTATCCTTGATCGAAGGTTTTTATTTAATTTTGTATTCTTTCCAGTGTTGCCAGTGGCAGATAGTCAAATATAACACGAGGCAGATCAAAAAGTAACATTTTCTCGAGAAAAGTAACATACATAACCTCTTTTTATTGTGGAAACCACAGAACAATTGGTCTAACAATTGGCGATTCTGTCTAAAACTATACTAATCTGACAGCACTAAAAGTGACAGATAATGTACTAAAGTGACAGATAGCTGTCATCTTTAGTACATTATCTGTCAACCAATATAAGAAAGAAAAGAAAGAAAAACGTCTTTCAATACTACAAACAACCTGATGACAACATCAATGAATATAAAAAGAACGCCATATAGCAAGGTGGCGGGAATTTCAAAATTTTCACAGTGTTTTACATTTTGTAGCTAAACTGAACTATTTTTGTTCAGCGATTTTTCGTTCGCGAGAATAAATTCTTTTCATTATTGTAAACAACAGAACAACAATAATTCAGCCGATTATGTGTTCTGGTCTACGATGCAGTGGTACTGCCCAAAAAACTTGTCGTAGACCAGAACACATGATCGGCTGAATTATTGTTGTTCTGTTGTTTACAATAATGAAAAGAATACGGTTTTTTTAAGATTCTGGTATTTGTAGTTACAAAAAAAAAGAATATTGTATGTCAGTACGGAACCCTTAGTGCACGAGCCTGACTCGCACTTAGTAGTTTTTTTTTTTTAGGTTAGGTACTCGCCTAGTAACAAATGTTCTGTGATATTTTTAATACGCTACCTATAGCGGATCCCAAGAAACAGCCCTTTAAAAGAAGGACAGATAGACTGACAGGCAAACGGACAGACAGACGGACAGGCCGACATTGGAGGTGGAGTAATAGGGTCCCATTTGGCACCCTACGGGTGCGTAACCCTCAAAATGGAGTCTAGCTTACTCGCAAAATGAATATGTCGTATGTGACCATAAGTGTCCATAAATGTCCGAGCACATTGGATAAATGTCCAATATGCTCATAAATGTCCGTCAGACATTTATAACGTGACGAGCACTTTACAACTCTAGTCTACCCTTAAGCTAACGTCCAACTACCCATATACATTTTTTTTATTGACTGTGATTCATAGACAATGATAGAGAGGTCGGAGATTTATTGGCCCACTAAAATCATTTTAGCTTAATTAATATTGCTGAGTATTTCAGGGAAAGTTAATTTGAACTGGTGGATTTTTTTGGTTGCTGGAAAATCTAAAAAGTAACAAAAAAGTAACATATTGAGCCGTGTAACATGGAGGTAACATAAGAGGGTCAAAAGTAACGTAAAATGTTACTTTTGTAACATTCTGGCAACGCTGATTCTTTCGTGTGGTTTTCAGTAAAATACCGTTTTGAATTTGGAAGACCGTGCTGTGTGTATGTATTATAGTATTATATGTATTATGAATTCAAAGTTGGTAAAATGTATAACTAGTGGTTCGCCCCGAACTACGAACTCGCGACCTTAAATCTCAGAGCAACCCCTCGACCGATTTGGCTCATGTTTGAACTTAAAAATTCTCTTTGCGTCATTTACCCGTCTACGTAAATGTCATGATGATCCGACTAAATTTACTCAAGCTATCGTCGAATGAACATTCATACATACATACAAACGCCGGATTGTTCCAGTTGACTCAGAGAACTCCGTTCGCTTCGCTCGTTCAATAAAATTAATGTAGATAAAATTTGGATATTTCAATACAAATCAAAATCGCATCGAGCTTGTGTCGTCAGTTTTCAAACAGTGGAGCTATTCTTTGGAAGGTTTCTCCACGAGATTAAATGGTATATTTCCGGCGGACCCGCCCCTCGTCGGCTCAACGTTGACGTCTCGCCGCGAACTGTCAACCGTCAAGTGACAACTGTCAAATCGTCGGCGGAGCGCGCGAAACGACGCCGGTTTGACGTGGAGACTTTTGGATAGGGCGTTTTAGAGGCGACGACTTTTGCACGAATTTTAGTATTTTTAGGGTTCCGTACCTCAAAAGGCAAAAGGAACCATTGTAGGATCACTCGTCTATCTGTCTGTCTGTCTGGCCGTCTGTCACACATAGTCAATATTTGCTCCGAAACGACTGGATCGATTGAGTTGTGTGTGCCATATCAAATTAAAGGGCTCGTTGTTGTGAGGAATAGTTTTCAAGTTATTTAAGATAATAGGGCGAAAATTTACCATTCCCCCCCCCCCCCCTCGTTATCTACGAAACTACGGGGCCTAAAATTTTGGAAAAAAAACCAGAAAATAGGTTTTTACCTATTTTTTTTACTTTTTGGTTTTTACCTATAGGTATGTTTTTTTTTTGTTTTCGTTTTGTGCTTACGAAAATTTAAGTTTTAAAATGATTTTTTGTCGTATATGTTTTGGATTTTTCACCAAAATCCTTTTCACGAGGCCCATACTAAACGTGAGGCCGAGTCGGAAGCTATAAACCCATCCGCAACGCCATCTATTATTGGCGTTAAAATGATTTACTTAGCACGGAGCGGGCGAAATTAACGAGACGCCCCGCCAAAATAGATCTATCTAGGTACGGTCGGCCACAGTCACAGATACCCCATGGCAGCTCTTACCGCGCGCGCCAAAAAGGGGTATCCTAGCGTGTGGCCGACTGTACCACTCCACCGTGCCGTGACCCATCTCCCCCCCTCCACATAGCGGTCAAACTTATAACACCCCTCTTTTTGGTTCGGGTCGGGGGTTAAAAAAATATGTTTGTATTTTCTAAAGCACTAACCCGTGCTAGGGAACTTTATAAAGATTTTTATAAGGTTAAAAAAATCGCTCGGGACAGGATTTGAACCCGCAACCTTACATTATTATTACACTAGATGGCGCCCCATCGTCCGTACGACGAGTTTCAGTAAGGTTTGAAAATTCGCAAAGACAGTACTTGACTCGGTAGCTCAATTGGTAGAGCGCCTGCACGGAATGCAAGAAGGTTGCGGGTTCAAATCCTGTCCCGAGCGAATTTTTTAACCTTATAAAAATCTTTTTAAAAATTCTTGACTTTTGAAGTAAAGCTGACAGATGACTCTACATTTCGTGTGATTCCTCAAAACCTATTTTCTTGTTGTAGGTAAGCAAAATCTAAGAGTTCTTAGGTACTTACAAAAATCTTAAAAACAAAAGCATAAATCATGAGTTTTTTTTCTATTGTAAATCTAAACGACAGTCTTAAACAATGACATCAAAGAGATTCGAATAAAAGAAACAACTATTAAAACGCTCGTTCACTCGTTTTGAATAGGTCCCATCATCGCATTGTTATGCCTACACGATTTTAGTGGGGTCAGTGTACCAGTTGTGACCCACAGCCTAGAAAACATTCGCCACCCGCTGCCAATGCGCTTTTGTGATTGATGATGTTGAATATCGACCCTGAATTTTGCAGGATTTTCTTTTTTAAATATGCACACACAGACTTACCTAAAGTTTAAAACGCCCAAAGAACTCCGAAGTGGTTTAAAGTGTGCATATTTATGAAAGAAAATTCTTCAAAATTCAGGGCCGATATTCAACATTATCTATACGAGTACCATCTTCTCAGCTTAGTCCGGAAACATCCACAAAAGGTCAGGTTGTGTTTGTATATGCGAGGCTGCACTGTTGTGTGTTGGCTTTTAGAAGTCTAGATTAATGACCACACTTTGTTTCCTGTCCTACGGATTTCTACAAATGATACTGACTTTTTCAAGAAAAATCTACAATAGATAAAAGAGTGGGCCAAAACCGGTACGCGGACTCCACGCGTTGTAAGGAGTATTTTTAAATGAACTCTATTCTACACAAGGTTCATTATTGATATCTTTTTGTGCTTCGCCGCGGTTTGTGAGAAAAAAACACGTTGTAGAGTCAAGCGCGAAGTCGATTTTAGGTCATGGCTTCGCAGCTTTTTTGTACCAGTGTAGGTAAGGACTGATGTCCTAGGTACTGCAGCGATCGAGTGGTCACTTCACCCATGAATGACACAATTCCGCAAAAATACTGCAATAATGGTGCCAAAACTTGGTAAGCACAAATCTAAATAAAATCATGGAAAGAATCCCTTGTTCTTACAAGAATGAATCATGGAAAGAATCCCTTGTTCTTACAAGAATGTCTTAAGATGTTAACTAATGTTTCACCGTTACGAGATCGACGATCTAAAATCGATTCTGCAATCACAGGTTTCACAGGGGAAATCCGGAATTTCAGGCGCTTAATCCATAGGTGAGAAGTGAACACAGCTCAGTTGTTTTACGAACACAACCTCTACCTCAATGGCTTCCTAACCACTGCCGAAGGACCCCCGAAGCTCGCAAGCAAATTGACCGGCGTCACTAATCGATTCCCGCCACAATGAGCTCTTAATTGTCGGCCATTTTTATAGTTTTACGCGTGTTTACGCTGCGCCCCAATCGCAGGGCAGTGCGGCTTGATTGGGCGTATGGTCGCGTGGAAAAGTGAAAAGTATGTAGGTAGGTATAATCCGCGCGGGATGAGAATGGGATGCGACCCTTTAAAACTGAGACGTGCGCGGTAAGCAATCTCGCGTCGAAGCAAACTTGTCAAATTAAAATACAGTATATTTTCGATTCACTTCGACAAGATATTATGGGATGGCCCATTATCATCAACCGCGGTTTATGCCTATCCTGTTTTGTGTCCTACTGCTGGGCAAAGGGCTTCCAGGGGCGCATTGTCAAACTTTTTAATCTATCGCAATCCCTTTCAAAGATATCGGGATTATAATTTTATTGTGATTGCGACTTTAGAATTGAATTAGATTGTCTTAATTTTCACATCAAAACATAACGATTGAAAACGCCATACAAATTGAATGATATCGAGTAAACGATTTTGCTATTTTCTTCACTCAATATCCTTCAAAATCAAGTCGCAATCCCTATCCCTATCTCAATCGCTTTCAATGACAATTAGTGTCAAACAAAATGCAGTGTGAAGTTCGTTAGCACCCTTCAAACGTCAAATTGAAATGGCCCGCGATAGATTCAAAAGTTGGACAATTGCCCCCTGGTTTCCTACACACTTTTCTATCTGGAGCCGCCTTCTCTGCCACCCCGGTAAAAAGCCACGGCGATGTTGCCCGGTACCTGTGAGCCACTTGGTAGGCCAGAATTAGACGGCGGTCGATAGGAAGACCAGCCAGTCCGCTGGTCGGATGGCATTGCAGTGTCCCTGGATGTGGATGTGGATCGCGAGAGATAGCGTTAAGGCTGGAAGATAGCAGTGTGGGTGAAAATTCAAAATTTTCACAGTTTTTTAATTTTGTAGCTAAACTGAGCTATTTTTGTTCAGAGATTTTTCGTTCGCGGCAATACATAGTATTCTTTTCATTATTGTAAACAACAGAACAACAATAATTCAGCCGATTATGTGTTCTGGTCTACGAAAAGTTTTTTGGGCAGTGCCACTGCTTCGTAGACCAGAACATATAATCAGGTCTTAAGGCTCCGTATAAGGCTAACTAGCGCCGCCAATGTTAAAAAAATCATATCTTCTTTTAGAAGAAGTTTCTGGAAAAATCCTAAGATGAGCCTATGCGCCATGCTTTTCTAGATTTTTAAGTGTAGATACCCACTTCGAATTTACTTTTAAGCTAAAAAATTTTCGATAACCGCCAAAAGCGGCCGTTTTTGGCGGTTATCGAATTTTTTTTAGCTTAAGTCTAGAAACTGAGTTGGGTACCTACATTTAAAAATCTAGAAAAGCATGGCGCATGAGCTCATCTTAGGATTTTGTCAGAAACTTCTTCTGAAGGAAGATAGGATTTTTTCAACATTGGTGGCGCTAGTTAGCCTTATACGGAGCCTTAAAAATAGTTAAACCTTGCCTTGAGAAATCGCAGGAGCGTTTTTTTGCAAAAAACGCATCGAAAAAAAATAATGTTTTTTTTCCATTGGCGGCGCTAGTTGTGAGACGTATTTCATCTTAATATCTTAATACACTGTTTATGCGAATTTTTGGAAATTTCAAGCTTTTGTAATAGGACTTAATAATTTGTGTGTGGGCGTGATCTTAAACATTTTTCTTCTCGACGGTACCGACGTAGTTTCTGATTCGGCCACGGCGAATAAAGTCTCTACCTACATTTCTATAGCTCTCGTTTACCTAAATCATCGATGATTGACATACTAAACGCACGATCAGACAGTCTATTTCATTTCCATACACATGATCAAAGTTCTAATTTGATTCGGTTAGAGCTGGTCTCTCCAAGCCTCGCAACCAGAAGTTTATTCTTTGGTTGCGGAGAGAAAAGTTATGAGGAAACTTCTGGGACCAACTAGGAGAGAATATGGTAACTGGAGAGTCAGGAAGAACCAGGAAATCGAAGACGTACCTGCCCCTGTATTCTTTAAAATATCTACCGTAAACATAACCGTTTTTAAATGTCCAAGAAAAGATTGTTCATTTCATCAAGACGCCGTACATCTCACAACTAGCGCCGCCAATGAAAAAATAATAATATCTTTTTTTTGGATGCGTTTTTAGCAAAAAACGCTCCTGCGATTTCTCAACGGACCTAAGGTTTGGATTCCAGCCCCTCTACCCTTGACGCATGTTTCCAATGCGGCCGCAATATGGCGCAATTTACAAAATTTAATATTTTACAAATTAAGACGCATTTTGTGTTTTTATTGAATAAAACCGCCTTACCTTTGAATAAACATTACAAAATATTTAAAATCAAAGCCTTACTATGCGAATTCAAAGAGAAATTAATTTTTAAACTTTTTCAATTGGATCGCAATAGCGTCAAGGGTAGAGGGGCAGGATTGGATTTCCTATGAATGCAATCGATTCTCGCCAAAAGTGGCCACTTTTGGCGAGAATCGATTGCATTCTTAAGTTCTAGGATCAGCCTCGCGTTGAGAAATCGCAGGAGCGTTTTTTTTATAAAAACGCATCCAAAAAAAATTATAATTTTTTTTTCATTGGCGGCGCTAGGTCTGAGACGTATTTCACCTTAAGGGATATTTTTTTTGATGTTGTATTGTTTTGATGCTCAAAGGTTGAGTGGATTTCCTATAATAAAGGCGCTGATTTCCGAAAACAACTTCATCGTTGAAATAAAATTCCACAGACTCCGTTGGCTTGTGGTCACCAAGAAAGAATCCCACCGACTCCGTTGAGTGGTGGTCACATTGAAAGGATTGGATGGATCGGGTAGTCACAAGGTCGTACCTTGGGGTACCAAACGGTCAAAGACCAATAAAATTGGCCGTCCCAAATACCGCTGGAGGGATGAAGTCGACAAGGACCTGCGCGAATTACAGACGGACGACTGGGTCTTAAGAGGCCCCTTCAGCACCGTGGGAACTCAGTGACGGCCAAGCGCGTGAAACACTGTTTTCTATAGCTATTTCACCCAGAGCGAGACGGGGCGCGGGAAAAGTGAGAGGCAATGCGTTTGTATGAGTCTACGAGTGTTCGTGTCCTTTCGCGAGTATCTAGTTGTAGTTGTAATGTATAGATCTATTTTCCCAAAATTTTTCGTAGTTCAGCTGCCATTTCTACATTTTATTAGGTATTTCAAAAAAAAATTTTTTTCTAACAAGTATAACACATTATTGATGTTCCCAAGGTAGTAAGACTCCAATAGACAGTGTAATAATATAAGTAAATAACAGCTGAAAGTAACCCCTTTTTCGGCGCGAAAATCGCGTGACGATGGAGTCCCAGTAGAAGTACAGTCGGCCACAGTCTCAGATACCCCTTTTTGTTCGATTGGCGCCCTTATGCCGCGAGCGATAGGAGCTGGCATGGGATATCTGAGATTGTGGCCGACCGTACAAAAGAGGGGTTTCTTCGTTTTTTTCCAACAACCAGCGAACTGATCCTCTAGAATTGGAATCAGAGTACGCTGTACTAGAAAAAACATTAAAAGGACAGTAATAGAAGCCTACAACTAGGAGCCTATCGAGGCACCATTGCAGACACAGGCTCTAGTAGGTAAGTAGGTATACTGCCACCCACTGCCACCACAGGGATTCAAACTTGGCACCTCTCGATGGAAAGCAAGACTACGACCACTCTTTAAAGCAATAAATAATCTAATACATTAATTTAATACCACTAAACGGTTTTACGGAACTAATTCTAAATTGTCTTTTATGAATGGCCGTGCCGAATTAGGACCACCTTCCATGCGAACTCATGCGAATAGACGCTAATACTTATTATACAATATTCTTGTATATTTTTGCATTCCCGGCTTGTTATTAACAACTTTTACGTAGACTTCCCCAAATTGTTGAAGTACAGCACGTCAGAGTGTACACTTTTGCTGTAAAGTCACCCGTAACGTAACCGAGTAGAGTGCTAGCTTGGAAGCGTCGACACGCTGCCTTGTGTACTTATGAAACTCGATGTCATAGCATCTAGGTAAGTACAGTCGGCCACACGATAGGATATCCCTTTTTGTTCGATTGGCGCCCTTATGCCGCGCGCGATAACTATGGGGTATCCTAGACAGTGGCCGACCGTACGTACCTAGGTAGGTAATGAGAGGACTAAGGCTGTTCTAAAAAAATTAAGGCCTTTGCATCTACGTAATGAGATGATTTATACAGTGTCCAGAGGCACCTTCACTCACACTACAGGGTGCACTCTAAGTCGATAGCGGAACTTTAAGTGGGCTATCTACTGATCAATATAAACAACTTGTACTAGGTGGCAAAAAAATGGAGTGAAAAAAATATCAGCTGTTCCATACAAAAGGTCGACTCAGTACTGTGCCAAATGTATGAAACAGTTGATCTTTTTTTCGCTCCTTTTTTATCGCCACCTAGTATAAGTTGTTTGTATTGATCAGTAGACAGCCTAGTTAAAGTTCCGCTATCGACAGTGCACCCTGTAGATGGGTGAAGAGACCACTCGGCGCTGCAGTGCCTGGGACATTAGAATCTAGGGTCTAGATCTTGTAGCGTTTTCTTTTTACCTACTTAGATATAGATATACCTATGTTTGCCTTTTCAACTTTGCCCCACCACAGGTTAAGCAGCCGTCTCGCTAAGAGGGTCTCTCCACGAGGTATTTCTTCCGCGTTAGAGGAATAAATGTCTTGATGGATGATTGTGTATCGTTATTAATGTGCCTTCCAAATGGCGGACGCGACGCAGCTACAGGATGTTACTCTTTTACCTACTTAGTGAACGAGCGAGCGAAGCGAGAGAACTTCTTCGTGTTTATGAACAATCCGGCGCTTGTCTGTATGTATGTGTTACCGGCCAAACCCGATTTAAGGATAAACTAGTTTCGCCTAGGCCAAACTAGTTTGTCCGAACGTCGTATGGATAAACCGGTATGTCCTAGGGCAAACTAGTCTAGCCGAAGCTCGTAAGGAGAAACCAGTTTAGTCTAGGCCAATCTAGTCTGGCCTAGCAAGAATATGTAAGCTTCAGGATAAACTAGTATGGCCTAGGCCGAGCTGATATTGATGAATGATTAGGTATGAATGTTACCATATGTCGTTTAGCCCTTTTTAAGTAGGGGTAATACATATTCTACTTATTTATGCTAGCCTAGTACTTTTTCTTAAAATTAACAAACCCGCCGTAATTATCTGAACAGTACCCCTACTGTTCAGATAATTACGGCGGGTTCAGATAATTCGGAAGGCAAAGTTTTTTGTTCGAAAGTCCGTTATTGGCTTAATCTTATCTTTAGACAATATTGAGAAACTAATTTAAATATTTTTTATTTTGGTCCAGTAGTTTTGTTTTTATGCGCTAAAATGTTTTGTTCCTATGACCGCCAAACGTATGCAGACCGTCGCGTGAAGGTCATAAAACCGTATCTTTGAAACGTTGCAAAATCCAAACTACTGAACCAAAATAAAAAATATTTAAATTAGTTTCTCAATATTGTCTAAAAATAAGATTAAGCCAATAACGGACATTCGAACAAAAAACTTTGCCTTCCGAATTACGGCGCATTTAGAGGCCGAATTTGAAAAAGTCTACATTCAAAAAGTCTACGGTATGTCCGGTTTTGTCCGGTTTAAAGGACTATTCGTAAACAAAAAGAGGTATGTCAGTGTGTCGCCAATCAAACCTACTGACCTAACCTTTGTTTTAAATCTTTTTCGACTGTCTTTCACACTTTCAGGAATACCCTGTATGTTTAACACCCTGTATGTTGGTTTTTAGAACACGTATAGAAGTAAAAGGCTTGGTTCCGGGGTGATTAAGGGGTTCGAAAATTTCGTAATTTTTGCGCTAAACCTATTAGTTTACGAGATAATTATGGTAACATTCATACCTAATCATTCGTCAATATCAGCTCGAGCTAGGCCATACTAGTTTATCCTGAAGCTTACATATTCTTGCTAGGCCAGACTAGATTGGCCTAGGCGAAACTAGTTTATCCTTAAATCGGGTTTGGCCGGTAACACATGTATGTTTGTATGTATGAATGTTCGTTCGACGATAACTTGAGTAAATGTAGTCGGATCGTCATGAAATTTGGTAGGCCGGTAAATGAGGCAAAGAGAATTTTTACGTTCGAAAATGAGCCAAATCGGTCGAGGGGTTGCTGAGATATGGGGTCGCGAGTTCATAGTTCGGGGCGAACCACTAGTATAACTTGTTTGAAAATCCTTTTAGGTTAAAAAAAACATAACCAATTTTATTATTCTAATCGAAACCCACCTTAAGGGATTCAAACGAAAGCACGCAAAATAGAACCACGAAAACACCACCCTGTGCACCAAAGCACGTTCCCAAATGATCTATAATGAAATATCACTAGCGAGCCAGTTGTTCCCGCTGTGAAATATGGCCGTCCGTTTGTCTGTCCCTTTCTTTATACATATATCATTTTGCCATAGGTTACCCCAATGACATTACCTACAACAATAGATAATCAGTAGGTAAGGTACCCACAAGCCACAAAGGCTTGGTTGTTTTGATTTTTATGAGGACCCGACGAGAGAAAAGCTTCCGTACTTAGCAGGGGCCTTAGCCTGTAACGCAATGGCGTGTCGACCCCAGCAGAAGAACAAAACCGAGGTTTCCTCGTTTTTCTCCTACAACCAGCGAACTAATCCTCTAGAATTAGAATCAGAATATACTTTGCTGTACTTACTACAAAAACATTAAAAGGACCGACAGCATTAATAAATCGTAATTGAAGCCGACAACTGGGAGCCCATTTTGGCACCATTTCGTTACAGGTTAAGACCCCTAGTTGTATCTTTAAGGCACCATTGCGTTACAGACTCAGGCCTATCAGAGTAGTGTGAGTGAAGGTGCCACTGGAAGCTGAATCCCACCAAAAACATTTTCATGTAAAGAATGTTGCCAAGACGAGACCATACACCTCACACTGTCAAATCTCATGTAGAGCCAAGCTTCTAACTCGTCCTGACTCTACAAGCCCTAATTTCACAAACTCTACACCTTAGTCAAAATAATATGTGGCTTGACCGTTCGTTACTAAAAAGAACTTGTAATAACAGAAAAGTAATGAACAGTTAATAATTTTTTCCAAATATGACGTGAGCGAAATGGCCAAGTCACATGTTTTGACTATAAGGCTAAATCGACGAAGCGCTTCGATAAAAGGTAGTAGTGCCCCTTGAGCTTCGCTACTCGTCTTGGCGGGGCACTAGCGTACCCCCAGATATAAGTCTACCTAGATGCAAAGGTTAGTAAGTTAGGTACACACCTAAATAAGAAACTAAGCATTCTTATTGAGGTGTACCTAACCACGCGTTGTTCTTCCACAGTGCCTACAGTCAGCAAAACAATGAGCGAAAGGAAAGTTCGATTATAGCCACACAAAGGGAGCCAAAGAAACCCGAACAAAAGGTAGGGACAGCAACGGAGGGTACAGAGGTGGAGTGCAACGGATATTACATTATACACACACCTTGCGGCGACGACTGTACTTTTGACGGCTTTTTGGTGGTCTCATGTAACATGGCACCAAGAAAAAGAGAAGTAAACCCGTAAGTATGGCCGCTAAACTCATGTTAACTAGTGGTTCGCCCCGAGTAGTGAACTCGCGACCCTATAGCTCGGCAACCCCTCGACTGTTTTGGCTTATGTTCGACCTTAAAAATTATTTTAATTTTGTTTACCCGCCTACCAAATTTCATAACCATCGGACCAAAATTACTCAAGTTATCGTCGAACGAACATTAATACATAACATACAAATATGCATACATACAAACGCCGGATTGTTCAAGTAGACTCGGAGAACTTCTCTCGCTTCACTCGCTCGTTCAAAAAGAGCCGCTGGACCAAGCCGGCGCGGTGGCTACGACTGGCAGCAAACAGTATGAAATATGAGACGCCACAGATAAAATGCTGCAAGTATGGGCCAGTATTAAGAATTCGAATGCGCCATCTCGCATCAACCCATCCTGAAGGTGTACCGATCAAAACACGTAATCAGTCGCTCCATTCAAGCCGTCCATCTTTTAACACTTGGCCCTCTTTGTGAGGCTCTTCGCCTTTTGTATTGCTCTTTATTAATGATTGCTTCTAAAGACGCGTCGGAATACAGAGCTTTGGTCTTTCATGCCTTTTTGTGGTTTAATTTGTACAGGTTTCTAAGGCGATCTCGAGAGCGCAGCAAAATTTGGTACCTATAGAGTAAAAAACAATCCCACGAAAAACATTTTTATGTAAAAAAAAATATCCTGTCAAAAAACTATCAGATCTGATGTAGAGCCAAGCTTCTAACTCTACAAGCCCTAACTTCACAAACTCTAAACCTTATTCAAAAATTATGTAGCTTGGCCAACGGATGTCCAAACTTTTAGTCTCCTTTTTGAAATACGTTCAGCATTTTCCACATATTAACAGCGATAGCGATAGTTTCAGATTTTTTTAACCGCGACGATTCACGAAAAAACTAATAAACAAAAAGCTCAATAATAAAATGTCTGATAAGAAACAAGTCAAGTCAAGTCAGATCAAAGGCGTGTTTTTTGATTCCATTTCGTTTGACAGCCGACCGGAAGCGTCCGTTCGGCCATCTTGCGCGTCACGTGACCGGATGCGGCCATTTTCAGGCGTCAAAGACTCTGTCTGGTGTCTGAAATGGTTAGAGGCGGCGGCGGGCAAATTTACTAAAGGGAATATTATACTATGCTTGCTAAATATGTTATGAATAAGTATTTTGGCTAATAAAATTTATTCTAAAAGTGTGTCAAACAAATGGTTGATTAGTGAAATTTCACTACCTATCTCAGTCGGCAAGTACACACGACAAGAGAAGCTCTTACCGCGCGCGGCATAAGGGCGCCAATCGAACAAAAAGGGGTATCTGAGACTGTTGCCGACTGTACACACGACAGCATGTCGAGGCTTACACACTAGCACTCTGCTCGGTTACGTTATGGGCGACTTTACAACAAAAGTGTACACTCTGACGTGCTGTCGTGTGCACCTAATAAAACAGTAGTGTACTCAATGAAACTGGGATGTTATTTGTACTTAGTACAGTTACAGTAGTGTACAGTACACCCGATTTTTCCGAACAAATTGAGCCGGGGCTGAAAAACCGCATTGTTTTCAGACTTTTTCAGATTTTTCGAAATATTTCGATAAGCGCCTAACCTTGTTTCTATAAAAGTACGTAAATTGACTGTGTCTGTTATCCTCCAAGCTCTATGGTTTGTGTTAGACGAGTCGATCGGAAGCGGGCGTGGCGCGCTTTTACAAAATTGCCAACGCGATCTCCATCTATATCTAGTTTGACTGTTTTCCTGGGCGCTTCCTGACGCACCCATCTGAGTTTTCACTGTCATTATTCTAAGCGGTGGTGCTAGGTCAATAATAACGGACTCGGAACCGAGAAGCCTATACAAGGTGGTTGTTTTGTAAAGTGGCACCCGTGACACGACTCAAGGGTGATTATTAAAATTTACACGATACTGAAGATAGGTATGAAGATAGATAGGAAGATAGGTACGGTCGGACACCGTCACAGATAGATACCCCATGGCAGCTCTTACCGCGCGCGCCATAACGGCGCCAATCAATCAAAAAGGGGTATCCTAGCGTGACCGACTGTACTATACCCTTTTTGTACACAATATCCCATCCCATCGCACTTGGTACACACGCTGCACGTCGACCCTTACACGCTAGCACTCTACTCGGTTACGTTACGGGCGACTTTACAACAACAGTGTGCACTCTGACGTGCTGTCGTGTGTACCAAAGAGGAATGGTCCATATTTTTCAGTTCCACATCGACCATCGTAACACGACGCGACCAACATCGAGACATCAAACGCGAGCGCGTTTCATCTCTACTCCATCCAGCTCTAATGAAATATTATGCTCTTTCGAAGCTCCAGTTATATTCTTTCGCCACGGACTCCTATTTCGCTATGATCTTGGGCGTGGTGAATTTGGCTAAAAGGCAGAAATAGATGTAATTGCCGAAGATGTTGCTGTCACCAATTTGGTGCGGTTTCGAGCAGTGCTGGCTCGGTGGATCGACTATCGAGCGGGAGGTTCCAGGGGGCTGAGTCTGTAACGCAATGGTGCCAAATTGGGCTCCCAGTTGACGGCTTCAATCCTTTTAGTGTTTTTGTAGTAGGTACCTACAGCAAAGAATATTCTGATTCTAATTCTAGAGGATTAGTTCGCTGGTTGTTCGAGAAAAACGAGGAAACCCTGGTTTTGTCCTTCTACTGGGACGCCATCAACACAACATTACGTAGTTAAACTCAAACAACTTACGTGACTTGGGTGTAGATATTTATTCCTCCAGAATAATTCAGATACAGTAATCCAGATACAACAAATATATTTATTTCAACACAATATGGGCAGAATATTCACTAGGTAGCACTGACTTCAATTTAGAAAACCGGCATAGACACGTCCGTTCCAAGCGAACGGCCGCAACCGAATGACTCAACTGACGATGCGTCCGACTATTTATAGCGCAGCTGTCACTTAGTTTGCGTATTCGAATCGATGTGGCCAGCGTTACGGAAACCAAAAACTACTTTTAATAATCGACAGTTGATTAAAAATATATATTTTATGAACAAAACCGAGTAATAATAATAAAACCTAACACTCGTCCATCCTGACACCGTGCATGTCCTCATGCACGAGCCAGAAAAACACGAACCTAACACACGGCCAATTGAGTCCTTCGTAAGTTTTTTTTTTTTATTTAATAACAAAAATCCACAGCAATACAGTTCTTACAATGCTTCTTATGTAAACTATTAATGGAGCCAATCACGGATTTCATTATGTAAGCAGTAAGAATAGACAAAACATGAGATATCTACCTAGTGCAAAAACTTAAGAAACTAGACAGATCTTGTAGGTGCATCTATAGCAGCGAACGGCTGTTTAGAGTAATATAAAATAGGTTAACATAAGAGAAAACATTTTAAAATAAGTAGGTTTTTGCTTACTTATAATTTTAAACAGTGGAGAATCTTAGAAATAAGCCTAAACTAACTAGCCTAAACTGACAATATTAAATTGGTTGCTATGCTAGGTATATTACTCATTAACAAAGTGTGCACGTATGCCATTAAAAGAAAAAGTTTTTACATTACCTATTGTAATTACCTACGGTTGGGTACCGTTCACATCTAATGATCCAGACGGATACGATACTTCAAGCGCACCGCTGGATCCTACGGTTGCGATACTTCAAGCGCACCGTTCACATTTTGTGATCAGGCGGATACGATACTTCAAGCGCACCGCCCAATCCTACAGTTGCGATACTTTTCGCATCTTATTGTCAGACGGATACGATACTTCAAGCGCACCGCTGAATCCTACGGTTGCGATACTTCAAGCGCACCGTTAGAAAAAGAAACATACATATACTTTCCTTGTGAATGTGCGATACTTCAAGCGCACGATTCACAAGAAAAATCCCACGGTTGCGATACTTCAAGCGCACCGTTCTTGCTGTGAATCAGATAATAAAAATAATAATAAAAATGTTTATTCATATTAGCTTACAGGTATACAACATACATTTTCTGCCAAACTATAAAATAGTTTGTTGGCAGAGTAGCTCTTATAAGTTTTATTTTAGATTAAATTAGGTTTACAGTAGGTATAGAAAATTTACATAAATCATACAGTATTAGGAACACGCTTCTATACTTTTGACAAACTGGTCCATAAGTAACTTTTTCTTCGGATCTTAGTTTCACTGGCATTTCATTCAATATAGTAGGTACTAGGTACTGCCTTGTTCTTTTTACATTGTAATTATTTTTCGATGTTACAGTCAACTTTTTGTTACTCACATTTCTAGTTGCTATTTTACATTTCTTAGGTTTTTTTTTTTTATGATACAATATTATTGTTTTCTAAAAGTATTGATAACTTAAATGTAGAGTGTACTGGTAAAAGTTTACATATTTTGAATAACTTATCATAATTTCCTTTACAACCTTTTTTCGTTTTAGTATCTATTAGGGTTTTCATAATTCTTATTTGTAATGTTTTTATCTTATTCAGATACGATGTAAAAGTGCTACTGTAACAACTAAGACCATAAGATATGATTGAATCTACAAGTGCCCAATACACGGCATACAAGGTTGCCTTATTTACAACACTTTTTTTCTTTTTAAGTGGAAAAATTGCTTAGTACCGCCCTAAGTTTATCACATACCACATTTATATGGGTCTGCCAGGACATGTTTTTCTCCACCTTTAAACCTAGGTACCTGTATTTATCAACAATTCTATTTCCAGGCAACTACAATTTTGACCCTTATTATGCATGCACTCTGAATGAACCACAATTTTCATTTTGAAGACAATAAACTTATCGGGATGACGATTGCGACAAAGAACACACATAAGTTCTTTTCTTTTCTTGCGCATTTATTTTACGTTCACTCTGACTCTACCTTAACTCTACTACATGGACTCTACACTTACTCTACTAGACTCTGGATAGATTCTGCATTTATTCTGCATCGACTCTGCATCGAACCTACATCGACTTGGTTTCACTTTCCGAAAATAAAAGCGGACCGTTAATTTTACAGGGACCTTAATTCAAATTCACTAAGTTGCTCCGCTTGAAAAATAAAAGTATCTCAAACTCAAACCAAGGATTGCATAATGCTTCATAGAGTCTCACTCAGCCAAGACCAAGACCTGCCGTAGACCACTTCACTGAGCGGCCACGCAAACAGTAATCATTATTTAGTAAACTCAAACTTTTAAATAGAGTTTAGTTTATCACTTCTATTTGGTGTTCTCATTTTAATTTTAGCACTCAGAACTTCATAGATTGACGCCTTTTCTCTAGTCAAAGGGTAGGTGTTATTTTAATATCTCTTCTTTTAATATCCCAAAATAAGCAACAGAAAGTTTTTGAAACTGGGATGAGTTAACAGATAAGCCTTTACCATGAGGAGGAGGTGGAAATCTCAACAGAACGCACAGCACTTCAGAAATCACAGAGGACTCTTTACCACTTTCTATGAAGCGCAGAAAACACCAGCGCCCACAGAGCCCTCTACGATGAGGTGTAGAATATAATACACAGCGTACACAGCGTTATCTACCACCTTTCATGTGGATTGAAAACCACATGAACAATTTATTAGTCACATACATACCCTTTACGGCTATAACCAACCAACCATACAGCAAACACTAGTGGTATCTGAATTGATCCACAAAATCGTTTCACACAACAACATCAGAATAATAACCTACCTACATGGTGGTACACTACACGAATTTGAAAACATCATCATCATAGGCTTAGTTAGAAGTGTTTTAATTTTGTTTTCTATCCTTGTAGTACCTATAAAAACTACTAGGTAGGTCCAAGTTTTAGTCAACAACTGTCTGAGAAGCATCCTACGAAGACACTGGCCCAACACCATCTCAAATGCCGAACTGTGGCAGATCACGAAACAAAACCCCGTAACTCAAGACATCAGGGAACGCAAGTGGCGTTGGTTGGGTCATAGGTACCTGCCAAGATCCGAACACCACATCCCGTGTCTCGAATGGAAACCCGCCGGAGGCTTATGATGACCCGGAAGACCGTTTCAGACGTGGAAGAGATCCGTTCTCTCTGAGACGAAAGAGAAGGAAGCAACTTGTCCAGAGCTACCCTCCCTAGCCATGAACAGAGATGAATGGAAAGCCCTCGTTTCAGCCCCAGACTGTGGAGTCACAGTAAATGGATCAAAGAAGAAGAAGGTACACTTAACCATGATCAACCGGGCTAAACCGATCTTGTCTGTGAACTAGTCGTACAATACCACCATCATTTCTATCCAGTCCCCAGTGACAAGCCGCCGCACGCCGCTCACAAAACTGTAGCTGTACCGTAATGGGAAAATGGGTTCCGGAATGGTCCAACTGTTTCTACATTGACTCTGTTGGTACAACGTCTATGTCTAAGTCCTTTGTAAATGTGTTTAATGGCTTTCGAAAATACCTATCAAATATAACTACCAGAATGGGAGTACTGACATGTGACATTTGCGGACGAACATCCACCGCAAAAAAGGCTACATTAATCACACTCGGCCATACCAGCGAAGTCCATCAGATCAGCAGCAGTTGCCGGACATCATCATCATCATCAATGGCTATTGGAAATGACCATTACTACAGAGATATCAAAATTAACCAAAGAACCATCTGCAACGGCTCTGAGTTAACTTTTCATAACTAGTGTACGCAGTCAGTTCAAAGAGTGTTGACCGATTTATTCTTATGAATCTCAATCAAACCTAAGATATCAGGCAACCCGAGCAGGTGGGTACGCAGGCAAGTCGATAAGAGGAATATTACGTCCCCATGCAACAAGGATGAGGAGGGAATACACAAAGAGATCACTGCACTTAAGGTCACCTACGTTTTGCGACGCTACGTCTTACAGGAACCAGCGAACGAGCGAGCGAGGCTCTCACCCGAACAATCAGATGCCTGCATGTATGAACGTTAGCTTGACGACAACCAGAGCATCAATGGTCAGAGAGCGTCACGAAACCTGGCAGTTGAGTGAACAAAACCAACAGATTTTCAAGTTCGGCCCCAAATCATAACAGAGACCCTTTGTAAATGGTCAGACACTCCAAATGTGGATACCACCACAAGGTGTTACAAATGGTAAAAACGCAAAAATATCATGGATGGATAATGGTAAAAACGCAAAAATATCATGGATGGATAGATAGGTAAATGACGGTGTCGGAAAAATAAACAAAGGCCTAGCGCTCCTAAAAACCATAAAACGGAGGAGGTTACATAATATTTTGGCCATATCCAGCAAGTAAGAATGCAAGGCAGCCGAAGACTTGGCGGTTTAACACGAGCCACGCTCAACTTTTCCGAGCCACAACGTCAACAATATTACTCACGAAAGTCCTCTAGCATACTGCGCATACACTCACATTTGCAACAATATAACCTATAACTTTTATTTGAATCATCTTAAGGATTTTTGCTCTTTCATTAGCATTCTATCATCATCATAAAATTGGAACTGCAACATCTCACCTTTTCTAAAGTAACACTGCGTCACGGCGCACGTGCACGGCGTCGGCAGCGAACTTCGCCCACCTTGACGCCCGCGAGCCTTGTAGTTCAACCAGCCTCAGCCTCACTCGGCCAGCCAGGGTAGTCAGGAATGGCAACGCGCCGTAGCCGGTCTTCAGTATGTTCTCCCAAGGATGATGGATTGACATAAAAATGAAAATAAAAACGAATGTTAATGATGAAAATGGAGATTCCTTCATGTTTCATTTTTAGATAAATAAAAGGTTTATTAAATTGCCAAAACACAGAATACAATTAAATAGGACAAAAATAACCTCACTAATAACCACTCGATAACAATAGAATGGCTTGATTAATTGAAAGGAAATGGCTAAAACAAACCTATTTTCGTATAATTTTCATGCAAAAACATATTTACTTGAAATAATAGATTTTTACTTGAGCAAAAATAAGCCTCATGACAAGTGGGTGTGCCACTTCTGAAATATAATAAACTCAAACAACTTACGTGACTTGGGTGTAGATATTTATTCCTCCAGAATAATTCAGATACAGTAATCCAGATACAACAAATATATTTATTTCAACACAATATGGGCAGAATATTCACTAGGTAGCACTGACTTCAATTTAGAAAACCGGCATAGACACGTCCGTTCCAAGCGAACGGCCGCAACCGAATGACTCAACTGACGATGCGTCCGACTATTTATAGCGCAGCTGCCACTTAGTTTGCGTATTCGAATCGATGTGGCCAGCGTTACGGAAACCAAAAACTACTTTTAATAATCGACAGTTGATTAAAAATATATATTTTATGAACAAAACCGAGTAATAATAATAAAACCTAACAACACTTTAAACTTTCTATGGCAGCGTCCATGGCAGGTCCACAAGTTCAAACACACTAGATGTCCTTAGCGACCATTCAAACGCTGGGCCGTGAAGCCATGTTTACACAGCCAAGTATCTATTAAACGCAGCTAACCAGATCCCTAATCATTGAACATTAATAAAGCCCCTTATCTGGCTCGATCGGACGCCAACAAAGGCGCGCGCGCAATATGGCGGCGTTTAGGAATGTTTTAAATAATTTCAGTGTCCGTGGTGACAGGTGGTTAAAAATCGACGCGCATCGAGTGAGATGTGCTGGCCGTTTCCATTACCCGACTTTGGACGTTTTTAGGGTTCCGTGCCCGAAGGGTGCCAAACGGGACCCTACTACTCTGCCTACACTGTCTGTCCGTCTATCCTATCTTTGGAAGCGTAATAAGTAGACAAAAATTAAAAATACGACTTGGTAAAAAGGTAGGTACACTGATTCCGAATGATCTACTGCTGTCCGTCGAGGAGTTCCGTCCTCCATCTCCGAATTTATTTATCAGAGCTTCGCCATTTTTATGGGACCACACGGGAAGTATATCTAACCTTTCAAACAAAAATAACATCATCAAAATTGGTCAAAATCACCTAGAAAAAACGCTGAGGTAACAAACATTAAAAAATATATGTACCTCATCCTCTTTTGAAGTCGGTTAAAAAACACCATAGGCTTAGCCTATCTAGCACTATAGGCTAATTTTTGAAAAGCTTTATTCCTGAAACACAATCATCAAGTTCTAAATAATTATGATTTCCTACCTCTTTTATTCTGTTTATGATGTGTTTCAGGAATAGAGCAATTTAAAAACCACCCTGCATAATTTAGCTCTCAAGCTAATCCAGCTAGTTTCCCGTGTCCCGAGTTCCGACAGGCGACTAGTTTCGAAAACGTGGCGTCATTTCGACTTCGCTCTACAATGGAAACAGGCCCAAACTAGTTATAGTCTCACTCTTGGCTGTCTCGACTATTAGAGTAAAATATCGACCTCATTACCATAAGTGATGTGGTCCTAGCCCCCTCGAATAACAACTCAATTTAGCCTAAACTGTTTTGAAATAGGCTGTTTGTGCCTAGGTGGTACAGAAAAAAAAACTAGAGTCTATTTTGAAGTTTAACCGGTTTTTGGTGCTACTGTTAATCAAATTTTATACCTAAGTCAAGTTTGTCTTCCCTGTGGGCTAGGCCGACTAAACTGTCAGGATGGTATTAAGGTGCTGGGCAAGCCTACCTACTCTATTTAAAACAATGTGCCAGGCACTGCAGCGCCGAGTGGTCTCTTCACCCATCTAGTGTGAGTGAAGATGCCACTGGACGCTGTGTAAATCATATATCTACATTCAGCAGGGTGACTTTTAAGTTATATCTAAACCAAATGTTATAGAGCCTCTCTATACACATCCATAAAAACACTTGATTAGTACATATCTTACAATCTAATATAAAACAAGTTGTATCGTGGTGTTGACTTAGAAATTTAGCATTAATTTTTATTTGAAAAAAAAAACTGAGTGTCCAAAGAGAACGTGAGTCACTTATATTAGGCACATACAGGTAATGACACGCTAGCATATCCATTTATATTCGATTGAAATACTGTAGGGTGACCTTTCGTAGTCACTTACTAATACCTACATCTTCTGCCGAACTAATAAGCAGGTAATTTTATTTTTTCAACAAAGTAAATCCCACTATCATTACTTGCCTGCTAATGAGTCACTGACCCTTGTTCTATTGATCATGCAAGAGATTATCTGACTCTTAAAAATATCTTAATCACCCATCGCCGATATTTCTAAAGAGGTATGGCGGTAGGGTGCAGCACCCGGTTTTCGAATCTCCCTTCAAATTGTGCTTGTAGGTATGTGTTTTCTGTTATACAAATAATTTCACAATATTCATAAACTTAAAGGTTTGATAAACTATTGATAAACTTAAAGGTATCGTGCATTCGTGGTGTCAAAGCTCGATACACCAAGTCACAGCGGTATCGTCTGAAGTGCTGTTGACTCTACACTATAAGTGTTTTACACAAAAAGTGAGACTCATTTCCTAATGAGCTCATAGTAGGTAATTAGTGTTTCCTAAAAAATAAAAACTTATCATATTTTAAATAGTATTAAATTGCCATATTAAATTTTATAAGCTTTGAAGGGTGTATCAGCCCGATAAAGTGTCTTGCTGTCCTGTCTGAAAGTGTAGTAACTAGTGGTTCGCTCCGAACTATGAACTCGCGACAACAGTTACAGATGTGTAACTTTGCTTACGCCATTCGCGCAGGCGCGCGCGCGCTTTGCATATAAACTATACAACCCCATATCTCGGCAACCCCTCGACCGATTTGGCTCATGTTCGAACTTAAATAATATTTTAATTTTGTTTACCTGCCTACCGAATTTCATAACGATCCGACCAAATTTACTCAAGTTATCGTCGAACGAACATTCATACATACAAACATACAAACGCCGGATTGTTCCAGTAGACTCGGAGAACTTCGCTCGCTCGTTCAAATAGTGTGTTATTGTGTTTTCTGATAAATAAATAAATTCTAAAAACAAACAAAGTTATATCCACCGGACCATAGCCGGCGCTGCCACCTCATCCGCCTAGCTGTCAGTCTCTGCCCGCCCACCCCAGCGCTCAGCGTGACGCGTGACATGCTGTTATTTGACATTGTTAAACTATTGTCTAAAACAAAGCATTATTGCTTGTAAAAATGTTGTAATGACCAGCTAGGTGGGCTGGAACCCCTGCTGTTGTAGTTTCCGATTTTGGAATGCCACCTTATTAATTTTACTTTTTATGATAATTTATTGCAAAATGTTTTCTGGCTCAAGATCGATTCGAAATTATGAAAACTGACGCCAATAAAAGAAAAAAAGTTGATCGATCCCTTTTGGTTCCGTATCTACTCGAAGGGCCATGATGTGGTGAAAATAATACACGCTATCCGCTGTACGGACTTTCATTATACCTATAATAGGTAGCTAGTTATAAGTACGGTCACATAGATTTCTTCTGGTATGGAACCCTAAAATCTATAAGAAAAGCAAGCTCTATCTTTCAAACAAAAAAGTTTGGAGCTCTACATAGAGACGCTTAAAAATAATTTGAACGCAGCCATAACAATAACTTTATTATAACTGTTCAAATCTGGCAACACCAAATTGTGACACGTCAAAGTTCAGCCACGCGCTAGAATCAACCGGACCAATCGTCTTGCCGTATACACGAGTGACCGTCTTTAGTGAACGCCTCCCATTGGTTGAAAAATTCAAGACGTCGTTCGCTCCAACACAGACGATATAACATATTTTTTCATTTTTTGTAATCTGTGGTCAAGATGGTGGAAATGGAGTAAACTCGGGGAGTAAATGTTGTTTGCAGGTTTTTATAAATTCACAAGTATTTTTAAACAAGAAACGTGGGTTATAGTGTTTGTTTGTGTCCTTAATTGTGTACTCGTGCGTTCAAAGACACCGTATAATTGTCATCAAGCTTTAACAAGGAAAGTTCATGTGCAGAGTGGTTCTTAAGATTAACCTTCGTTAACTGAAACCCTCTATCCATTATCTGATGAAAGACTCCTCAAACAGACTCATACTGTCTATTCGTAAGTACTTGAACTGGTTTTCCACACCTAACCTAACTTATCAACCCTTTATCAATCAAACGCCTGGGTCTGTAACGCAATAGCGATCGATGGCGTCCCAGTAGGAGCACTAAACCGGGGTTTCCTCGTTTTTCTCCTACAACCCGCGAATTAATCCTCTAGAATTAGAATCAGATTATTCTTTGCTGTACTACAGAAACATAAATGTTGGTGGGTCAAGTTGGGGGCGGGTTGAAGGTTTTGAAGATACAATTACTTTACTTACTTACTGTGCTGTAGCAATGACTTTGAATTACTTTGCAGGTATTTTATTTACCTTTATCAAAGATTGTATCGCGCGCTATCGTGGTCTAATTAATTAATTTATTTTTCCTATGCGTATGGTTCATCCCAAATCCCCATCTGCACATCAACTCGGCGTTCCTATCGCTCGCTGTAAAAATTGCTATAGGCCCGGTTTCTGAGTTGAGAATTTTGCTAAGCAAATGGGTAAGTATCGTCCTGTCTCTGCAGATTTCTCACAAAAGAGTGTGACAGAGCGATACGTAAGTATGTGCTTAGTAAAATTCTCAACTCAGAAACCGGGCCATAGTCTATCAAATATCTAAGAAACTTTTTTCATTTCAGGTCTTCGACAAATCAATACATGGACTGTTGAGTATATTTAGAGAGCAAGCCAGTATCTCACCCCAGAAGCAAAAATCAACATGGATCAAGATACAATAATCAGACGGCTGTTGGCATTCCATGCGCCCCAAGTGGCCCCAACCATACCTAACTATTCTTATTAAAGTGAAACTTATTTGCATTTGCAATGATTTTTTGCTAGAAATTAGAACCGTGTCGTCGTTTTTCTGGAATATGGTACTTTTATAGGTATAAATAAAACCCTAATTTTTCCACAACTTTTAATGGTAGGAGGCCGTAGCTGATATTAAAGCTCCAACTATGTATTTGTAAGTTTTGTAACCTAAAATGTATTTTGTGGAGTCACTTGGTCTGCTTTTATCTGTGTCATATTATATTTTTTATTGGAATAAACAAATTTCGATAACTTCATTGCCTTTTCATGAATACTTCTAAGTAATATGAGAGCTACAACAGAAGTATCGACAAAATCATCCCTAGCATATCGATATCGATGAACTGACTGTCGACAACACTAAAGGTATCCATTTTTTGACACTTTGACAGCTCCACTATGGCCGGAGCGTTTGTAGGTTTTGAAACGCATCTGTTCTTTTTTAATTTGTGAGTTCAGCTGTCAGAAAAATAAACAATTTCCACGAGCGCGTTTTTACTACAAAACTACGAATAAATCGTAAAAAGCAGTATTATTTCCGTGTAATTTAGTCAAATAATGGTACACACAAGTATGGAGGGATCATTGTTTGTAAGTTCCAGCTTAATTTGGTCTTTATTTGTTTTTCAAACCCATGTCGATAGCACCTCGAATTTCAAGCAATTTTACTGGAATCGCTTACTTTTTACTGATTAAATACAGGTTAATTGGTAAATAGTGAAATAAACTTCCATACCCTGGTATTATTTTATCCAATTCCTTGCTAAAAATTTGCTAAAAACTATGATGAAAGCATGATGAAAATCACAACTTCACAAGCTGTACATCATCATTTTTGCCGGCCGTATTATAACCGAGCTTGAGCTCAGAGGGTAAAAAAGGCTGTTCTCCGCAACTCAATGTCGAGTAGGCTTGCCCAGCACCTATACCATCCTGACAGCAGTTTTCCTCACGATGTTGCTCACCTTCACAGATTTTGTGAACAGACTCTTGTGTTAAGGTTGGACGATAGCAACGTGGCGGGAAATTCAAAATTTTCACAGTTTTTTACATTTTGTAGCTAAACTGAGCTATTTTTGTTCAGCGATTTTTCGTTCGCGGCAATTACATAGTATTCTTTTCATTATTGTAAACAACAGAATAACAATAATTCAGCCGATTATGTATTCTGGTCATCAACAAGTTTTTTGGGCAGTGCCACTGCTTCATAGACCAGAACCGATAATCGGCTGAATTATTGTTGTTTTGTTGTTTACAATAATGAAAAGAATACTATGTTATTGTTATGAAAAATTGCTGAACAAATATAGCTCAGTTTAGCTACAAAATGTAAAAAACTGTGAAAATTTAGAATTTCCCGCCACGTTGCTATCGTCCCACCTTAAATCTAACTTTCCTGCTTACTTAACTGATTCCAGGAGCCAACACTTTACATCGTTAAGGGCATGTGCATCCTGGACAACGACGGCAACCGCATCCTCGCCAAGTACTACGACAAGAATGTCCTGCCGACGACGAAGGAGCAGAAGGCCTTTGAGAAGAACCTGTTTAACAAGACGCACAGGTGAGCGGTTGTGGCTGATTTAACGGTACGTAAGTAATCATATGGGTCTTTCTCAATTACAAAAAAAAAGCGTGACAACTTGATTGTTAAGTTTGCCTTAGAGATATCATTTCGTAGATTTTTTGTCGAATGTATTTTTTTATAATAAATCACAGCAAGCATTAATTGCAGCTTTATTTATTATTTTATAAAAAATAAAAAATATCAAAGTGTCAAAATTTCACAAAACGTGTGTGTGAAAAACCCATTTTTTCGTATTGTAATTTTTTTAATTAAAAAACTATTGTACATATACTAAATATAAAATAACTACCCGATAGTTCATTAGTTCTCAAGCGATAATTACCAAGTTATAGAAAAATACGACTTTACACAATGATTTAATAGAGGACTTAGTCGTGTGAAAAAATTAAGTTTCACAAACGTGGTGTGTTACATTTTCATTCATATCTCTGAATATCATAATGTTTTGTGAAGTGGCAACACTGTGGCATAAAAAAAAAGATCGGGCATTTGCATAGTTCGCGGCGCAAGAGTGGAGACGGCTCCAAAACAAAGTTATGGAATTTAAGTTATTTCTTTGCCAAAACTGTAAAGCATATCACTCCATACACATGGGTAATATGCCAAGTTTGTGCGCAATGTTTTTACTATAGATTTTCTGATATTTCTTGCTAAATGGTCTCAATATGCTGTAGTTTCGATATCATATTCATAGCGTGATTTTAAGGTTATTTTTTGTCGGCATGGCTGCAAAATTTCACAGACGTGGCTAAAAAAAAAATTCACAGACATGGTTTTTTTTTCCACGTTTGTGAATTAAGGGCACGTACCGTGTTTTAATTATTTAATAAATTTTTTTTTTTACACAGGGGAGGAAATTGTCGTGAATAATTTTCATAAAATCACGGACGTGGACTGATTGTCGCAGACGAGGGTGTAAATAATCATGATTTTTCTAGTACTTTTCACACACACTTTCACAGACATGGGTGTTTATTTTTTCAGTGGTTTTTTCAGCTTCCTGGTAGCTGTTAAGCTTGACCGTATATATAAATATTGAGCTGTAACAGTCCTCTATCAAATAAAGCTATTATTTTCAAGATTGAGGTCCAACCACCTCAAAATGCCTAAATTAAGAATCGCCCATATGAGGTAGTGGCCACCCCTGGTGTCAAGAGTTTTTTGGCCATCCAAAGGGCCTCTGACATGGCTAATTCTTGCCGAAAATCTTAAAAGCCTCATAACTTCTAAACGTCAAATAATCGCTGAACATACATTGGGCTGATTCAGGTACCCCTAGGGGTGCTTTATCTCTGGACTTCCACTTGACACAATTATTTGGGACACCCTGTATATATTTTTTTGTTCTTTTATCTACGATCAGTCATTCACAGACTTCTATTAGATTTTTTTGTGTATCCTCTTGAGTATAGTAGGTGCTGCGTTCAACAACGCAGTCTCCCTGTATCTTCAAATCACTTTACTTATTCAATTTTGTGTAATTCCAACAGTGGTGGACGCTTCTGTTGGAATTACACAAAATGCCAGGCTGCACCAGAGGTGGATCTTAGTGTTTTGTTCTGAGCTCATAATCATATGTTTTTTTTCTCCATATTTCAGAGCCAACGCTGAGATCATAATGCTTGAGGGTCTCACCTGTGTCTACAAGAGCAACGTCGATCTCTTCTTCTACGTCATGGGCAGCTCGCATGAAAATGAGGTAATATTTAAAAATAATAGTTAAAACTTAAAAAATATATTTTTATTGTCATTTTGTTGATTGAGGCACGACCTCGAACCAACTGTGCAAGATCGTCCCAAGTGGAGAAAACTTCTTCGAGCTCTATGTCCCTCCTGAGGATAACAGGATTTAACTGAACTTAACTGACTGATTTGGTTGATTTAATTACAATAATTGATTAAAAATAGATGTCACTAACGAACATTACTTTTTAATTTTATTTTTATTGTGAATTTATGCATACCTTTTACTGGTTTTATTTTCGCCCCTTTTGGTGTAATATTTTGTAATTTGGTTCAGAATTAGCAGAGTAATATAATACCTTAAGGCGCGGTTCATAGTGAATCGCCCGCGCGCCAAGAAAAATGCACAAAATCGAGTCCTGTATCAAATACACATCGAAAATCGAAAATTTTCACATATCAAACCCTAGAATTAGGTGAGACCTATTTAACACAGCCAGTTATGTGTAGAGATTCGTAAACGTTTTGAAGATATTTTTGATGAAAAATAATAGGCGGCGCACTTTTTTTCAAACAAAATATCTTGCAATCTTTTACGGATATCAACACAAAACTGGCTGTTTTAGATAGGTCTTACCTAATTCTAGGGTTTGATATGTGAACATTTCCAATTTGTTTAGTGTATTTGATACAGGAATCGATTTTGTGCATTATTATTTGCGCGCGGGCGATTCACTATGCCCAGCGCCTTAAAACCCTTTTAATACCACAAAAATTTCAGTGTTTACATTTAGAAAAGTATTTCTTTGTGTCATTTACAAGTCCACCTCAAACCTGCCCTCTCTCCATTCCAGCTGATCCTCATGTCAGTCCTGAATGCTCTCTACGAGTCCGTCAGCATCCTGCTGCGAAGGAATGTGGAGCGACGAGCTCTGGTCGACAACCTGGATTCTGCCATGCTAGCTATGGACGAGATCTGTGATGGAGGGTGAGTAGTCTTCATCATGAGGAAACCCACGGCTTAGTTGACTCCACACGTATTGACTTGTCTTTCCTGTGGGCTAGGCCGACCAAGCTGGCAGGATGGTATAGGTGCTGAGCATTTGAGCAAGCATCTAAAACAATGCCCCAGGTACTGGGTCTCTTCAACCATCTAGTGTGAGTGAAGGTGCAACTGGACACTGTATAAATGATCTCATTACGTAGATGCAAAGGCGTTAGTAGTCTTCATAGAAAAGCGATGGCGGGTGAGTAGTCTTTATCGTGAGTCCGTCAGCATCCTGCTGCGAAGGAACGTGGAGCGACGAGTTCTGGTCGACAACTTGGATTCTGCCATGCTCGCTATGGACGAGATCTGCGACGGAGAGTGAGTAGTCTTCTTTTATTATTATTATTTATTATACACTTCAAGCTGATGCGTGTATATCACTGTACTTGTTTATTTTTTATATATTTGTCCAATGAGTTTTTGAAAGTGTTCACTGAATTTGCACTGATTATGGAGTCTGGTAATTTGTTCCATTCGCGAACTACGCGGTTAGTTAAAAAGTTTTTACGGGGGTTACTTGCACACAGAGAGCTGGTCAGTTTGAATTTGTGTCCTCTGAGGTGGTGATTCTGGTTCATCTTGTAGATTCTTTTAAGGTAATGCACGTCATAGTGTCCGGTGAGGATCTTATAAGTTTCAATAAGGTCACCTCTTTGTCTCCGTTGCTCCAATGTAGTTAGCCCTAGTTCAACCAGCCGCTGTTCGTAAGTGTAGTGGACTGTATTTAAAAGACACACGTAGACTTCTTCAGACTTTTCAGTTTATTACTTTTCCCAAAGGTTCACACTAAATTATACTCGTAATTAACAATAGACGATGACACGAAATTAAATACATAAGTCTCAAAGGCCGATGTTTACTGTTTGACTTGTTCACTCCTTCACTTGAAATTAAAGACTGACCGTCGGGGCCGAGCGCCCCGCTATTTATACTAAAACTAGCCTTCTAGACTTTTCCATGATTATTCTCGAACATACTTGACTCGTCTTAGGTACACATGTAATACGATCGCTATTCGATCGAACTAGAACAATCCATCGTAGAACATACTGTACGGGCAGCATGGTAAGCCCGAGATAGGCCCTTCTCTATGCAAAACTGTCAACTTGTCGGTCGGGCTCGAGTTGGCTCTACGCCAACATGGCGATGGAGACAAAAATACAACATTTTTATTAAAATGGAAATAACTACTTTTTTCTCGACATGACCTTAATCTATTCCCATATCGAGTCCCGCCTGCCATGCTCGCACAATAGACATGGCACGTCTGTCACTCGAGTTCGAGAGAGTGACAAAACGACCATGCTAAGCATACTGGAGGGCTATGCACATGGAAAAGTCTAGAACTCTACAAAACGTCTCGGTAGGTGCGGGAAAGTTCTTGAACATAACTCTATCTCTCTCGCACACTATTTATATCCTTGTCTAACACTATCGCCTATCTTCGAGATAGTTCCACAACATTCTACTCCCTTCGGGAGCCTTCCAGAAGGTTCGACAACTTACCATTCGTTCCTTAACGATCTAGAACCTTCCGGAAAGGACTCGAATGTTATCGAAAGCTCTCGAAAGAGCTACTAGACTACGCCTGAATGTTCCAGAAAGGAGCTCTGTCTCTTTCTAACCATAGTTCTATCTCACTCTATTATATCGAGACTACGGGAACTATCTGGAAGGTTTGTCCATCCCTTTTACACATATGACGTAGTGTATTATCTATCTCTATCTAAGCTCTAGATTAATCTACACGGTTGTCTCGCCGTCCGTAACAGTAAGATTTATCTCGTAGACCAACTACCATTTTCGTGGCTCTACGTTGTACCCTCTCGAGTAGTTCTATGTCTTTTTTAAAGTAGGGGCACCATATTTGGAATGCATACTCTAGTAGAGGTCGTATGTATGTTTTGTATAGTTTCAGGAATAATTGTTTATCTATGAATGTCTTCCTTATCATATATGTAATTGAATTTGCCTTCTTTGTGATTTCCAATATGTGCTTATCCCACTTTAAGTTAGTCGCCACTGTCACTCCAAGGTCGTTGAGTTTCCACTGATTTTAATGCGACGGAGTCGATGGTATATGGAAGAGCTGGGTTGTTGTTTCCGATATGTAAGACTGTACATTTTCCTGAGTTTAGGGTTAGAAGCCAATCGCAGGTCTATTGAAAAATACGATTCAGATCCTCTTGGATTCTTCTCCTGGATCGGTCCCTCAATTCTGAGGATCGTGACCATATACAATGGTTCTTCACTCATCGCAGTCATGGGATGCGTGCTGGATGGATCCACCGGCTGCCCTCTTTAGAGCGCATTGGTGTTCTGCCTCTCGCCCGTCGTCCTTCCATCTGGCCCAAAATTATCTGTTTTTCCACAGTATGACGTGGTGACCGCATAGAATGCCCAAAAAAGCTGAGGGCCCTCTGGCGACAGACTGTTGACAGTAGCTTCGTCATTCTGAGCTCGTTTAGGATGGAAATATTGTTTCTGAAGGCGGTCCACGGGATTCTGAGCATTTTCCTCCAACACCACATCTCGAAAGCATCGATTCTGTCACAGTCGCGGCTTCTCAAACACCATGTCTCGGCGCCGTATGTGAAAATGGAGAACACCAGAGCTCGAACCAGGCGCACCTTGGTTTGCTGGCTGTTTGTTGATTTGTTTTGTAGTATTTATCGTGAGGAAACCCGAAGGAACGTGGAGCGACGAGCTCTGGTCGACAACTTGAATTCTGCCATGCTCTCTATGGACGAGATCTGCGATGGCACCCTCCATCCTCGTCTTCATCGTGAGTATTATCATCATCATCATCAGCCCACCTCTGCCCACTGCTGGGTATAGGCCTTTTCCCCCTCACGGCACCTCTCACGGTAGAGGATATAGGTGAAAGGATCTCGAGTCTTAAGTGGAAATGGGCGGGACACCTGGCGAGGCGGGGAGATGGCCGGTGGACAAGGGCAGCAACAGAGTGGCGTCCAAGAACTGGACGACGGTCGGTGGGCAGACCAGCAGCCCGATGGTCGGACGACATCGTTTTGTCGGCTGTTATAATTAAATTATTAAATAAAAATAAACAAATATACAACAGACATGTTTTTTTTCCGTTTTTATAGGTAATGGTACGGAACCCTTCGTGCGCGAGTCCGACGTGCACTTGGCCGGTGTTTTGAAGTCTGTTAAAAAGTGTACTAACATACTGTTTTCTCCCGCGTTTCCAGCGTTATCCTGGACGCCGAGCCGCTGTCCATCGTGGGACGCGCCGCGCTGCGCACAGAGGACGTGCCTCTGGGAGAGCAGACCGTTGCCCAGGTAATAGACAGAATCAACCAGGTCTTCTGGTAGAGGTCGGCTTTGGTAGGAGGCAGGGAATCTTTCAAGACACAGGTGCGTTTTATCGATCCTAATAATGTACTGAAAACAGATATCTCAAGAACGCATCCGATTTTCCCGCAACGATCTTACCGTTCGATAAAACGCACCTGTGTGGTCTAGTTCAGTTTCAAGGAGCTGAAACGCCTGTCACTTACAGGGGAATAATATCAAAGACAAAATAGGCTTGAAGGTACTTACTCAAAACGAATCAAGAATCAAGAGCTTTTGTTCTCTGCGGGCCTTCGGTTTGGCGATATGCTGGAATTCCCCTAATCTACAGGGTGCGGTCGAATTCGATAGCGGAACTTTAAGTAGGCTGTCTTCTGATCACTACAAACAACTTGTACTAGGTGGAAAAATAAATGAAATAAAAAAAATATATATTTTTGGTGCAGTACTGAGTCTATGTATGGAAACAGCAGATATTTTTTTCGCTTTGTTTTTTTTGCCACCTAGAACAAGTTGTTTGTAGTGATCAGTTGATAGCCTACTCAAGTTCCGCTGTCGAATTAGATTGTACCCTGTAGTTTTAGTTTGTATGGACGAGATTAATAAAATAAGACGTGTTCTTATAATAAACAATCTTAATTCTTCTAAATGTTATGTTTTAACAGTTTAATGTTAAAATTAAATGTTGAGGCTGTTGTGATGTACCTATTCATAAATTGTTATTTGTTGTGCTGTTATCGGTGTTGTGATGGTCCTACATAGGTTACGAAAATGTTTTATAATGTTTTGGACACCTTCCTTTGAGGTTGAGGCTAATTTTCTTATAAATGTGGTAAGAGGGTACTTACTAACCTAATGTTATTATTATGTTTACGTATCTTTATTTATCTATGTTTTTACCCTATGTATTATAAAAACTAAGTTTATTACCTACATCAGCTATCATAAAAACGTGTAGGCACTTTTGGAGGATGCTAATGCTGTTTTCACACTGATTTTAATTTAAATAATAACTCAGTCTTTCAGTAAAACTTCAATAACTGTCTGCACATTATAAAATTACATGAAGAAAGGCAAAATCGATAATATTTGTGTAGCCACTATAAAAAAAGTAAATGCACCAAGCAAAAAAGGTTAGCATAATTGATTATTATTTGCTATATTTTTTTCCTTTTCCCTCTTTCAATTCATAAACTTTCTCAAGTCATAGCATGCACTATCTATAGTTTCGGCCACTTTATATTTGGCTTTTTATTTGGTACTTTTTATTTCACTATGTCGAGGTTACGGTTATGTTCTTTTAATTTTTAACCAAAAATAATGTTCTATATTTTCAGATTCTAATTAACATAATGAATAACAACTTGTAGAAAAAACACAGTGCAGTGCGGGCCATAGGAACCAAATTTAAAATAGTTATTATATTTCAAATATAAATTATAATTATTATGGAATATGTAAGAGAGAAACGTAGCCAAAAAGTTATTAGAACAAATAAATAAAGTGCTTTGTACATTTATGCTTACTTTTTATTTTATTTTTCTTTTCAGTATTTTTTTAAACTTATAACACGATAATATCCCATACATCAAAACTTCCCCAATACCTTTTCCTTCTTTTTATTTTAATTTCATAAAAACAATATTTTAGTATCCTTACCAAAAATCTGACACTGTTAGTACTTACTATAAGAATGTAAATAAATGATAAAGTTTTGTTGTAAATACATCTAAAATAGTAGATCTTAACAGCCGCAACATAAGAGCTAATTTGTAATGCAAACCAGTGTTACTCTGTCTACGAAATAATGAAAGCTATAATTTTTAGAAAAGTAGTATGTATTTTCGTTTTATAATAAATAGTAAAATCATCACTCTCCATACAATAGTAAAATAATCTTGTATAAATCGACTCATCCTATAAATTAGATTTTATAAAAAATAATTATAGTTAGAAACATACAATTTGTGGAATTGGTATAGTTTATAGCTCTAAGAGCATATGAACAATGTTTATAAAAATAAATAAATGAAGCAGTACAATTAATAAATAATTAAAATATCAATTTTGTTTCAGGTCTTACAATCAGCTAAGGAGCAACTCAAATGGTCCTTATTGAAATGAGACAAGGTTCGAAAACGAATGTCTTCTCTCACTTTTACTTTTAAAAGATAGATTTCATTCCTCTAATTATTTACAGTTAATATTATTATCTATTATACCTATATTTTTAAAATGAATAGTTCCTTGTTTGATTGTATAACCTATTTTACCTTTACTTTTACGAGAACTGCAACAATCTGGTCAAAATTTAAACATCACAAATATTTTAGACATGCATATGTCACCGGAAAATAACAAGAACCGTAAGTTGATCAATTTGATTTCCAACAACTTTTGTTGTACGACTTTTCGAAAGGCTCGATAGTTTTTATTTATTGAACGTTTCTTATTCTAGAAAAGTTTGAATTTGTACCATTCCAGCGCGCTTTCCCTAGGCATTTTTAGTTTGTGGGTTGATCCATTCCCTAGGCATTTTTAGTTTGGTGCACTCGAATTCGATAGCGTTGACCGATCGAACAAACCGGTCGAACCACGTGGCCTAAGGGAAATTTTTGCGTGCTATCTACATTTGTGGTGTGGTAGGCCCTAAAGAGTTCCATTCCAACTAACTACTACAGTGTGCAATCGAATTTCTATCTACTTGAGTGAAAAAAATACCAGCTGTTCCATACATTTGGTGCAGTACTGAGTCTACCCTATGTATGGAACAGCTGATATTTTTTCGCTATATTTGTTTAGCCACCTTGTACAAGTTGTTTGTAGTAATCAGAAGACGGCCTACTTAAAGTTCCTCTATCGAATTCGATTGCACACTGTAGTTGTTGTTTATGAAGATACTTTAGCTACTCCCAAAATTATCGCTAGTGGGTGTCAGGTTCAACTTGGAGACCTGTTTGAAGGCCGGATGGCTTTTATCACTCAGCAGTTTGAAGAGAACATTCTCTGAGGTACCCACGAAGCATCCGATGTTCTGGAATCGCTGTAGGAAGTTGGATGGAAAGGCGGTTCAGTTTATGAAAATAATGGTAGATTTTTATTCATGAAATAAGTATAATAAACGAACGAAACTAGTACCCGCTAATTTTGGTTATAAACGGATCGAATCGTGGTTAGTTTAGTAGGTAAACGAATTACCTTATTTTTTTTATTCTTTATTATTTCCGCGATTCGACCCGTTTATAATAAAAATTATGTATGAATATTGCAAATCATTAAAAGCTACTAGTACCCGCTACCTACCGCCAACTGTAACCTCATATTTACACGTAGGTACAGTTCCCATATTTACACGTACCATTAGCAATGAAATTGTTAAAGCCGAGATACAAACACCAGAAACGAGCCGTTTTCAAAACTTCTTCTGAAAACGGCTCATTATATCTTACAGGGGCCTTAGCCTGTAACGCAATGGCTTGTCGATGGCGTCCCCCTGGAAGGACAAAACCGGGGTTGCCTCGTTTTTCTTTTACAACTTCCAACAATTTCACAATACTAAAGAACTAATCCTCTAGAATTGGAATCAGAATATTCTTAGCTGTACTACAAAAACATTAAAAGGACCGACAGCTATAATAAATCGTAATTGAAGCTGTCAACCGGGACCCCATTTTGGCACCATTGTGTTACAGGCTAAGGCCCCAGGTTGTAAGTACCTAGGTTAGTAAACTAAGAGACTACAGTTTAGAGACGGTGTCAAAGTTGAGCGTGTCGACGGTGGGGTCTCTGTTCAGTTTGGAGACAAACTTGAACGCCGGGTGCGTCTTGTCGCGTAGCAGCTTGAACAGGACATTCTCTGAGGTAGACACGAAGCAACCTAGGGCTTGCATGCGCTGGGAACAAACATAGGACATGGGTACAAAGCTATAGCGTATGCAGTTAACTATTATATTCTAATCTGTGGCTATAGGCTGGGGCTGGGCTGTAGAAGTGTACAGATTAAGTAGGTACGAAGTTTTCCTAAGCCGCGTACAGATTACGTGTAATGCAACCATTTTCATAGATTTTAACGTATTCTTGCGAGCGCACAGCGCGCGAAAAATATATGAAAAATGTTGCATTTCATGTGATGCAACGTGCAATGCCACATTTTTCATATATTTTAACGTGTTCGTGAGCGCACTGCGCGGTAAAATATATGAAAAATGTGGCATGTTGTGTTGCATGCACGTAAACTGTACGCGACTCTACGTTCGCCCGTTTTCGCATATAAAGTGGCGCCGCGGCGTTATCGGGAACTAATTGACAGTTACTTTGGACTGCAAGCTACGTAGTAAAGGCATAGCCATGCAGATATAGGAAAACATGCACACACATTGTAAGCCATGCTTTAAGGATGCTATAAAGGACCATGGTCATATTGGTCATATAAGCCCTTAAGTACTACTCTGCCCTGCCGGGACGGCCTATTCGCAAAAAATAACAACCATCAATAAAAACAGGGGCCTAAGTCTGTAACGCAATGGTGCCAAAATGGGCTCCCAGTTGACGGCTTCAATTACGATTTATTAATGCTGTCGGTCCTTTTAATGTTTTTGTAGTACAGCAAAGAATATTCTGATTCTAATTCTAGAGGATTAGTTCTCTGGTTGTAGGAGAAAAACGAGGAAACCCCGGTTTTGTCCTTCTACTGGGACGCCATTGCGTTACAGACTTAAGCCTCAGTAAATAACTACTTTCCAGCAAAATAACATCAATAGGGGTAGATTTTTTAGCAAATAGGGCTAAGTTATGGGCTGTGAAAATAGGTAGTGATTTAGGCCTTTAACCTGCAATGCCAGTCCGCGGTCCATAGCCGATCTAGAGGAGACACCGTCTGCCAACACGTGCACCGTTATGTCTTCACTCAGTAGGTCGATCACTGTCTGCTCTATGCACACGTGAGCCTGAAATGAACAAAAAAATATTGTTTTTATAAATGTATTTTCTTTCTTCTCTTTTACTTGGGCAGGGCTGACTTGGCTGAACACTCGCTAGAAAACAATTATGTTATAATTTTTCTTGTGTTCAATAAAGTATAAAGTAAAAGTAAAGTAGAACCTGCTTTCAAATGAAAAAAAAAACTGCACACAAATCGGTTCACCCGTTTAAGAGCTACGGTGCCACAGACAGACACACAGATAGACACACACACATAGCGGTCAAACTTATAAAACCCCTCTTTTTGGGTCGGGGGTTAAAAACACTCAAAAAACTAAAAACTAAGGCCTTTGCATCTATGTAATGAGATGATTTATGCAGCATCCGGTGGCACCTTCACTCACACTAGATGGGTGAAGAGACCACTCGGCGCTGCAGTGCCTGGGTATTGACTTGTCTTACCTGTGGGCTTGGCCGACTAAGCTGTCAGGATGGTATAGGTGCTGGGCAAGCCTACTCCATCTAAAACGAAAACACTCACTATTCACACCAGGTGGCGCCCCCCGTCCATTAGATGGAGACTAGTTAAAGAAATTCGCATCGACAGTCACTTGACTCGGTAGCTCAATTGGTAGAGCGCCTGCACGGTATGCGAGAGGTTGCGGGTTCAAGTCCTGTCCCGAGTGAATTTTTTCAACTTATTATAAATGTTTAAAATGTTCCCTAGCACGGGTTAGTGCTTTAGAAAAAACAAAAAGTCGAAAACACTCACTTCAATCCCAAATAGCACCACGGACTTCAGATCCGGCACGTCTTTCTTCAGTCTCTCCTGCAGCTCGGGAGTGTACATGGAAAACTTGGTCTTCTCGTAGACTAAAGCGGCCTCTTGGACGTTGATGTCCTTTGTTGTGTGACCAAGACCTTGAATGTAAAGAAAACACCCATGGGGCTTAAGTCTGTAACGAAATGGCGTGTCGATGTAGAAGTTCTCCCAGTAGAAGGAAAAAAGCGGCATTTCCTAGTGATTCTCCTACAACTAGCTAACTCATCCTCTAGGATTAGATTATTATTCTTTGCTTTACTAATTAAACATTAAAAGGACCGACAGCATTAATAAATCGCAATTGAAGTCGTCAACTAGGAGCCCATCTTTTCGCTTGATTAATTTGCAATTCTTGTAAATAATTAATTTCTTGTGTACAATAAAGTGTTCTCTCTCTCTCTCTCTCTCTCTCTCACAGTAATATTCTTTTTGCTTAATTAATTTGGAGTACAGCAGATATGTTGCCGAAGTGAGTAGGTACAGATAAAATGTTTTACGTTATCATAGGCTGTTAAGCTCTAACTGTTTATTACTTACCTTTGGGGTACTGCTCTGAGACATACACAGGAATTTTGAAAAGTTTAGCCGCTTCCATCTGTAATTTGAAAGGAAGGATTAAGGCGCCGTGCATAGTGAATAATGCACAAATTCGATTCCTGTATCAGATACACTAAATGAATCGAAAAACTACACTAGAATTAGGTGAGAGCTTTCTAACACAGCCAGTTTCGGGTTGAAATTCATAAACATTTGAAGATATTTTCGCTGAAAAAGATTGGCGGGGCGCTTTTTTCAGTGAGAATATCTTACACGGCGCCTTAAGTAGGTACGGTCAGCCACAATCTCAGATACCCCATGGCAGCTCTTACCGCGCGCGGCATAAGGGCGCCAATCGAACAAAAAGGTGTATCTGAGACTGTGGCCGACTGTACCTACCACAGAGCTGTTATAATCCTGTTTGAGTTGAGATTTGAGAAGAAAGTTTAAAGTTTTTGTCTGTCACCTTTCTCTTTGGAATAATTTAGATTCTTGTAGAATAATAGGTTAATAGGTGAAGATCAAGTCATACAAAAGCATCTTCATAAAGTGTTACTAATCGAGGCTGCAACGCCAAATCGTTTTTGTTCTTTCGCCTCAGACAAAGCTCCTCTTATCACTGACAAGATAATAACAATGATGATAGCAAGAAGTTACGTAATCATACAGCAAATCATGAAAATACAGACCATCTTATTCGCGACTTTGACCACCTCGCCGAAATGCTTCACGTGTGGTCTGAAAGTCTCCTGAATGTCACATAGAAGGAAGGCAGTCTTCGGGGCTTCCAAGGCACCAAGTTTGATAATATTACGGGCTGCCATTGTACCTACGATGTTTTTGTAAAAACTGCTAAGAAATGGCCCGGCGAAAACAAAGTCCACACAACTTTGTTGATAACTTTGACGTTTCTAGTGTTGGGTTTTAATGTAGTTAGACTGACGTTTGTAGTGAAGTCCCTTGTTGTCGATAGAAAATTGAATCGATCGATTGTATTTTACGCCTGCGTTTTAGTTTGGGGCAATATTTCGAGTATTGTGTCTTGTTGCTAATAGGTTATTTGTAGGAGCAAGCAAAGCGAAAGATTCTCTTCGAGCGTCAACGAGGTTGAAAGATTCTCTTCGAGCGTCAAGGTTTAGATAAAAGTTTGAGTAAAAGTAGAAAGAATTAAGTACCTACTTATTGTTTAACCTCTTTCATACCATATTTTAGTTTTACTGGCAGGTGGAGCCATTACCAAAATTTTAATTTTAAAAAGAAATTATTCGTTTAGTTTTTTTACCTAATGGCGTTTTGTAATATTTTTTTTAAATAAAACCGCCAGCCTGAAAGCAGCTTTGTTTTTAAAGAAAGAAAGGAAACCTCTTTTTGCACTTTTTGTGGGACCGGGGACCGACTTGAACCTTGAACTCGCCTGCCTGACTTCTTAATGTGTCAGCGTTCCACTCACTGAGCTTTCGGTCGAGGGTAGGTACCTAGGTTTATAAAACTTGATGAAAAATCGGAAGAGCTTTCTAATTCTATTCTATCCAGCCCATGAAAGTCACCCACAGTTGGGCATAGGCCTCTTCCTTGTCATGCCAACCCCCTCGGTTCTCTGCCAGCCGTGTCCACTGCTTCCCAGCCAAATTCCCAGCCAACCGTCTGTAATGCAATGGCGAGTCGATGGCGTCCCAGTAGAAGGACAGAACCGGGGTTTCCTCATTTTTCTCCTACAACCAGCAAACTAATCCTTTACAATTAGAATCAGAATATTCTTTGCTGTAGAACAAAAACATAAAAAGGACCGATAGCTTTAAAAAATCGTAATTGAAGCCGTCAACTCATACCTGAATAACTTTCCAAAACCTATAAACTAAAAAGGCCCCCACAAACACAACGACGAAACACCTAAAATTCGACACAAGCTCTTCAAAAAGTCAAAACTACCAATCCATTCCATCCCAATTTCTCTATTATTATTTTATTTCAATAAAAATAGAGACCGCCACAGGTAAGGAGTTTGAATGGCATTTTTTACTAAAGCCTTGCGAAGCCGAAACGGAGCACGCGAGTCGAAAACGGCGGGCGCCACTTTTTTTTTCATAGTATTTTTCTTTTATAATCCTCGCGGTTACGTTTCGTTTGCAATAGGCCATTGCCGTGGGCTATGCCGCGGGCTTATTCTGGATCAGGGGCTAGCAAAGCTTGAAAGTTTTTTTTTATATCTATTCAGTCATAGATATTAGATCTATCTATCTATATGATCGGGTTACCCTTGACACCATTGCATTCATATTTACAAAGTTTGAAAATTTATTTCTCTTTTACATCGCATAGTCATCCTTTATATTATATACTTCGTAATGTTTATGCAAAGGTTTGTACAATACCAATATGAAATGAGTCTTAATTCGTGAAATATTGAATTTTGTAAATTCCGCCTTATTGAAAATAATGCGTCAAGGGTATAGGGGCAGATCTTTGATATAGCTATAACGAAATTGAATTTGAAAATTGACTAGGTACCTACCTCCTGAAAAACTACTGAAAATGTTGTTCAGAACAAAAATGTTCAGTTCTACTAAAACTTTCGTGACGCGTTTTTTCAGTCGGTCCGTAGATAGGTAGGTATTTCCTTTATGAAAGGTAAGTATGTAAGACAATTAAACTAATTTAAAGTTTTTATGTAGAGGTTGTGAAGTTGTGATTTATTAAGTTTCTTCGATTGTTAAACTTCTCAAGCAAAACTAGTCCAGAATAGGGCCTCCGTCAGTCAAAAGTCACGATACAGAGAAAAGCCCCTACGAAACTGAGAGAAAAAAATAAAAACAAAACTTTTTGAAGAAGAGGGTCTTGAATGATATACTTTTTTCGGCAAATTAGAGTTGATTTGGAGCGGGGTTTTGGGTAGAAATTGCGTGTTCGTACGTTAATAACATGTGTCTGAGTCGGACTGAAGGATTTGGGACGTTTTCGGTGATCCTTTATTCTTTTTAACCCTGACCAAAAAGACTTTGACTTAAATCGGTAATTTTTGGGACGAGCCCCAAAACCAAAATCCTGGATTCGCCATTTTCGGCTTCGGATTGGAGAGATTGCTACTATCCAGTGGCAGATCCAGGATTGCGCACAGTGAGCCATTTTCAATGTCCTGACCAGAGATGGGCACGTACCCGGGTATATACCCACCTGTGGGTATTTACCCGATATGTACCCGGTAAATACCCGTATGCACCCATTTGCTGGGTACATTCAATTTGTGATTTCAAGTATAATGAAAATTATTAAAATGAAAAACAAAGTATGCCAATCAGTTCTAAACCATATTCCCTACGCAAATTACGTCTTAGTAATTTTTCGTTGAACGCATATTTACAAAGTTATGCATGTTTTTGTGATTTCTTTGTATGAAAACGAATATTCATAAGGACATTTGTCTTATATTTTTATAGAATTAACAACTGGTATGTTTAAAAAGTAATTTGTCATACTTTGTATGACTAATAAAATAGTTTTTAATATGAATTTAACAATAATTATTATTGATTAGAAACCAAGTGTCAAAAATTTATATTTACATTGAAACGGTAAACAATACACTGATGAAGTCAGGTAATTTCGGTCTAATTAAAATGCGAAGACGGGTTAAGTGTTGCAAATAACAAAAAAATATAATCATAAAGTATGGTTTTATGTTTGTTCTTCCCGAACAAAGAATAACTAAAACTTATTACATTCGTTTACTTTATTTTGCAAATGGCATTGTGCTCAAAATGCTATACGGTGAAATGTAAGTCGTCCAGCCACCTCATTACGTCCGAGTCAGCCTCATCAACACCGCCGCCTTGGATGGCGAACAGCGGGTAGTCGTAGTTGATGTGGGACATCGTCTGAACCCGTCCGCACACGCAACTCGGGTCCGACCCACAGTTACATTTTGTGTATTTAGCTCCGCACATCTTCCCCGTAAGACCCGGAATCTATTTATTTGAGTCCAGTGCTTTCTGGGAAGATGGAAACCTGGCACACGGATATCTGGCTTGGACTCGAGAAGCTTGTTAGGTAGGTCCACAGATGTCTACCTGATCCCGCCATTTCTCCATCAGCGTTCTGTCGTCCTGCAAGAGTTCGTGGGCCTGCATGTCATGGCAAAAGATCTCTCTGATGTTAGGCGAAGATCACTGCGAGTTGCCTGAAGATAAGGTACTAGTGGCAGGTGTGGCATATTGTTGATCTTATCATACTCCATTCTGATCATTAATATTATCTTCACAGACGTGACGGGAATATGTAGGAAATGACGGGAAGCCAATTGGTGTTTGTAGGTCTGACGGTTCCGGATATGTTCCTAATGGCGCTGTTCAGTTCAACGTCAACCAGGTCAGTATGATGGCCGGCCTACACTGGCTCGGGCCGCACTATGGACAAGGGCTAGTGTTGATATGCGCAGTGTATCCGCTTTGCAGCCCCATGTTATCGCTGCCAGTTTCTGTATCAGGTTGCAGCTGTTTGATACCATTTTCTTTACTTTCTTGAGGGGGGCTTTAAAAGTGGAAGTTTTGTCTAGAGTTACACCAAGATAGCCTGGGTTAGGGTCGTGCTACATTGCAGAAACTGCGTTTAACATCTTCACTTACTAGCTTGCCTATTGTTGAGGTAAAAGAAGCAGCTCACAGTTTTACATGGATTAGGTTTAAGTCCCCAGTCGATGAAATAGCGCTCAAACTTTGCAACGGCTTCCTGAACCAGTGTTGTCGCTTTGTCCAGTGTCGAAGCTTGTGCTGTGATGGTAATGTCGTCGCCTACATAAATTATCACCCGGAGACTTTTGGTATGTAACTGACGTAAACGTCGATAAGCGTAGGCGCCAGGACTAAACCCTGCGTAACACTATTGTTCAGAGTTTGGCGTTTGAAAGCAGGGTGTCATAAAGACGATACGTGCGTTGCATTAAAAAAAAATACGAGCTCGTAGGGTAGTCCCTGACTGTCCTTGTTTCCAGACATGTTCCAGAGACTTTCCAAATCTCAGCTCAGATCCACGAATACCGCCACTGTTTTGAGTTTCTTTTGGAATCCTGCTTCGATGTTAGAAGTTAATACAAGTACTTGGTCAAAGCAACCCTCAATTTTGGTGGGATTTTGACCGAACCGGGGTTGCATCAGAGAATTGCAACCATCTTGCCATACCATGCAGGCCCATGAACTCTTGCAGGACGACAGAACGCTGATGGAGAAATGGCGGGATCGGTGGACATTTGTGGACCTGCCTAACAAGCATCTCGAGTCCGAGCCAGATATACATGTGCCAGGTTTCCATCTTCCCAGAAAGCACTGGACTCAAATAAATAGATTCCGGGTCTTACGGGGAGGGTGTGCGGAGCTAAATACACAAAATGTAAATGTGGGTCGGACCCGAGTTGCGTGTGCGGGCGGGTTCAGACGATGTTCCACATCAACTACGACTACCCGCTGTTCGCCATCCAAGGCGGCGGTGTAGATGAGGCCGAGTCGGACGTAATGAGGTGGCTGGACGGCTTACATTTCACCGTATAGCATTACGAGCACAATGCCATTTGCAAAATAAAATAAACGAATGTAATAAGTTTTAGTTATTCTTTGTTCGGGAAGAACAAACATAAAACCATACTTTATAATTATAAATTTTTGTTATTTGCAACACTTAACCCGTCTTCGCATTTGAATTAGACCGAAATGACATGACTTCATCAGTGTATTGTCTACCGTTTCAATGTTAATATAAATTTTTGACACTTGGTTCCTAATCAATAATAATTATTGTTAAATTCATATTAAAAACTATTATATTAGTCACACAAAGTATGACAAAGTACTTTTTAAACATACCGGTTGTTAATTCTATAAAAATATAAGAAAAATTTCCTTATGAATATTCGTTTTCATACAAAGAAATCACAAAAACATGCATAACTTTGTAAATATGCGTTCAACGAAAAATTACTAAGACGTACTTTGTGTAGGGAACATGGTGTAGAACTGATTGGCATACTTTGTTGTTAATTTTTAGTCACAAATTGTATATACCCAGCAAATGGGTGCATACGGGTATTTACCGGGTATATACCCAATGTACCCGGTAAATACCCAAATGGGTAGATTGGGTATATACCCACCGCCCATCTCTGGTCCTGACTGACTAAGATGTCAACGACGCACAGCCTAAACTGCTAGTCCTAGAAGAGACGTGATATTCTCAGGGTCTGTTCTTTATGTAGAGTCGATATCGATTAAGAAAGGCATTTTCAAAATTCCACCTCTAAGAGGGTGAAAGGGGATGCCAAAGTTTGAATAGGGAAATATTTATTTTTGTTCATCTGATTTGAAATGTTAAAATATTTTGTAAGTATTTTTTCGAAATTTCACCCCTAAAGTGTGTACAACGGGCTACCAAACTTTGTACAGGAAAAAAACTGACGTCGATAGCGGTGGAAAAATAGAGCTGCAATACTTTATCTTAGTCAGCGCGGACGAAGTCACGGGAAAAAGCTATCATAAAATATAATGACAGATAGACCCTTAGGTATGTACATATAGACTTGAGGCCCAGAAATCCAGCCAAGTATTAGTCATACACCCGAAAACGGAAGGTAGCTTTAACCCGACAATTAAAGCGGACCTCAGGGGTACCTTAGAATATCTAATGACCGTAATTATAAACGGTTTTATAATTTTTATATTGTATATTTTATTATAAAACAAAAAGCTCGGGCACAAAGCACGCGCCGGTGCCCCGGGCGTGCGCGCGCGCCGCTCAAAACTAGGCTTCGTTTTTTTCGAAAGTCTGAAGGAAATTTCGGGTCAATTAGCGGTTTTGGCGCCAATGTACAACTTAATTTTTTTTTGCGGCTAGGTTAACGCTATAGGTTAAACAGGGAGAGGAAGATGTGCAAAGGTGAAGGTGTGCATTTGTGCAAAGACACCAATTCTAAATTGAATTTGGGGGCTCACGATGTAGGTATACCTAATTTATTTGTTACCGTTACCTACCTATATGTATAATCCGCGCACGATGAGAATGGGATGGGATATTTATTTAAAGGATTTTCGGAACAAAATTAGGTTGAGCGTTTGGTTGGCGTGCTATGCCCAACAGTGGACGTCATTTTATGGGCTGGATACATAGATAGATACAGCCACCTTTGTAGGGCATATGAGTCAGCCGAATCTAACGCATGTGACATTGTGCTTTTTAAAGGCGATGCTAATCCAGAAAAATATCAATCCATAATTAAATTATCACCGACCTTTTTACTTCTAACGGCGGGCCGCACTAACGCCTTTCCTTGGGGCAGTAGTTGTTGCCTTTGGAACCTCAATTTCGATCCCTATTTGTGCGGCTTTAACAATACCTAACTACTAGGTACAATAACAATTTAAAATAGGTACCTATTCACGACATTTTAGCTTCAAATCTCTATAAGAGTATACCTCATAAACGGCTGAACCGATTTTGATAAAAAATATCTAAGAACTCGCTGGAAAACCTACTTTTGTATCATAAAAAAACCGCATCCAAATCGGTTCACCCTTTTAGGAGCTACGGTGCCACAGACAGACACACACACCGACAGACTGACACACATAACGGTCAAACTTATAACACCCCTCTTTTTATATCGGGGGTTAAAAATAGCAAATTAACGTGGCTGTTGGTTTATTTAGGTACAGTCAGTTACACGCTAGGATACCCCTTTTTGTTCGATTGGCGCCCTTATGCCGAGCGAGGTAAGAGCTACCATGGGGTATCCTAGACTGTGGCCGACCGTACATACGACAGCACGTCGACCCTTACACGCTAGCACTCTACTCGGTGGCGTTACGGGCGACTTTACAACAAAAGTGTCTGACGTGGTCGTGTGTACTTATAAATCTTTCATGAAAATACTTAATTCTCAATTCACCCATAAACGTGACTTGTCCTTGTTATCTCTCGCTTTGCTCGCTCGTTCAGCGAGCAAAGCGAGAGAAGTTCTCCGAGTCTACTGGAACAATCCGGCGTTTGTATGTTTCGGCGTTTGTATGTTTTTATGTATGTATGTGGGTATGTGTGTATGTAGGTATGAATGTTTGTTCGACGATAACTTGGTAGGCAGGTTAATGAGACGAAGAGAATTTTTAAGTTCGAACAAGAGCCAAATCGGTCGAGGGGTTGCTGAGATATGGGGTCCCGAGTTCATAGTTCGGGGCGAACCACTAGTTTATTTATTTAGCGAATGGCATTGTGCTCTAAAGGAACGTAAGCCGACCAGCTACCTCGTTACGTTATTTAATCTGGATCAAAAGCTCCGACGCAACCGCTCCGGGGCGATTTAGAAAAAGGCCGCGGCGGGCGCGGGCGGAGAGAAAAAAAAGGAACATTGAAAAGTAGAGCGGGAAGGTTTGGCGCCACTGACAGCCGACTTGGAGCGGGCACGCCCTCGGCGCCATGAGGTTGACCGTCCGACTAGGGGTTAGATTTTTAGAAAGACGTGGGGGCTAATTCTCGGGAATCTCGCATTCGACACATCTCGAAGGAAAAATCTAATTTTGTGGCAAATGTCACATCTCCTATTCTCACGAAGTCATCCTCGACATAAAGCCCGAGATTTCTGCGAGATATTTGCCTTTTTCGCTCGACATGGCGGACGTGTGGTCGGGAGCAGTTGAGATCGAAATGAAATGAGATTTTTGCTTCGAGATATTGTGTCGAATGCGAGATTCCCGAAAATTATTCCCGTGCACTTTCCAAGCATTTAACGGATTGAAGAAGTCCCAAAAGACTTGCTTTAATTTCCTAGGTTTTATTTGCTTGATTTGTTACACCAAAAATGATACCCATTGACGAAAGTTTTATAGGTATGTATGTCGTGACGCACCAGGCTGCAAAGGAACTGGCCTGTGATCGAAGTGCATGGAGAATACTGCACCGACAAGAGGATATCTCTTAAATATAATGATGATAGGCGCCCAAGACTCTGATAATTTAATATTATATTTAAGTCTGTTTCACCTAGGATAAACTAACAGTGGGTATGTAAACAATGTAATTTTTCGTATGTAGATCGATTGATAAAAATGAAGTAGATAGGTACCTACCTAAGTAGGCTAATCTCACTCACTACTTCGAAACCAGTAGGTAGTTTCATAGATAGCTACTACTACGGCCATAAAAACACAATTGGCAATTTATCATAACAACAAACACTTGTTGTGAACTGTTCACAGATAATACATAGACCTACTCAGCATGGGAAACAGAAGCTGCCCTCGAGGAATCTTCTTCGTTTTGTTCTTGGCATCTTACTCCTGATGTAGCTTCATCTTGCTTGACACATGGGTGCCTTATGGGGCGTTTACAAGAGTCGATTTTCGCCTTACGGCTAGTCACCAATCCCATTTACACGGTCGACCAAAATCGCAGGTGTCCAAAATCGAATGTCGACTTAAAATGTACCTACCTACTGTAATATGAGCGAATGAGCATTTACACGGTCGATTTTAATCACTGTGCGGTGTACGGCGAGATTCAGTTTCACACACACGGTTTTCATTGTTTATTTCAACATAGTCCACAGGGAAGATTTCACGCTCGCTCTAAGAGAACATTCTGTATTCAGCTATAATATTAGGTATCTGCCTGTTATTAACAATACTTACTATGTTATGTATGCCTGCCTACGAATGATTTATTTAATTTTAACTCTCTTTCACACGCGTTAGAGAATAAAACGCTGCGTAACGGTAGAGTCGGTAGAGATTTATAATCATTAAGTTTCTTTCTTTCGTTCAAATTCGCTATTTTGATTGCGGCATCTTTGTACAGTCGTAAACCTTTACATTTCCGTTGCAAAGTCGCCCGTAACGTAAGTAAATAGAGTGCACGCGTGTAAGCGTCGACGTGCTGTCTACTGTACGTTGCTGGAAAGAGGCGTTGGTGGAGTTTGTTGGATTTTGTTTTTTTTTTCATTTATTCAAACTCCTGGAGTTGGGCTCAGTTGAAAAAGAGGCTGCAAAAAGTGGACTAAGTGAGCGGAAAGTGAAAAGTGGAAAGTGGAAAGGATCTAGAAGTCGGCGCGCTTGTTTGCGAAAAGTTGAGATTTCTTCTTTGAGCCCTATGCCCCTGATAAAGGATAACAGGGGCTTAAGTCTGTAACGCAATGGCGTGTCGATAGGTTACCAGTAGAAGGACAAAACCAGGTTTTCCTTGTTTTTCTCCTACCACCAGCGAACGAGTTAGAATCAGAATGATTCTTTGCTGTAAATTGTAATTGAAACTGGGAGCCTATCGAGGCACCATTGCGTTAAAGACAGGGTGGTATTACTATCTAGAAAACCACCCTAAAACGCTACTTAAACTCAGTTTAAACAGAGTTCAGACTGTCGATAAAGCAGTGCATGTTTTGATATGAAGGGAGGGATATTCAAATCAAAACATGCACTGTTTTATCGACAGTCGACACTACTAAACTCTACTTAAACTGAGTTTAAACAGAGTTCAAGGAGCTTTCTAGTTTGAACTGAGTTTAAACAGAGTTTAAGTAGCGTTCTAGAATACCACCCTTAGGTCCCTGGACGTCATTTTGGCAGACCCCACTTTGTCACGCTCTTGAAGAAGATACTTGAGACACTACTTGGTGACATGCGCAGTGATGATTTATAGGTCTCTTTAGCGGCATACCTCATAAGGTCTGAGCGCGGGATGGGAGAGGTCGTCATCGGGGCGGCGGAAAGAGTGCGGGAGGCGCGGTCAAGTCTCTTCTTTCATATGTCAGTAGACATGCGCGAAACAGTGCACTTCGAAGTCATGATATATTTCATGACATTTCATACCGCGTGATATTACCTTATATCATGGCACCAAACATGACACATGACATCATGGTATTTCTACATTGCAGACATGAAACATGACATCATGGTATTTCTTCATTGCAGACATGAAACATGGCATCATGGTATTTCTTCATTGCAGAAATGAAACATGACATCATGGTATTTCATCATTGCAGACATGAAACATGACATCATGGTATTTCTTCATTGCAGACATGAAACATGACATCATGGTATTTCAGCACACTTTCATTGCAGTACGTACAGTGTGCTGAAATGCCATGTGTCATGTTTCATGTCATCTAGTGTAATGAAATGCTATGTGCCATGCTTTATTCTCTCGTGTAATGTGTAATATTTCATGACACCGTTGTGTAATATGTCTTTTGTAATATTACAAGCATTACCTACACATGTCTATATGTCAGTAAAACCTAGCAAAAGCAAGCGACTAGCAACAGCCAGACTTCCTCCTCGCCATTCCAATGGAATGATGACATTAATTAACTCCGACGGCTGCCGGTGGAGAAAAAAACCACAATCACGATGCAATAATCGGGCGCAACTAAACAATGGACAATCGAAGAGTCGGTGGCTTTTACAGCCGCGTTTTCACAGTCAATTCTTGGTAAAGCGATGGATATTCTTGATACATTCCTACGCAAATCTTGAAACCCAAAAATGTTCTTAAGAGTTTTAAAGAAATAATTATAAATTTTATAGAGCCAGTTGCAGTAAATAAGTAAGTAAAGGCGAGAGTAGGGCGTTTGTTTCGAGGGAAATTCGCAGCTTAAGGCTGGAAGATAGTAGTGTGGCGGGAAATTCAAAATTTTCACAGTTTTTTACATTTTGTAGCTAAACTGATCTATATTTGTTCAGCGATTTTTCGTTCGCGAGAATAAAACCGTATTCTTTTCATTATTGTAAACAACAGAACAACAATAATTCAGCCGATTATGTGTTCTGGTCTACGACAAGTTTTTTGGGCACTACCACTGCTTCGTAGACCAGAACACATAATCGGCTGAATTATTGTTGTTCTGTTGTTTACAATAATGAAAAGAATACGGTTTTATTCTCGCGAACGAAAAATCGCTGAACAAAAATAGTTCAGTTTAGCTACAAAATGTAAAAGTCTGTGAACATTTTGAATTTCCCGCCACCTTGCTATCGTCTACCCTTAAATCGCGACGTGACGAAAGTGATATTTTTAAATGAATTTCCCTCGAAACAAACCCCCTACGCTCGCCTTATTTATTGCAACTAGCTCTACAGGGTGTTAAAAGACCGCTAACAGACCCGAAAGCCACGAATACTAGACACCAAAACAAAGTACTTTTTTGATAAACTATTGCTGGGAAATGATTTTGGTTATTGAGGTTATAATTTTGAAAAATATTTTATCACGCAATGGACGTGTAACGCACAAAAGTCATATTGCACAAACGTAGCACAGTGGTCGATTTGTACGATTTAGGCGGCCAAAACTATTTTATGCTTTATTTCAGTAATAAATACGACAACAAATGCTAATCTGGTATTTTAGAGTGAATATATATGTTTATCCCTATTCGTTTCATTGAAAGCGTATTTTTCTATACAAAAAAACATTTCTGTGAAAATATTTTTGTAAATAGCGCCAATGTTTTTAAATTTTCTTTAAATCTCCCTTTGGTGTAAAATATATATTTTGAGTTCATTTGAATTATCAAAATCGGCTTAGTAGTTTTTGATATTTGGGTTAAGAATTATCACAATTTGTTAAGTAAAAGACGGCCGTACATAAAAAAAAATGTTTATTCTCTACAGTCTGCATGCCTATTTAAATTGAAAATAAAATATGGATGACATAAAAATACAGTATACACTAAAATTAAATGGTCAACAGTTATTACCACATTATTATACTAAATGTTACTTACAATGTTAGGTACCGAATCATAAACAATAAGACAATATTTTATGAAAGTTTAACATACAAATTGTTATGTTACTCTTTAAAAGACAATTCTTCCTCACCGTCACTTTCCATGCATTTATCACAAGTGCCTTTTGTATTTGGTTCTGCAGGAAGCAAAAGCTCCAAAGTTTCCTGCAAAAATGGTTTTGATCGGATCTTCTTTTTTTTTCTCATTGAACTGATGAGTGGATCTGATGTCAAGAGTAACCTGTGATAAATATCAAGGTTACAGTCTTCGCGTGAAAACTTTCGAGCAAAGTTTAGACGGTATGAGCGAAAGTGCTTATTACGAGCTTCTGCAGCTTCCTCCGAAAGTTGACCAATAGGCACTAGAGAATTTTCTATAACTTTTCCACCATGTACCAAAATTTTATGCATGGTAGGAGTCATAGAATGCCAACCATATAACTCTACATACAGTTTTGCTGTCTCCATGGCGTATTCATCAAATTTCGGGACATCTATTTTGTGACCGCTTGATATGGCTTCCAAAATAACTTTAATTCTATAAATAAAATTAAAGTCTATTCCCGTTATTTCAGCAGCCAGATGTGGGTTTTCAAAAAATCTTCTACTAGTATTGCCGTCATTTGTGTTACCAAAATTACATTTTGGCATATCTACCAAGATACCTACTTCTTCTCTGAATCTTTGCTGAATCTCTTTTTTTTTTGTTGTTCTAGCATCTTTTCTGCTTTGGTTCTTTTTTCACGGTATTTCCCAACGGGCAATTTATAAGCTAAATGTAAAATACTCTCGAATAATCGAATTCTGGCATGTAAAGTTGATAGGCCAAATTCAAGCGATTCTGGGTGAATTTCGTTTTTTTTACTTAAGTCATTAAAGTTTTTTGAAGTGGCTCCGCATATGTAGCATCTACTCGTTGATTTGGTGTCAGTCGCCGCATTGCAAACTTTGCCGTCCACCATGGTCATTTTAAGACTGTGGCTAACCGAGAATTTTTGCCCATTCAGTTCCAATTCCGTGGCTTTTAGGGACTTCACACTGTCCCGAACGTAATTTATTTCATCTTTTGTAATGTCTGTAGACTCTTTTATAAATCTGAATCGTATCGGGCGGCAATATCGTGGTGAAGAAGGAGTCGGGTTTTGCCAAACCATTTTTGTTTTGTCTTCGCCGCAAACAATTTGTAGAGGCACGAATGAGCTCAAAAATATATTTGCATCCGAGTCGGCGTCATTCATTAACTTTTGTTTGTATTGAGCTTGTTGTGAACCATCACAACCCCATTTGCAGATAATCTGCAAGGAATTTCTCTCAGTTTCTGTAAGAGTCATTAGTACTTCTTCGAGGAAAATTGATAATCGCGTGACGGTGTGATCTAACAAAGATTGTAGATCACTTTCAGCACAGGAAGCGGTCACTCGTAGCGTCTCTTTGGGTGGGTAACATTCCTGTTTAGCCTTCAACACTAATTCGTAGCACGGGTAAAAGCTTCTGTTGGTTGCTCGCACAATTTCATATTGACTTCGTGTCAAATCAGCGTCCACGCACATTCGCAGTGCCTCCCGAGGCGTAAGGGGATCTTGTGCCTTTGATTTGGAATGTCTTTTTTTACATTCGTTTGCGGCTGCAGGCGAATTTGTAATATCTTTTAGGACTTGCGAGGCGTTTCTTTTTCCTTCTTTTTGTAAAATGACTTGCGCTGCGTGAACTATCACTTCTTTGCCTACAGAGGAGCGAACTTCTTCTGTTTTCCTCCTTTTAGTTCTTTCACTACATTCACTGAATGTTTGGTAGGTCGTCCTGACTTATTATGCGTTTTTATGGGCATCTCGAACGTTCCTGCTAACCATGCATCATTGCTTATAAGAAATTTTTCTAGCGTGTTGCGTGCTTTGGACCATCTCTTTTTTATTTCTGTTTTAAAATATGAAAATTTATGATTTATATACTTTTTGTCTTCGTCGGAGTCCCCGTAAGACACTAACAAATAATTTTGTAAGTATTCCAATTTGTCGTTTATTGATGGAGAGTTTTCCTCAATCATCTTATCAAAAAGATATCTGCGAGTTACTACCTCCATGCCCGAGTAACTTGATGAACCTAGAACAACGAAAAGGAATTTTAACGCAAAAGAAACAAAAAATGAATTTTTCTCACTTTCTGCCTAAGTTAATGAATTATTATTTTTCTCGCGAAGTGGTCAAAGGTGGTGGCTATTTTTTTTGTGGTTATCTGCTCAAAGAGCTATACTATTAGAAACCATAAGGAATTTAACTCGGACGGTCTCGGAAGTACAACATTTTTACTATTGAAAATAAAAAAATGATAATATTTTCTACGAAAAAGGGCGATCTTTGATACGTTGTAACTGCACTAAATATTGATATTCCTTATCTTAATTTAAATTATATTTGAAGGAGCTTACCTGAATTTTCGACTTCCATCACTTTCACTTGTAACTGAATAATATCCAATGAAATATTCACTTTAGAATATCGGTTGCGCTAAGAGTGTCGAGAACGAACGCGTACAGCTTGCGCGACGATCAAGTTCCGACTACCTGTGGGGGCGCGCACGCAGTTCTAGGAACTGGGGAGGGGTGGGGTTTGGGCAGTCGGGGTGTCTATTTTTCCGGGAATCAATTAGTTTTCTTATAAGTTAACTTTGAGAAATGGACTTTTGGCCGCCTAAATCGTACAAATCGACCACTGTGCGTAGGTATAAGTTTATGTTACTTAAGCTTGAAGTGCCGATGTTAAGAATACATTGCGGGTTGCAATTTTAACGTCGTTTTTTGTAAGAAATATTCATAATTTTGATATGGCTTCTTGAAGAGGTATGTTAAGAACTAGATACTGAATAGGTACATTTCTGCAAAAAAAAAGTTTTGAAAAGTCCGACTTTGAACCTCAATATCTCGGGAACCGTTGATTTCCCAGGCATAGTTTCTTGAGCAAAAATGTTCCTTATGATGAGGACAATACGTGGTTTCCCGCTTTGTTGGCGGTCTTTTAACACCCTGTATAAAAATTATGATTTCTTTAAAAATATTAAAATGTAATTTTGTGAGTTTCAAGATATTCTCAGGTACATGGCTTTACCGTGAATATAAGAATTTAGTAAAAACTAGCTTTTTTCACGACTAAGAACTAGGTAATATTTTTTTGCCTTTGTGTATTTCTGGTGTGTAGGTGTCATTCCAATCTTCAGCTTAATCCATCGAGCCTTTTCAAAGCACTTTATAGATGGCGCTTATAGGCGTGCCCATATACAACGTGTTACAAAACATCCTAAGTCCTTGAGTCCTTGAGTCGGGTGTCACTAACGAAAACAACACCCTGTATTATCGATGCACTATCGGCATCGTATCGTCGACGTGTCGTCTAATGCAAAACCCACCTGATTGTACTATAGATGAGGAAAAAAAACTCGCACCCAACTTTGACAAAAACGTCTATGTATCTATTCATCTGTCGATTGTTAGAAGTTAACAATGTAATTTGTTTTTTTAGTCACTCAAAGAAAACGCATGCAAATTCAAGCTGTTTTGATATTTGACAGACACAGGTAATAATTGAATAAATTTCACTCTCGCATTCACTTTTTAATTCAATTATATTCACGATTTGTACCTAGGTATAAGACGTCAGTTTTTTTGCGACTTTTCCATTGTAAAAGGCCCTATGTATTTTTTTTCTTTTGTTGATTTACAGGTTGTCCAAAAAATTGTCGATGAACTTACATAAGGGTGATTCGGGTACCAATAGGAGTGTTCTATCTCTGGACTTCCGCTTGACACTATTTTTTTGGGACGCCCTGTATAAACATGTACATTCCAACCGCTGAAACAGATCATTATATCTGACACCCTACCATATTTTTCATATTGTGCATCTGCCCGTAAATATTTCCACTTTTAGGCCGTCTTGCACCACTTTCTTAAATGTGGTTTAGACAGCATTTAACTAAAATCTTCATACAAAACTCGATTTAAATGGCGACTGAAGTGGCATTTAGGAAGTGGTGCAAGACGGCCTTAGTCCAGTCCATCCAAAGGTAGCTAGAAGAGACCCCTTTTTAGCGATAAGACGGCCTTTGTACTGTTGTACTTTTATTTTTTTAAGATTGTTTTTGTAAATTATCTTATCTTTAGTGTACGGTCGGCCACAGTCACAGTTAAACCATGGCAGCTGTTACCGCCAATCGAACAAAAAAGGATCCTAGCGTGTGGCTTACTGTAAAGTATAGGGTATCTATCTATCTTTCACCATTTAATAAAAAACCATCCATTTAACAGTTTTGTAAACTAATTAACGAACAAACTGAAGACATCTTATTAGTGACCGTTTCATATTTAAAACATCAGAAAGGTGTGTGGCCGATCTATAACACATCGTAAAATCATCTTCCGGGAACTGAACGCGCTGCCCTCTGAGTCATAAAGCCTGCGGTTTTACTCTGAACTGATCATGGCACACCTATTAGTGGGTATAAAAGCTTTGTCTTTATGTTTGTTTGGCTTTTATTACCCACCAGCGTAAAGGAGGTTACTAACGTTGTAATTACTTACTCAGGTTGGTACGAGTATCAACTGAACAACTGAAACACGTCAGCTTCTAAATGTGATTTCCAACAACTTTTTTTTGTTTGTTAATTTTGTATTATGTATTCAATAATATCCCCATTCATTGATGGACCTCTTCACACGCGTAACTTCATTAGGGAACCTTTTAAACTCAATACATTTTATAATAGACAACCAACCAGTATCCACCGGCCTCTGCAACCGTAAGAAAAGGTTCCAATCCAGGGATACACTAGCAGCCAGAGAAACCTGGCTCTTGTGGTGGTACGGTTAGTGGGTGTCAAGGGGTTCGTCGAGGGTGGTTGGTTAGAAGTTGATGACTTGCAGAGACGTCTCAGTGATGGCAAAGGCGCCGGTGTGGTGCGCAGGCGCCGTGTAGTTGCGGTAGAGGATATCGGAACCACGTTAAACAACTTGAATCAACTGTTAATTTACGACAAGTTTTTTGGGCAGTGCTACTGCTTCGTAGACCAGAACACATAATGGGATGAATTATTGTTGTTCTTTTGTTTACAATAATGAAAAGAATACTATGTTATTGCCGCGAACGAAAAATCGCTGAACAAAAATAGCTCAGTTTAGCTACAAAATGTAAAAAACAGTGAAAATTTTGAGTTACCCGCCACGTCGCTATCTTTCCACCTTAACTGGGCCTTTGATTTCTCTCAAAGAGAATCCGTGTTTAATCACTACGCGTATTCGATGCTAATTAGTGATTTTCGCGTTTTAAAGGTATAATGTATTAAGGGTATAATGCCCTCATACGCTCAGGTTTCCTCACGATGCTTTCCTTCACGGTTAGCGAGTGGCATTGTTACTACAAATTCACAAATGTCCATAGTTCTAACACTAGGCCACCACCGGTTCTAGTGGGAATATTACGAACCATTCAAAGTTACTGTGTAGGTAAACTAGTGGTTCGCCCCGAACTGTGAACTCGCGACCCCATATAAACTTAACAAACCCATATCTCGGCAACCCCTTGACCGATTTGGCTCATGTTTGATCTTAAAAAATCTTTTTATTTCGTTTACACGCCTACCAAATTTACTCAAGTTATCGTCGAACGAACATTCATACATACAAACATACAAACATACATCCAAACATACAAACATACATACAAACATACAAACATACATACAAACATACATACATACATACATACAAACGCCGGATTGTTCCAGTAGACTCGGAGAACTTCGCTCGCTTCGCTCGCTCGTTCAATAATAAGTTACAAAGTTTTTCGTTTCTCAAAAGGCACACCAACAACCTCGCTCGCCACTGCACGCTGACTTGCACTCCTACTCGCATTATACTGTATTAATTAGTGCATCATATTTTATGGCTACCTGTGCCCGTGTTTGCTTTGGCGTTGAAAGGATTCTTTATTAATGGTCCTGAATGTATTTTTGAAGTGAGATAGAGACAGGACATCTCATGGATCCAAACATTGAGTGATTGTTGAATAAAGCCTATAAGATAATGATTTATAGGTATACAGCATCCAGGGCACCTTCACTGTACTATTATGAATTCTGTGCCTTCACACACACTAGATGGGTGAAGTGACCACTCAGACGCGGCAACACTGCCTTGTAGCTGTAGAGCTTGTGTAGATGTTTGGGTTGAGTTTTTTTTTGTCGTAAAAGGCTGGGAGCTTCTAGGCTGGTTGTTTAGAATATAGTAAGCGTTGAAGACCTATTTCGCTTGGAAAGAAATAGAAAGGAATATGGAGAGTAGGTACTGCTTACCTTTGAGAGAAAGCAAAGAAGAACTAAGAAATCTTGCCACCAACTAAGCTGCGTATTTCCTCAGGTTGTGATTGAAAACGGGCTAAATTGATTGATTGATAGGCACTGATTTATAGCTTAGTAAGGGTGGCAGTAATAGTGGTCATCTCAAGCTCGAGCTCAAGTAGGTGATTTCAGAAAACAAAATTAATTAATCAGATTTCTTACAAAAGAGCCTGACAGAAATACTTAAGTATTTGCTTAGCAAAATTCTTAATTCGGAAACCGGGCCTAAGAGCAGTTTCCCCACAAACTAACTGCCGGTTTCTGATTTGAAAAATTTGCTAAGCAATTACTTAAATATCGTTCTGCCTCTGCGGTTTTCTCACAAAATAACGTGACAGAACGATAGTTAGTGTTAGAGAAAGGGGTAAGGCAGGGGCACTAAATCTCTGCTACCAGGGTTTTACAAATGGGCACGAGGGAGGTTCCTTAAGGGAAGCCAAATACGAGGGGGTTCTTCAAAATGAGGTTTAGGTATGGAAGTAGCTAGGTACTTACCGCGTGTCCAGGTTCACCAGCGCGCATAAGCGCAAATCCAAGGGACACCAGATTATCCAAAGGGCACCAGATTCACAGGCACAATACGGGCACACACACACAGTGGAAGCGTTTGTAGGCTGGTAAGGGTCCAGGAAAGCTCAGGGAAAGCTTTATGGTTATTTAGCACAAAATATACGTGCGCACACGACCACGTTCGGGCGCAGGGTGTGGGGGGCCCCGCGAATCTCCCTCGCAGAGCCAATGCGGTGCTATATGTAGGTACCTAGCCGTCAGTCAGTCTAGTTGTCATGGGGGAGGGCTGGACAATATTCTAAGGGATGAAAAGGGGCAAATCTACACAAACTATGGGATAGGCAAAAAAAGGGACTTTTAATTAACATAACCCCCGCCCTAAACATCACAAATGTTTACGACGAAGGGATAGAGGGGGTGGTGTCTACGGGTAGGCGAACGAGCTTGGTGAGAGAGCGCTTCTTAACACCGGAGGGCGTCTGCACATCGACAACGCGAACGACACTATCCTGGCCGGGGTAAATATGAAGGATGCGACCACGTCGCCACTGTAATGGAGGGGTATTATCTTCCTTGAGAAGGACGAGTTCACCAACAAAGGGAGGATCCGAGGAAGTGGTCCACTTATGCCTACTCTGCAAGGTTGATAAATATTCCGCGTGCCAACGGGACCAAAAATGTTGGGTCACCTGTTGAATCAACTGAAACCGGGTGAGACGACTAACTTTAACTTCGTTGAAGGGGTATTCAGGCACAGCAACTAAGGGTTGCCCAATCAAGAAATGGCCCGGTGTTAGGACCTCAAGGTCTGGACTGGAAGCTAATGGGCACAGGGGACGTGAATTGAGGACGGCTTCAATCTTTGCGAACACTGTAGTCAACTCCTCGAATGTTAGGGTGGTCTCTCCAATCACACGCTTGAGGTGGGTTTTTGCAGATTTAACAGCCGCTTCAAATAGGCCGCCCCAATGAGGGCACAGGGGGGGATCAAACACCCAGTTGATACCTCTTTTAGAGGACTCGGAGGCTAATTCCGACTGATGCTCTACAAGGAAGGTGTGCAAGTCACCGAGGTAATTGTTGGCACCAACATAGTTCCTGCCGTTATCGGAACGAATAAGGGAAGGTAAGCCGCGACGGGAAACAAAACGGGTTAAGGCCGCAATAAAAGCTTCCGTGGTCAAGTCTGAGACAACCTCTAAATGTACCGCTTTAGTGGACAAACAAACAAATACACAAAGGTATGATTTTACCACCCTTTTATTTCGATAAGCTTGGATCTTGGTATAAAAGGGGCCGGCAAAGTCTGTACCGACTCCATCAAAGGGTCTCGTAGAGACTACTCTATCTCTAGGTAAGTCACCCATGGGAGGCTGGGTAACCGATGCCTTTAGACGATAGCATGAAAGGCATTTAAATATCACGTGATTGACTAACCGGCGGGCTGATACAATCCAAAATTCACGGGACAGTAGGGCCAATAAGGCATTAGGGCCGGCGTGGGAATTACTCACATGATAATGGGACGCTAAAAGCTGCACAAAACTACCAAACTTGGGTAGGAGGAGAGGGTGGCGGGCGTCATAAGGGAGGTCCGAATTTTTAAGGCGACCGCCCACACGAATCAAACCACTATCGTCGAGGAAGGGGCAGAGTCGTCGGAGTGAAGACTTGAGTAAGGCACCGCGATGTAGAGTATCTAACTCCTCAGGAAAGGATGTAAGTTGAACTTGCTTCACAATATAGAGCAAGGCTTCTCTACGTTCATCCGCATCAAGGTAGGAATGAGTAACAGAAAACTCAGGATTTCTCGTCCTCTTCACAAAGCGTAGCATGTACCCGACTACACCTACGAGTTTGGGCAAGGAACTATACCTATCCAACAAAAAGGACGGGTCTGGAGACGGAATAGGGGTGGTTGCGAGCAAACAACGTATTCCAGGTAGGTCACCAGGCGACGGAGTTTTCGGCGTAGGCCATTCAGACGAAGGTTGCTTTAGCCATGTGGGTGACCACCATAAAGAGTGCTGTAGCAGGGAGGAAACGGACACACCGCGTGAGGCACAATCGGCAGGATTCATATCACCAGGGACATGTCGCCATTGGGAAGCAGTGGGCGAATTTTTTATTTGTGAAACACGATTGGCTTCAAAGGTTTGTAGGTGGTGAATAGGGGTATCTATCCAGGCAAGGACCACACGACTATCTGACCAACTATAGATAGCATCTAACACTATAGACTTTTGTAAGCAAAAGGCTACGTGGTGGAGTATCTTGGACAGTAGAGTTGCACCAAGCAGCTCTAATTTAGGAATCGTACAGCGAGTCCTAACTGGAGCGACTTTACTCTTAGCCAAGAGAAGATGGACCTTACAGTCGCCAGAGGGGCTTTCCGTACGTAAGTACACCACTCCTGAAAATCCAGCCTCAGAGGCGTCACAAAAGCCATGAAGGGAAAATTTATTCACAATATCACACATGATGGGGCGTGGGAGGACAACGTGGTTCACGTTCGAAAGGTCTTGGGAAAAGGAACACCACTCCGCTGCTAGAGTAGGAGTCAGAGGTTCGTCCCAGGTAAGGCCAGACAGCCAAAGCTTTTGCATAAAAGCTTTAGCTTTAAAAATTACCGGTGCGATCCAGCCACACGGATCATAGGTACGGGCAATGAGGGACAAAACTTTGCGTTTTGTTGCATGAGTCACAGGGTCGGAGGAAAAACGATAGGTAAAGGCGTCAGCCGCGGGATCGTATTGGACGCCAAGTACCGCAATAGTTTGGGGATTTTCGGGATCTTGAAAAGAGTGGGGCAACTGCAAATGTTCTGGGGGTAGGTCACACAGGAGTTCAGGACAGTTTGAGATCCACTTTCTCAATTCGTAGCCACCGGAAGTCATAATGCTATTCATCTCATTCATAAGGACGCGAGCTTCATCCAGGGAGGCAGCTCCAGTAAGGCAGTCATCAACATATACATCACTCTCTAGGACTGAAGCTGCTAGGGGAAACCTTGAACGTTCTTGCTCAGCTAGTTCTAACAAGGCTCGGATGGCAATAAAGGGGCTTGACCTGAGGCCGTAGGTATTTGTGTTAAGCTCATACGTACACAAAGGGAAGTTGGGGGCTTCACGCCACAGTATGAGCTGATATTTTCTATCTTCAGGGTGGACCCATGTCATTCTAAACATCATCCGGATATCCGTCACAAAAACAATTTTATGGCGCCTAAAATTAAGGAGGATACACGTAATATCACGCTGTAATTTGGGACCTGAGTGGAGGCACTGATTTAGGGACACGCCTGAGGATGTAGGGGAGCTTCCGTCAAACACTACACGGATTTTAGCTTCATCACCACTTTTAAATACGCCGTGATGGGGAATAAAATAATGTTCTGCTGAGGAGGGTTCAAATGAGGAGGGACACATATGGCCGAGTTCAATGTACTCTCGCATAAAACTCACATACTTTTCCTTCAGCCCAGGATTAGCATGTAGGCGCTTCTCAAGGCTAAAAAACCGTCTAAGAGCAGTAGACCTAGAGTCACCAAGTTGAGGACGGTCCGGTAGGAAAGGGAGACGAACCTTAAAGCGGCCGTCTGGTTCACGTATGGTAGTGGACTTGAAAATGAGCTCACATTCATCATCTACAGGGTCTATAGGGGATTCTGGTGGTTCTTCTAACTTCCAGAATCGTTCCACAATTTTTGATAGGCTAACACCGGTCATAGGGGCCTCGGGGGGAGTTAAAGTTGGTATGGGACCAGACAAAATATGTCCCAGGACAGTTGGGACCGCAGTTAGGCCGGAAGGGCAAACTATGGGCGTATTAGGGCACAACAAGGATCCAAACACGTCAGCACCAAGGAGCACATCTATAGGGCCAGGCATATAAAAGGAAGGGTCCGCTAAGGGCAAGGAGGAGACACATGACACTAAACTTGAAGGTAACTCTAGCTCAGGATGTGTACCGGCAATAACGTCGAGGACCATGGCCGAGGCAGTGATCTCAGGGTAGGATGAATCCGCAGGTCTAAATGTAAAGGAAACACTGCCGCGAACCTGTACAGACTGTACATTGCCGATACCTCGCACGGGGGAGGAAGTAGGGCACAAAGACATGTTTAATTTGTCTACTACTAGATCAGTAGTTAGTAAACAGCCTTGGGCGCCGGTGTCACAGAGTGCACGCGCTTCGACATAATAACCGGAAGCGGAACGCACATGTATGACAGCGGTGGGAAGAAGCACTAGCGAGGCAGGTATCGTAACACTGGAGGGAGGTCGGTTTGGAGGGCAGGCTAGTTATTGAGGCTGACGGTCAGATGAGTAGGAGCGATTATAAGTCCTAGACCTAGAAGAGGACGAAGGCCCGTTATAATCACGAGGGGGAGACGGCGATTGGTAAGGGCGTCGCTCACGCGGCGGGGTCTGTGAACGACGGGGATTGTGATCCCTTGTGGTAAAAGGTGAATGCGATGAGGGACGGCTTGAGGGACGAGATGTGTCACTATAGTAATGGGCGCCCCCGCTCGTGCGGCGAGTGCCCCCGCCCGTGCGGCGAGCGTCCCCGCCAGTACGCGGAGGTGAAGAACGAGGTGACGTTACTGGAGAGAAACGACGAGGCGGAGACTCACGGAAACTAACATTGTTGCGGCGAGGAAACTCGGGGTTGTTAGGGTCATTAAAGCACAGCATGGTGTGATGGGTCGATCGGCGACAAGTACGGCAACAATATTCACGTGGGCAGGCAGCTATTGAATGCTTGTCTAGGCAGCGATAGCACAGGCCGGCCTGTCGTACAAAGGAGGATCGTTCGCGAGGGGAAAGGCCAATAAACTCGTCACATTGACGCAGGTAGTGGGAGGAGGAGGAGCACATGTAGCACCTACTCGTAGCTATCGGTTGAGGCTCGGGTGGAGACACTGCGGTCGCATACACGCGACGATAAAAAGGTGGCGGGCGCTGTTGCCTTGGAGGTGGGGAATATGAAGTAGGCACGGGCACAGACACGGTACGATTATTGTCAATAAGGGCCGCGTTACCAACATTATCGTGGTGCCTACATTCTTCCTCAAGGAAGTCGATCAACTGATCGAAGGTGGGGAGGCTTCTCTTCTCGCCACCATAGGTCCGCTCAAATCGAGATTTAAGCTCGGAGGGAATTTTGGTCATAATAACGTGGACCAAGAAATAAGACCACTCTTTCACTGGTAATCCGAGCCGCTCGAGGCACCTATATGCAGTTAGGAGTGGATTAAGGAAGGCGGCGCGTAATCCACTCAATTTATGACTGACCTCTTGGAGATTGAGGATTTGGGCAATGTGGGTGTCGGCAAGGACGCGCGTGTTGTGATAACGCCTTTTCAGTAAATCACGCGCGACCTCGTAGTTGCCAGCCTCTATGCGCAGGTGCTGTACCAGGCGGCGGGGCTCGTCACTGAGGGCGCCTACCAAGTAATGCAGTTTTTGGGTAGGGGAGAGGTCTGGCTGGCAATCAACGATGCTATCAAACTGGTCCATGAAGCTAATCCATGAATCGGGCACGCCACTGAACTTTGGAATAGGCAAGTCGGGTAATTTTTGCCGTATTTGCCCATCAGAAATGCGGGACATATTGGTATATATCGAAGGAGGAGGGACAGGTGCGACATACTCCGTAGGCTTGATCTCCGAGTACTTCAATCGCAGGTCATCTACCATGTCGTACATGGGCCGCAACTGGTCTTGAACATATCTATATTCGTCGGCATCCGTGGTGGGGTCGAGACCACCCAACAGTCGGGAAGTACAGTCTACAAATTTCACGAAGTTGGGCTCTAGGTCTCGCAGCCTAAACACGAGTCTAGCAGGAGACACCGCACCTAGGGTTTCGTAGGTAGCTGTTATCCAGTTCACAAAAAACTTAACCGACCCCAAGGACGATCTGTACTCCTCTGTCTCAGTATACAATACTGTTTCGTAATCAGGCATTGTTATGGCAACTGGTCAATCACCCAACAACATATGTTAAAAGGAATTTACGGAAGTAGGCTTTTATTATTACTATCTAATATATCAACTCGTAAACAACTTGCAAAATAGGCATAGGACAAAGTCAATAAAGAAAAAACACGGCTCGCTCGCTTGGCGAATACAAAGGGAACCGGTTGGCTGACCGTCGACGGTGTTAAATTATAGACGATTTGAATTGATGCGTAATAGATTACTTTAGGTATGAAAGGGACTATCGATATAAAAAGAGATATTTGGGAAAATAAGACCGCAAAAAAAGGGGGGAATGCACCAACAGACTATAGGAGAGGCTTTCCTCAACCAGAGGAACCGCAAACCACGCTCTGTGTACCAAAATGTTAGAGAAAGGGGTAAGGCAGGGGCACTAAATCTCTGCTACCAGGGTTTTACAAATGGGCACGAGGGAGGTTCCTTAAGGGAAGCCAAATACGAGGGGGTTCTTCAAAATGAGGTTTAGGTATGGAAGTAGCTAGGTACTTACCGCGTGTCCAGGTTCACCAGCGCGCATAAGCGCAAATCCAAGGGACACCAGATTATCCAAAGGGCACCAGATTCACAGGCACAATACGGGCACACACACACAGTGGAAGCGTTTGTAGGCTGGTAAGGGTCCAGGAAAGCTCAGGGAAAGCTTTATGGTTATTTAGCACAAAATATACGTGCGCACACGACCACGTTCGGGCGCAGGGTGTGGGGGGCCCCGCGAATCTCCCTCGCAGAGCCAATGCGGTGCTATATGTAGGTACCTAGCCGTCAGTCAGTCTAGTTGTCATGGGGGAGGGCTGGACAATATTCTAAGGGATGAAAAGGGGCAAATCTACACAAACTATGGGATAGGCAAAAAAAGGGACTTTTAATTAACAGTTAGCATTTACTTAGTAAAATTCTCAATTCAGAAACCGGGCCTAAGCGCTATAGTCCCTACTTAGTTAGGTGACGGCTGCCCGCTTATTATTCATCGAATCTAAGTAATGTCATAGGAGAGAGTGCGTCTAACACAGTGGTTCTTAACCTTTTTCGACCAAGGGACACTTTGTTTGGGTCGTTCCATTTCCCCCACCAAATATGCCCCACTGGTGGAGCAAAATGATACCGCATAAAAATTATTCCACAATATACCAAATTATAAAAAAAAAGACAGATAAACGAATTGGTTTCATTTATGCCGATTAATTATTAAATTAGGCTAGGCTACAGTGACTACCTACATCATTGTAATGATTCAGGTTCGCCAATAATAATCTGGTCTTTAAAATATAACCTCGTGGGGGAAAATGGAATAATTTTTACGCGATTCCATTTTGCCCCACCAGTGGAATTTTTAACCTTAGGTATATCAAATCAATTAATCAAGGAACAAAAAGGGGAAGTCTTTGCGTAGTAGTGGGACACTTTAGACTTCTACAGACAAAAAAAAAATTAAATATTTCTCTAGCACGGTAAGAACTTAAAAAAAAAAAGGGTCATTGTTGCTACCTACTACGCACACCATTTTTGGCTGCAGAACTCTCGTGCGGACTAGGTACCTACTCCTCAGGGTCCACGGACCACGGGTTGAGAACCACTGGTCTAACACGCGGAGACACGCAAGGTCGGATAGGGATGAAAGCGGCGCCAGCGCCAGTACAGTTGCACAGAAAAGTTCCCGTCCATTTTTCTACAGCATGTTCAAATGACCACCATATCAAAGCTCTCGTTTGATCTCCACAGATCGGTACATACCTAAGTGTATGGGGCTGTAAACTTCGATATGACCGCTGTTATGCTAAGGCAGCAGATCTGCCTTTGTGATTTGCGAGTTTTGTGACCATATGATGGATCCAGCGGCGCACAACCGGCCTAGCATGCAGGACCATATCTAGCTCAATAGCATTCGTTGCAGTCACCCTTTCTTGCTCGGTCTAGCTCCATGGACATGCACTGTATTGCGCACTACCTACTTCGATATGTAGGTACCTACTACAAGACAAAGTAACAAAAAAACATAATGGTTGGTTTTTTTTTTGCTATAAGGCATCGTAACCACTGTATACAGGGTGGCCCAAACATAGACGTCAAGCGAGAAATTCTAGATAGGTGACACCGAGGGCTACCCGAATCACCCCATGTATGTTCAGTCATTATATTTCGGTTGTGTGCGTTTTCTATGGAATAATGAGGACGGTGATTTTTTGGGAGAAGACACTTAAATTGTTGTGAGTTGTGACAGAAACTAGACTATCTAGTTACCTCTCAACTAGGGTGGTATTCTAGAACGCTACTTAAACTCAGTTTAAACAGAGTTCAGACTGTCGATAAAGCAGTGCATGTTTTGATATGAAGGGAGGGATATTCAAATCAAAACATGCACTGTTTTATCAACAGTCGACACTACTAAACTCTACTTAAGGCTGGAAGATAGTAGTGTGGCGGGAAATTCAAAATTTTCACAGTTTTCTACATTTTGTAGGTTTTTTGTTCATAAACGACAAGTTTTTTGGGCACTACCACTGCTTCGTAGACCAGAACACATAATCGGCTGAATTGTTGTTGTTCTGTTGTTTACAATAATGAAAAGAATACGGTTTTATTCTCGCGAACGAAAAATCGCTGAACAAAAATAGTTCAGTTTAGCTACAAAATGTAAAAGTCTGTGAAAATTTCTAATTTCCCGCCACCTTGCTATCGTCTACCCTTAAACTGAGTTTAAACAGAGTTCAAGGAGCTTTCTAGTTTGAACTGAGTTTAAGTAGCGTTCTAGAATACCACCCTTAGGGTGGCATTATTAGTCGTCGACTCGAAATTGAACTCAAGTAGACAGGTGATCTCAGAAAAGTCAAATGCCTTGGCTAATGTCAATGTCAATCTCAAGATAGTGTCTATTAATATGCTGACAGCTACCCAATTTTTTGACATTAGCCAAGGCTTGACATTAGCATTTGACTTTTCTGAGTTCACCTACTTGAGATCGAGATCAAGTAGGTGATCCCAGACGACTATGAATTCCACCCTTAGGAGTACTTAACCATACCTACTAATTAGATATACCAAAGTCTGCTTACCACCCCATCTCCACCTTGCTTATTTGTTAAAAACCGCACGAAAACCGGTACAGCCGACCACAGCAAGCAAACATACCGTCCTGAAAACTACTAAAGGTGGGTAAACTATGGAGGTTGTACAAAGGCGCTAGAGTCCTTGGAGCAAGTTTTGTTTGACTGTGATGCTCTTGGTAGAAAATGCATAAGTTACCTAATGTAAGTTTCGGGATATAATGTAAGTTTCTTATGACGTCGGTCTTTGCATGTCCAGTGGGCTTATTCTGTAAAAAAAACACTGCACAGTTGCTAGTCCTCTTATATTCTTCTTATCTAGGATATGCAAAAGATCCCCGCCCGAGCTCTAAGCCTGTCCCCGTATTCACGAGGCTTTGAACTTAGTTTGGCGAGGTTTCAAGTCACCGTAGTCCGCCTAGGGTTTTTACAATTTTTATAGGTTTTGAAGTGGCTTGGTTTGAACTATGATTAATATTTACAGACCTAAATCATCGAAAGTTGAGTTTACGCACCTGACATCAGAATAACCAGAATACAGACCCGATACTTAATAATGATTTTAAATGACAAAGTAAGGTGGCACCCAGGTCGTATCTATCGTGTCGGATCTATCGTAGATATCTATCGTGAGGGGTGGGTATGGCACTGCATGGTATACCTGCTGGTGTCGCCTGATATAGAACTAGAATACAATAATCATTATTTTAAGTGACAAAGTAAGGTTGCTACGCCATCCTGGGCGGTCCCTATCATGATTGACATAAGGGCGGGTATGGCACGGCAACGGGTACCTGCCAGTGTCGCCGACTGTACCGAAATAGACGACTTCAATCACGTCTGCGAGAGGAAACGCGATTGTTTTTACATCTTTGCTTCGAGTCGGCGCACACTGGGTGGTTTTTGTTCGGCATCGATAGCCAATCAAAATACTGTTAATGGCAACTTATTTTAGAGCCAACATAGAATTTTTCAAAAAAATATATTTATTCGTATGTACAACAAACATAACAATATCATTATGCATCGATTCATATCAAAGCTTTGTCAAAAAATATGACAAATTCAATCAATAAATTTTATTATAAAAATAAATATGTCAAAAAATCATGTCACAAAAAAAGGAAGAAGAAAAATAGAAGTGTATATTTAAAATTGCATCATTTGTTTAGAGAAAAATAGAAGTGTATTTTTAAAATTGCATCATTTGTTTAGTTGGACTTGGGTTACTGAAACATGTCCACTACGATTTGGTGGTTTTCGCGTTGAGGGTATTTTGTGTCAGAACCTCCCCAGATTTACCCACAATGCTTTTAAAAAAATGGTTTTAACAATCGTCTTATTTGGTTTTCATATTTTTGCCAACGTTTCGAGACCTCAGATAGCATATCTCATTCCCTTGGAATATTGTAGAGTTTGCAACCTGTGAAGTAGGATTCAGGAGCATGAAAGTAGGATTCAATCAGAAGCAGGAACTGATTACAGCTTCATCTGGTGCAGAACCGACAGTCCTACTTTCCAACGATCCAATCAGGATTGAAGCCATGCTCAGATGCTAAATACCGCTTCAAGTTCCACGGTTCCTCAGGCGTTGTCTTCTCCAACAGTGAGTCGTGACTCTACAGGGTGCACTCTAAGTCGATAGCGGAACTTTAAGTAGTCTGTCTACTGATCAATACAAACAACTTGTACTAGGTGTCGAAAAAAATGGAGCGAAAAAAATATCTGCTGTGATACATTTGGCGCAGTACTGAGTCGACCTTTTGTATGGAACAGCTGATATTTTTGTAGCTCCATTTTTTCACCACCTAGAACAAGTTGTTTGTATTGATCAGTAGACAGCCTACTTAAAGTTCCGCTATCGACTTAGAGTGCACCCTGTAGTGTGTATGAGAGTGAGGAGACACCTGAGTCTGAAGTGGTATTAGATGATCCTACGAGGAATATTACATTAAGTTCTAGGAATAAGTAGTTTTAAGTGGCTTTGATTTTAGTTAAGTTAAAAAGAAAGGGTCTTCTAAACATTAATGTTTGGATGCTATTAAGGGAGGAATGTAGAGTTGGAAACCTGTGAAGCAGGGGGTCTACCGGCTAAGACGAAGCCGATTACCATTGGCGAAAATCGAAGTTCGATTTTTGAAAAATATACTAACTACCACCCAGTTCATTTTACTGCCACCCAGTAAATTTTTCATAAATCGAACTTCTATTTTCGCCAATGGTAATCGGCTTCGTTTTAGCCGGTAGACCCCCAGGATTCTCTTTGATCGTCTATTTTGTCATGCGGTTGTCAAGCTAGCGATACGATGTAACAAGAACGCTTATCTTCTTATTATCTACAAATATTACAAATGTAGAGAAGGAAACGTTTTAAAATGCAGACAACACTGTAATACTTTTCTCAGCAGCCAGATAAACCACCTAGTGTGTCCAAACCTCGCCATACGTGCCGCAGCGCCCTGTCATTATACCTCGCTCTGGACGCAAATTATATTAGACCCGCCGATATATAGGCGGATTATATACAATTATACACCGGCCTTATGTACGTGGGCTATTTACTTGCGTGAGCGCAATGCACACGCGATCCTCGGTTGTTTAGTTGGTAGGTTGTTGGTGGTTGTTTTTTTTCTTTCCATCGGGATTTTTGGAATTGGAATTCTTTGGAAGTGGCGATTGAAGAGAGGTGGAAGAAAGGGGATTGATTATTTTTGATGAATTCTGTGGATTTTCTAAGCGTGATATTAAAATAAGTATTTGTAACTTATACTACCTTGCAAGCTTAATTTCTCCTAGACTAGACCTATATAAAATACCTGCACATTTATAAGAGGCGGAACTGTAGGTACCTAAGTTTACTATTAAATACCTACACAGAATAGACTAAAATCTAATGGGGTGCATAAAATTACTTGAATACTTTAAAGTCACCGCATTAAACTTAGAAATACACTAATAGAATCGATGTAGTGTTATTTGATCTCGAATTTTATCCCACAATACTTGACCATTTTATTAATTGTAGAGTTTTTTTAAATTTTCTCACGCTCTTCATTTATTTAGCGCCGATTTTTGCAAGCTATTTGAATGTAGAATTAGTAAAAAGCGCGCCGTACACACGACAGCACGTCAGACTGTACACTTTTGTTGTAAAGTCGCCCGTAACGTAACCGAATAGAGTGTACATATTTTTTCAGCGTACTTAAAAATATCTTCAAAACGTTTTGAATGTCAACAAGAAGTTGGGTGTTTAGATATCTCACCTAATTCTAAGGTTCTCTATGAGAACTTTTTCAATTCATTTAGTGTATCTGACATAAGAATCGATTTTTATTAAATGTGCACGTTTTTAAAATTAAAAAATCCAAAGCGCCCAAAACTGCAAGCTTACCACAGAATGTTTTCATCCATAACGTTACTTTGACAACGGTAAAAGGTTTTTTGCCTTTCCAACAATGGGTAAAAGACATTGTTCTCTTGCTAATCTACTTTGTAACATGTCCTAATCATATTAGTTGCGATTGGGTAACACCTTTGTCGTGTTTCTAGTGCAATGAGCAAAGTTGGATGAGGATTTTGGTAGGAAGTGAAAAAATATGGCTAAGTATGAACGCAAGCTTTCAAGTTTGGGTTTTGTAAGTAAATACGTAAGTGAGTGATGTTCTTGTAAGTAAGTTCTGTAAGTTTAACAAAAGTTCTATTTAAAAAACTATAAGCCGCGGGTTTCCTCACGATGTTTTTCCTTCACCCTTAGCGACTGATACGAGTGCGTGTTAGTGTTTTTTTTACTTCACGTATGAGTCAATACGTGAAGTAAAAAAACTCTCACTAACAGTAGTCTTTCCTGTGGGCTAGGCCGACTAAGCTGTCAGGATGGTATATATAGGTGCTGAGCAAGCCTACCCCATCTAAAACAATGTCCCAGGCACTGCAGCGCCGAGTGGTCTCCTCACCGATCTAGTGTGAGTAAAGGACGCTGTATAAATCATCACATTACGTAGCTGCAAAAAGGCCTTTATTTAGTAAAAAAAAGTTGTTGGAAATCGCATTTAGAAGTTGACGTGTCTGAGGTTAAAAGTGATTAAAAAATTGCCCTGTATATCCATCCCATAAGTAGAACCCATGTTTCTTCCTTAGCCATGCCAACCCCTTCGGTCAAAATTCCTCTATTGTTTTTCCCACTGTCATCGACCAAAATCGAAGATACGGGCTTGCAAATCTTACGACTAAAGTGAAGTTATACAGCGTGTTTCAAAAAGGTCCTGTGACACTGAAAGGGGTCGCTTAACTCGTAAATACAAGCAACTTTTACTATCGGTGAAGAATCTAATCGGAGAAGTCGAAATTGAAGTTGGAAAACGCGAAAATCTTTCGCTTGACAAACTTCTACGAGTGTCATTAGAGTGGAGACTGCATTTTCTTATAAACTTGTATTTTAATCATAAAGATAGGAAAGCTAAACCATTATTTTATCACGGAACCCCAAAACCTCGGCGGAAAGTATACAAAAGCGGTGCTCTGTTATCTGTTTGCTCAAGGCATCATTGTTAGCGACAGCTACCGTGCATTTGAATATCTTTGTGAAGATCCATAAAAACGGGCGCAAAAAGAGTTTTGGCTATTGCCTATTGGCTTCGAACGGTAGCGAGGTAGAGTTAAGTTCGCTAACAAATTAGACCAAGTCATGTGTCTTTTATGAAGTAGATTATAGATTTTGTAGTTTTATACACCGTGCTATTTTAGTGGTTTTAAAGTCGAAGGTATTTCGTTGCACTGGTGATTCCGAGCCAAATTTCAAAATTTACTCTATAATGAGCGAAAAAAAAAAAACACTTCACAATACAATAAATGTCTATTGCCAATCGACAGCATTTATATGGAGAAGTGTTTTTTTTTTTTTTTGCGCGTTTTGGACTGAAATTTTGTAATTTGGCTCAGAAACACCAGCGCAACAAAATACCTTCGGCTTTAAAACCACTAAAATTGCACGGTGTATAATAATAGCCCACAATATAAGTACCTACCCGTAGAGACCGGAGGATAGCGGCTTCGTCGCATAATGCAAAATACGCTTAATATCAATAACTAGGTACCGATGCCCAAAGTTAATGTCATTTTTCCATTATTAACCCTTTTTGGAAATATTTTTATATTCAAAATTTTGTCAGTTGTGTTTTTCTATTTAGATGTTTTTACAAGTCAGTTAAATTCACCTCAAATTGTCTAAAACAAACCATACATCTCCCAAAAACCTCGTATTTTAATAGTAATCGTTACCAAACACGAAGGAAAAACATCGTGAGGAAACCTAAGGGTCTGGGGCATAAATAGGTACCCTCAACGCCAAAATCGTTAATCCACAGTGGGCCAAAATTGCTAATGCATGGTGATAAGCCCGAACTCTCTCTCTTTCTCTGACAGATGGCCTTTGTCCAGCTAGTGGGACATGTAGGTAACTTGTCCATACTTCCTTTCTAATCTTACTTCCTTTTGCGTAGGTATTTTGTCATTATAAGTGGAAGGTGTGGAAGTTTGTCATTCGTTTCTGTTCGTTTTTAACCCGCGAGAAGACAGCTACATGAGCGCTTGTGATAAGTAATTATCTGCCGATTTCTGAATTGAGAAATTCGCTAAACAAACACTTCGTATCGTATCGTTCTATCTCTGCAGATTTCTCACTAAAAGAAGGTGACAGAACGATACTTATATTTAATTCTCAAATCAGAAACCGGGCCTATGTTTCTCAACGTACGTTCACGCCGCGACGACAGTCTTTATCTTAGTCAAGATCGTTTGATCTAATTATTGACGTAAAGGAAGAAAAAAATCTGAAATCTAACTACAAAACATTGAACCACGCGGTCACACACTAACAGTACCGACCTACGCAGTCCAAAAAAACAAAACAATACGACGCAAAAATCGCGCAAACCCGCGTACCGCTATAGACGCCGACTTTTTCTTCAATTTGGCACATCAATCATATTACCATCGGTCTGACAAAGGCGCAGGTAGATTCACAAGTGTGTCCTTTATATTGCCTTTCTCTGAGTGAAAGGGCGGCCCTTTAGAACACCGACAAAGGGAGTAAGGAAAAAATTGCCAAAGACGCGAAGGTGAGCGAAAAAAGTTAGCTAACGTAGCGCCAGCAAGCCTGAGGGTGAAATTGTAACGCGGTGGTGTAAGGTTGTTAGTTGGTTATTGGGACATCGTTAACTATAACTAATGACTAGCTTCGAATATCGTTTCTGACTTACTGGCTGGCCTAGTGGGTAGTAGCCATTTGGCTTATTTTATCGTACAAGGCTGGGAGTTGGTAGGCTGACAGAGTAGACTTCGCTGAGGCTGGAAAAATAGTTTTTTTGGCCGGTGGGGTAAGTTTAAATGTTGGGTTGAGGGTTGAGAAATGCCAAAAAAAATATTTTTCACAGACTCAGCGAAATCTAACTCTATCAGTATACCAACTCCAAGCCTTGTCGATAAAAAAAGTCGAATGGTCACCAGCTCTCCAGCTATTAGTACCTAGGTAACGAAACGTTGAGAAAATGTAAAAGCCAATGAAACAAGTGTTAAATTCGGTAACAAGAGTTATTTACGGCTGAAAAAAGGTAAGGGATTTTTTATAGCTCTTTTTTTCTGTTTCTCTCAATCCGGTAGAGCAAGGAGTTGACAATTGATGAAACTCCTTCGCGTAACCCGTTCCGTTAGTCTTTTGTCAAACGTCATTCCGAAAGTCATAAATCAGGCGCCACTTCGTAAACCATCAATATTTTGACACAAAACTTTTACATGGCCATCACGAAGCTACCGAATGAGTATGAAGTTTTCTAAAGTGGTGACGGGACGAAAATGAAGTGGCGACGGTTTTTTTTCCTTCTTTTTAGACGCAGACTAAGATGCATTAGGGCTTAGTGACTTGCGTTTTTGGAGCTTGGCTTGACACCTCTATCAGGTCGTATTTTTGCTCTTAGAAAAATAAAAAGACGCGTGCAAAAGTAGGTTTGTCTTTAAAGCCTTTTATAAGTTAAACGTTACCTTGACAACATGACTACATTATGCCGAAATGTATGCCTATCGATATTACGAGTATAAGAACGGAATAAAATTCACATCCTAAAAGTTATTGTTATAGTGAAAAATTGCTTTTATTTCTTCTGATTAAACTCTACAAAACACGGGTGGTCAAAAACCAAAAGACCGACACCGGAAATGCCACCAAAAATAGACCACCAGACAAATCAAACAATACATCGAGAACCAACGCGCTAACATGCTATTTTACAAATTACACATAACAGCGACAGAAAAAAGAAGAAAAGACACAAACCGAAAAAAGTTTTTTCCAAAGAGGCGCCGCATCGCAAAGAGGCCGCGCCAAAAACTGGCCGAAAAAAAAACAAATTAACACAGCCATTCCATAATTAAAAACCTGTGTTAAAAACCCACCTTGTTAAAGTCGTTTCTACTCTCAAATGTGCCGGTCTTAATTGCTTTTCAGATTTTATTGTTTATTTGATTGTGACTCGACTGCGCGCGTTTTTTCTTAAATGGAAATATTAGTATACAGTTGACGAGGTTTTGCTACCAGTTTTTTCTTCTTCGATTGTTTTGAAGTCATAAAAATACCTAATAATACTGGCTTAAGTTCTATTAGAGAACAAAATCGTTTTATTTTAACTGTACACTTGACAGCACGTCAGACTGTACATTTTTGTTGTAAAGTCGCCCGTAACGTAACCGAGTAGAGTGCTAGCGTGTAAAGGTCGACGTGCTGTCGTGTGTACCTACCAACCTTCAAGTCTATTTTGTTATTGTTTTCCATACAACACATTCTCCGTCCTAGCCACATAACTTGAATTTTAGTTAGCGCTGTTTTAGCTTTTTATATGAAAAGATGGGGATTCCTGCCACCAGACGCCAGCACCAACTGCGCCTGCGGCCAGACCACCCAACACCTCCTACAGTGCCCAGACTCCCCATTCACGTGCACCACCGAAGACCTGCTGAAAGCGACACCCGAAGACATAGCGGTCGTGAAGCACTGGCTGCATGCCTTATAATAATTTTGACACTCTCACACGAATGAGAAGAAGAAGCTAGGTGTGCGATATTACTACCTATTTATAAGCGATTAAATTAATGATTCTATAACAGACCCTGTAGGTATGCATAGCAATGCCGTGTACACTCTACAGGTCAATTTCGCCAACAAATCGGTTTGGTTTCCCGCTCTATGTCCATTTGTACTCGTTAGAAGAACACGCGACCCCTTTGATAAATAATGATGTTTGATGCACAACCGCTGTAAATTGGGACTTGGCCTAAACTTTCCTTCTCTGAAAGCGGGCCTGAGGTGAGCGCTCATTATGTAAAAAAATCCGCACAGTCGTGAACCGTACAAACCGGTTTGTTTACTTGAAAATTGCTCGTATTGAAATTAACAATCTTTTTTTGACAAAAAAAAAATAAGAGTTCCAAGGTGCTTCTTTTTTTTTTTAAGAATACAGGCCACGCTTTTCTACTTTCAGCAACTCTTCTGGCTTCTCTCCAGCTCAGCCCAGCGGCAGCTCGCAACTCGGTTTCTACAGGGGCCTTAGCCTGTAACGCAATGGTGTGTCGATGGCGTCCCAGCAGAATGACAAAAGCGGGGTTTCTTCGTTTTTCTCCTACAGCCAGAAAACTAATCCCCTAGAATTAGAACCAGAATATTCTTTGTTGTACTACAAAAACATTAAAAGGATCGACAGCATTATTACGTCGTAATTGAAGCCGTCAACGGGGAGCCCACTTTGGCACCATTGCGTTACAGGCTAAGGCCCCTGTTCACTGCCACGTGTGAATGGGTGAATCCAAGTCTCAAGGCCCCAGTACACATTGGCCGAAGCACGACAATGCCAATTATCACCACGCCACTATGGCAAATGGTTCGTGTTCAACTGACAGTTAAAAGCTGAATTCTAAGCCCTTGGTAGATGGCGCTCATAGGCTTGGCCATACAAGAACCGGGTTGTGGCTGTCAAATTTCGCTTACACAGATTAATAATATCTTCAGAAAAAGCGAAATTTGACAGCCGTGAAAACGGCTCATTTCCCGCCAACTACACCAATCCCAAGGTACACTTTGGTGATGGCCTTTAGTGGGTCAACATGGGCCAATATTGTACTGGAGCCTTTATCGTAAACAACTTTACTGTCGAGAGTGAAGTCCGCAGTAACAGTGGTCACGCTGTTAAGTAATAGGCCAATTGATACTGACCTTTGCAAATATTCCAGTTTTCCATTTTATCTCTCACAAATTACTCTTGTCAATGCAATGTTTTGCCTGTTTTGCTGCTTTGTTTGCAATTGTTGTTATTTTTAAATTTATTTAAAGTTGCTCTTATGTTGGTATCTTCTCTAAACATTTGAAAACCCCAGTTTTCTTGACGTTTTTCTTGATAAAACTATTTTTTTATCTTTCCACTTACATTTGGAATAATTTAGTTTGCATCGATCTGCATAATATACTACCTACCATGCATGATTCTTGGAATGTTAGATTTTTAATTCAAGCGTCGTCACTTTTTGTACTTGTGATATATATTTTTTTAATTTACTTGAGTTATTCCCATACTTTAGGCACTATTTAGAATATAAGCCAAATAAATGTTTTGTTTCACTGTCTCAAAATATAATTATGTTCATAGAATTCAGTGAAACTATTTCTGCCGCGCTTATGAAAAACGCACTAAGTGCGATTTTTGCGAAATTTTATTTCATACATACCTACTTGAAATCAGGAAAATGAGATGATTTCAAGAATAAAACAATTTATAATAAAACAACAATTTTGCAAAAAAATTGCACTTAGTGCATTTTTCGTATGCGCGGCAGATTTAATTTCGTGGCTATAGTAATAAATATCCAGGAAAAAAAACTAAGATTGATTCAAATCATTCACTTTATTTCATAAAAGTTCAACAAAGAAAGACTACAATACAAATACTTAAATCTAGAACAACCATCGGTATAATATACCACAAACCTAAGTCTAGTAGCATTTATAATATTTTTTGCTCAGTCGATTTGATGCTCTTTACTAATAACAATATTCATGCTAGATCGTAGATAATCTAGCTACTGTATATAATTTTAACATCGGATAATTGCTACTATAATATAAGACGTAATTCTTCTATTATATTGCAGTTTAGAGTGATACCGTACGGTGAACAGAAGGTCTAGTGGTGAACAGAAGGTCTAGTCCAATGTCATATATTTATTTAATTAATTCTAATTAAATATTACAAATTCAAATCATTATTTTTTTTTAAAATCCATATTATAGATTTAAGTAATACCTACAATAAAGATAATGTACCTGCTTATTAGAATTCTAATAGTGCCAAATATAAAATATTATATTTATACATTATATTATTTATTTACTATCCAAATATCATCTAAAATATAAGTAAGTATACAGGGTGTTAAAATACCGGCAACAAAGTGGGAGCCACGTGCTGCCCTCATAATAACAAACATTTTACAAGGAACTATGCCTGGGAAATCATCGGTTTCCAAGATAGTTCAAAGTCAGGCATTAAAAAAAAAACAGAATTTTGTTTAGTATAAAACTTATTCTCATGAAGCTATATGAAAATTTATAGTAATCTGCCTCCTATTGTTGATTGCCGGCAAAACTACATACTAACCAAATCAAATCCCGACTACTAATTGACGACTAATGGCCTGTTTTCAACTGACAGTCAAAAGCTGAATTCAAAGCCCTTGGTAGATGAATGACGCTCATAGGTTTGGCCATACAAGAACCGGGTTGTGGCTGTCTTTCGCTTACACAGATTAATAATATCTTCATACAAAGCGAAATTTGACGGCCGTTAAAACGGCTCGTTGCACCGTCACTGGTTACCTGGAAGAAATTGCTATTAGCAATAAGGTCGCCAATTGTACCCTAAATATTAATACTGTCTGTCCTTATGTGTTTTTAGTACAATAAGCAATATTCTAATATTCTAATCTAATCAATAATCATACCCAAGTGACAATGAAGTTACACTTTTTTTTGTTACACTTTATTGCACACAAAAATGAAAAGACTTAAATAACATGATAGTCAGAAAATGGGTACAAGGGCGGACTTATTTCTAAAGAAATTTCTTCCAGCCAGCCCTGGAGTAAACCTTCTGAACGTTTACCTTCTAGAGGCGCCGCTATAATTTTGCTATCAATGAGCGAGTGAAAGTAATGACGAATTAAAAGAACATCGCTTTGCGCACGGGGTATAGGTAGGTAATATACAGGGTGATAGAAAAATGTCCTTAGTTTGGAGGGTTGTCACAGTCATCAAATAATTAAAATGACGATTTTTCAGGCTCCCTGTGAAATAATTATCGTTTTTAACACATCACATGCAGTACTTTACGTGTCCTATAGTAATAATAAATAATACAGGGTGTTTTTATGATTTAACACATTTTTAAGTCTTTTGTAGGAATTCATATTTCAGAAAAATACGAATACCTACTCGTACCTATAAAATCCACCCCTCTCCGTACCCTTCAATATGATCAGACCATTCTTCATTATAAACTAACTCAGCGTAGCTAACTACTCAAAATAACTCTTTCAAATCCTATACTCAGTGCTAAACACCGAAAAACTATTATTAGAAGCAAAAACTCTTCAGACCTCCCAAAATGACAAAGGCCGCTTACACAAAACTTTAAAAGAAAAAATTCGCACAGCGCAACAAATCTGAATGTCTTTAATAATCGATTTAAGAGGCTGTAAGGCGCATGCCCTTGCCTCAAAAAAAAAACAACTGTCTCTTGGGTAGAAAAAAAGCCTTACAAATTGTCAAGTACGAATTGGAAAGAAAGGTCGCGTTTTTGCACACTTGAAATTAGTAGAGGTAGAGTTTTAAGTTAGATCATCATTTTCAGTAGATATTTTTAGGGTGGTATTAAAATTAACAGTAATTTGAGATCACCTACTTGAGATCGATCTCCAGTAGGTGAACGCAGAAAATTCAAATGCTAAATGTAAATTGTAAAGCCTTGGCTTACAATTTTCATTTAATAATCTGTTTATTTTAATGCTAATTTTGTTATTTTTTAAATTTTAAACCTTAATTTTAATTTTATTTTATTGAAATTTAACTCAATGTATGTACTATTAGATTATTATGGTTCTTTATCTACCGAAATAAAATAAATTATTATTATAAATTATATTGGCTAATGTTAAACTTGAGTAGCTGTCAGCATATTAATAGACACTATCTTGAGATTGACATTGACATTTGCCAATGCTTGACATTAGCATATGACTTTTCTGAGATCACCTATACTTGAGTTCATCTTGAGTCGAAGACTATTAAGCCACCCATAGTTTCATAAATTAATAGGGCGTTTGACAGGGAAATCTAAATGAAGGAATTTCTAACTTTTTGTGATAGAGGCCCGGTTTCTGAATTGTGAATTTTACTAAGTAAATACTTAACTATCGTTCTGTCACGCTCTTTTGTGAGAAATCTGCAGAAGCAGAAGGATACTTACCCATTTGCTTAGCGAATTTCTCGATTCAGAAATCGGCAGAGAGTCGGCAGAATTCGGACAAAGTGCCCAATATACTTGTGTTCAAGTTGTCGCAAGCTCACCATGGCGCTGCTTTAAACGAAATAAAGATAATTTTATTTTATTCTGTATTCTGGTTATATTTGGAAACTGTTCAACACCGAATCAATTCCATCTCTAAAATAACATACCGACATACTTAACGATTTGTTTCTACTCATAAACTAAGCCTAGTAGCCAAAATGAACAATTTGCTAGTGGTCTTAGTTTCCATACCATTAGGCTTAAAATGCGGATCAACCATACCTGGTTACAAGGACTTAGTTTATTTATTATCCCATGACATTTATTGTTTGTTAGCAATTCAACAACAATGCCTTTTAAAAGATCAATTGAGGCGTGAAGTGACCCTTTTTTTTTGCAAAAACCAACTCTTATATCCTCGATGCTATAGAGTCAAGATTTATGAAGTTTATTAAGGTGCATATATGGTGAGGTGAGGCACAAGTAGCGCCGCCAATGGAAAAAAAATCATATCTTCTTTTCGGATGCGTTTTTTTTTGCTAAAAACTCTTCATTAGAGTATCAACGCGAGGCTAAACTATTTTTAAGACCTAAGGTTTAGATTCCAGATCCTAGAACCTACGAATACAATCTTTTATCGCCTTTTGTGGCCACTTTCAGCCTTTTTATAATGCCACTTGAATTGGACTTGAAACCGTAACGCAATGGCGTGTCGATGGCTTCCTATTAGATTAGTAGTGGGACAAAACCAGGGTTTCCTCGTTTTTCTCCTAGAACCAGTGAACTAATCCTCTTGAATTAGAATCAGAATATTCTTTGCTGTACCTTCTATAAAAACATTAAAAGGACCGACAGTATTAATAAATCTTAATTGAAGCCGACAACTGGGAGCCCATTTTGGCATCATTGTGTTACATACTCAGGCCCCTGGGGTTCAGTGCCAACGGTCTATCACCTATAATACTTTTTTCATCATCATCATCAGCCAGTTAACACCCACTGCTGAGTAAAGGCATCTTCATGCTTACGCCACCTCTCACGATCCTGTGCCAGGCGCAACCACTGTTTTCCGGATACTTGGGCTATGTCGTCGGACCATCTGGCTGGTACTAAAGTACCTACTTTTTATCTGTAAATAATTTTGTATCTAAAGAAAGACATTACGCAATGCAAGCTTTTGCAGAAAGAGATCATCTTCAAGCTTCCTTGGCTCTACAATTAGCCAAATGATAGCGAATTGGCAATTTATTGTTCATGCTTCGTAAACTTTCATTTACTTACATGTTAATTGTATTATTTAGATAGGTATAATTTAATGCCTACTTGATGTCTTGTTGAGTTGTAGATTCTATCAATGTTGAGTTATAAAACGTATCAATCTTAGCTAACTACATACAGTATGTAAATATATACAGGGTGTTTCAAAAAGGTCCAGTGACACTAAAAGGGGTCGCTTAACTCTCCAATACACCATAACTCACCTTTTGCTATGGGACCAAGTGTGAAATCCCAAAAAAATATATCAGCAGCCCCTCTACCCTTGACGCATGTTTCCAATACGGGCGCAATGTGGCGCAATTTACAAAATTTAATATTTTACAAATTAAGACGCATTTTGTGTTTTTATTGAATAAAACAGCCTAACCTTTGAATAAACATTACAAAGTATTTAAAATCAAAGCATTACTATGCGAATTCAAAGATAAATTAATTTTAAAACTTTTACAATTTGATCGCAATAGCGTCAAGGGTAACCCCCCAGTTCCATACTAAAATTCGATACCTACTGCCCCAAATGTAGCTGATATTTTTTTCGAGATTTCGCACTTGGCCCCGTACTAAAAGTGGCTTGTATTGATGAGGTAGGTAAGTGACCTAGAAATAGTAATAGTAACTAACACTACAAATGTGATGCGTGGGTGACAAGTTGACAACACGGACGATGCAGTTCGGGACATAGTTTTAGCTACACAATAGAGTTTTTTTAAACACCTTATAGAGTTCGTTAGTTGTAGAGATTTTTTTACAGGATTTCCACTTTATTCCACAGATAAAAGTAAGGTGTAGCCTGTACAATTGTACATGTCCCACTAGCTGGGCAAAGGCCTTCTCTCAGAGAGAGAGGTTGAGCTTTATCACCACGCGTGCGTTATACCTTATGACTGATACGCTCAGGTTTCCTCACGATGTTTTCCTTCACGATCAGCTAGTGGTATTAATATTATAAGTTCACCAATTAGAAATATTAAATAAGTGTCCATATTTTCCCTAAACTATCAATTTGGAGTACCTACAGAAAATGTGGTTCAGCTCTTTCACTATAATTTCTAATTAAATCAATCCTTAAAACTTTATAACACACTAAACAGCAATTAAGACAATTTCCCTAGGAAACATCTCAGTTCTAAGTAAATATAAATACATATAAAAATAAATAAACCATAAACAAATAAAATGCCCACAACTGGCAACCCTATTAGTCGTTCTAAGAACGGAGTTCAATTTTGAATTTCGAATTGGAAAGGACGCCGGCGCTTGCGCACTTTATGACGCAATAAAACCGAGTTCACATGAAGCCTTTTGTTCGGGCGGTTTGTAGCTCATCATTCCCTCTAATGATTTGTTTTTGACGGTAGTTTTATATTTTTTAGGGTTCCGTAACCGAAAAGAGACACCAGAGCCGCAAAGATGGAATGATCAGATGGAAGCCAAAATAAAAGAGACCAAGAAGTAGGACTAAGGCGGACTTGCATCAGTCAGGGTTAGCCAACTAACTAATTGACAGCATGTGTCAACGGGTGACAAACTGTCACCCGTTGACACATGCTGAGTCAGTGACCCTTTTGGGCACTACAGTACACACCGTCAGCCGATCCATAGGTAGGTACCCTAATCTACTGTTTCTGTTATTTCTCATATAAATTAATTGTTTCAAATGTTGTATTCATGTGTGTGTTATGGTGTTTAAATAAATGATTATTCTATTCTATTCTATTCTATTCTAATTTAATGACATTTTCATACAATTTTGACGGTAACTCAGAGTTAACTGGCTAACCCTGGTTGATGCAAGTGGGACCTAAAAAGCTTTAAATTGACTGCATTGAAGAAGACCTGACGAAGAAGCAAGGGCCAGAGACAAATGTAAAATCAACTGTCGAGGAAGCTGAGACCCAGAAATGGTTGCAGTGTAGCGCCGAAGAAAGGAAGTATTAAGTAAGTAGGTAAGTTTCGTAACTAAAAAAATGTGTCAAACGGGATCCTATTACTAAGCCTAGGATAGACGGAATCGGTCCATCTATCCGTCCGTCCGTTCCGTCTGTCCATTCCAATATCTGTGGTCCTGTTATTGAAGGGTCTATTTGAAACCAAAACGACACCAGCAAGCGTAGCGTAAGGCTGGGTTAGAGCGAATCTATGGGTTCATACTCGTAACTAAGGTAGGTATAATATGTATTTCACTCTCTTGTTTGACGCAGAGCGGGATAGACAGAGTTATAAACCCATAGATACGCTCTAACCCAGCCATAAGGTTACGCTTGCAGGTGACATTTTCACATAATAGCCGCGCGCGGCATAAGGGCGCAAATCGAACAAAAAGGGGCATCCTAGCGTGTGGCAGACTGTACCATGTGTTATTGTAGTGGATATAGGTATCCTAACAAATAAAAAAAAGGGAGATATTCATATAACGAACGAGTTTTTCAATAGGTACCTATGTTTTGTTTCATTTTGCTCTATCGTTAAAGGGTGTTTCTCTGAAATTTCATTCTTCGACTGATTCATATGGCACAAATTTTATTTCACTTTCAGCACTGTAACACATGTTTATATGAAAATAGGTATACCAAAGAACATATATTTGAGTGAGGGACTGATTTTTATAAAATAGTTTTTGAGATATCGACGTTCAAATATTTTGTGCCCAGATGAATCAGAATTTGTTACAGATGAATCAGAAAAAGAAAGAAAAATGAACAACTTTATGTAGATATGAGCTCTGTATTAAGAAAACTTTAATATTTTAATAACTACAATAATCTGTTTTAATGAAAACAATGATCAGTAATCATACCACGGAAAAAAAACTGGTGAATTCAACCATAATTCTTGTAAAACATTTTTGAAACTCTAAAGTGTATTATAATAATTCTTGTATTGAGAGAATGTTGTCATACAAAAGAATTTGTGTCTATTGCTAATATTTGTAATACAATAAATTCTATTCAGTACTAGAAAGTTATTATAATTGCTACAATACACTATAATGTCAATTATTAATGTGATATGATTATTAATAAAATTCTAAATAAAAAATAATTAATTGTTAACTAAGACTAAGACATCAAAAGTGTCAAAATAATATGTAGAATAAATTTTATACCTAAGTAGGTAAAATAAATATGACAAGAACTTGTACCCGGTCGAAAATTGGACAAGGAGAATTACACAACAAAATTAAGCGCTCCTTTCGTGCTGGAGCGGGAAAAACTAATATATTTCATGATTAATATGGTGTTTTGACCATATCAATCAGGCACAGATGAATCAGAATTTTGCCTACAATCATGCATAACTCATCATATATGGAGACTTCAGTATTGGCATTTCTCTACACGAATCTATAACCCAATAGCATCACACGAAATATAGATTGACGTTGTAAAACAATCAAATACATTTTATAAATTAGGCATTGTAATCAGTATGCCACCTGAACCAAGCCCAGATGAATCAGATGTTTACCTTCTTTACACCGGGTTCTAAGCACACCAGCCGCACGTCCACCTTCTAGCACGTCCGTTGCACGACTGGCTCCCCCCCACTCAGGAACTAGTCTCTCATTTATTGTTACCCAACCAAGTACGGTCAAGTGAAGCTTAAGCCATATTAATCAGTATTATACGCCGGACACTTCTTATCTACTTATTTACAAACACACTAAGGTAGTTATAACATACACATATTTTTTTTGTAAGAGGGCATTTCATTTTCCAGCGTTATAATTGAAATTCATATTGATTTATCAAAGGGAAAATGCGACATCGACCATTTTGTTCCGGAAAATGGCAAACGGACGCGTCATATGAATCAGGAGAACGAACTTCAAATATTTTTATTTCGTAACTAGACTGCAATTATTTCAAAAATATCATTGTACCCTGTTAGGGTTAAAGCTAAACTGTACAAAAAAAAATATTACATGCCGTTTTGTTAGTTGGTTACAGAGATATACCCACAGACATAGAATTTTTTGTCTCTGGAGAAGTACCCTAAAACTTTAATACGTCATAAATAGATAGATAGAGAACTCTTTATTACACAAAAGAAAGAATATTACAGATCACTTTTACAAAAAAATTAGTACAAATGGCAGCCTTATAGCTAAAAGCTATCTCTTCCAGACAACCTTGGGATGGACAGAACTGGATGCGGAAATAAAGTAGCAAGTACTTAGATGCACAATAAGACAGAGATATGGCAGGATTAAAAATGGATTTAATACGTCATATGGGCTTTACAGGCATCAAACTTGGCGTGTGTCTTTATCTATTGTATGGTGATACGGAACCCTCGGTGCGCGAGTCTAACTCGCACTTTGCCGATTTTTATTCAAAGATGCACGGCTCTTAGATACGGTGAGCCAAGCTTCCAAGCTTTTATAACTGTTAAGCTTTTGTTCAGTTTTAGTTGTAATACTGATACACTTCTAGTATTTGTTACAAAGTACTTTGTAACAAATACTAGATGCTAACATGACATGGGCGACCTAAGTATGGATCATTTGGACGGATAATAATATGAGCTCTAAAGAAAATAGTTTTTTTTTAAAAAAGCCAGCACTAAAGTCTAATAATTAATTCAGAGGAGTAAACTGACGTTTACGGTGTGACCAGTTGATACATACATTAATTTTATTTTTTATTTACGATATTAGAGTATTAGTAGTTAGTGGGTAAGACCTTTATAGGACGATTGATGATGACTTTCTACTTTCTAAAAGCGAATTATACATAGTATAAAATAAATAAAATGAATTCGATATATTTTTACGGGTGCAATAAAAAAAAGTGCATGTCTAACTATCGGTGAAAACCGCAATAAGATCCGTTGCGTATTATTTATAAGATCTAAACGGACAGACAGACACGGGATTTCTTTTTAAATTCTATGTAGAGATGTTCTCATTGATTTTGTGTGACTGAGCGGAATCAGAGGGAACGAAACCGATAACTATTACAATAAATATATAATTTTACAAAGTGACAAGCGTCTATCAATACGAACGTGTCGTCCATCCCTCCTCCATGACTAAGACTTCCGGACGAAGTCGAAACATGTCGGCTATTCCGACAAAATGAAAGTAAGTGAAACCGTTAAAGCGATATGAAAAACGCGTCTATCAGTTTAATTAAGTACTCCACTGAATTAATTATTAGACTTTAGGCTGTACTTACATTTCACGAATGATTTTCTGTTAAATTTTCAGGGCTGAAGCGCTCTTCTCATTTAACCAATTATTGTCTTTTTATACGTGGCGGATCATTTAAATTTAATAGATTCCACTTAATTTCATAGATTAGTTAATCAATTTGGTCATAGAGAGAAATCAGGAGGAACATTTTTTTACCCGAAAAACTCGTCCACAAAAATGCGACTCATACCGTCGTAAACTAAATAGATAGATAGTACCTACAAATAGCTATTTATTCCACCCTATTCCTTTTCTGTACGCCGTGGGCATAGGATGCATACAAAAATGTGCCCAACTTTGTCTATAATTCCTGCTTCGAATTTAATCAACTTCTTTTGACATCAGTTAAATCTTAAAGATCGCCATAAAACTTTTTTTTTGTTACGCTTGCACAAAAAAAAAGTACACTTAACCAAAAGAGATGTGAGACAAGATGTTCTTTACTCATTTCTAAAATAATCGTATTGATATCTAAGGAAGTGGCAAAGAAACTTTGTATGCCTCTGTTATTGCAAAAAGCGCTATTGTTCTGCATTGTGGCAAAGACGAAAGACCCTTTAAAACCCAGTTTGTATTTTGACTAGTAGAAAATTATAGGCTTCTCTGAAGAGACAACTTTTAATGCGGTATGAAGTTCGCCGTAGTCTTCAACTTTGTCAGTGCACTAACGACTTTACAACTTTACTTTTAAAGCAACTACAATACATCACCTATCTATCTATCCAGCCCATGAATAAAGCCCACTGCTGGGCATAGGCCTCTTCCTTTTTACGTCAACCCCTTCGGTCTAATGCCAATCTCGTCCATTGTCCTCCTGCTGTTTTGACAATGTCATCCACCCATCGAGCTTTCGGTCTAAAGAAGGTGTATGAAGAACACTAAATCTACACACTATCAAAAAACTATCTAACAAATAGGTACAGTCGGCCACACGCTAGGATAGGTACCCCTTTTTGTTCGATTAGCGCCCTTACGCCGCGCGTGGTAGGAGCTGCCATGGGGTATCTGTGACTTTACATATTTTAAGAGCCCCCCAAAATTTTCGGCGAAACAACACCGCTTATAAAATTATGACAATTAGACTTGTTTACGATCCGTCCCAAATCCACAACGACACAATTGCATTAACAGCACAGCGTGGGTCTATTCGATCAACTAGTTTGTGACCCCATTCGTCATCGTTCAATTAGGTAACTCGATGTACGGAACCCTCTCTATCCGACCCTTCAATAGAGAAAGGAGCTAATCTGTCTGACAGAAAAATATTCATTTTTAGTCGGGATTTAAAATGTTTTTAACAAACTTGGCCTGTCTATTTAAGGCGCCGTGCATAGTGAATTAGCCCGCGCGCAAAGAAAAATGTACAAAATCGATTCCTGTATCAGCCCCTGTATTATCTAAAATATCCACCGTAAAAATAACGTTTTTTTAATGTAAAAAAATAGATTGTTCATTTCAATAAGGGCTATTTTCGTTTTGACGCTCGGAGGTTGAGTGGAATTTTCACATACTCGTATATAATAGAGGCGCAGATACACTCAACGAACCGAAAAAGTACACCTATTGAACACCTAAATTAAGTAAGAACTAGGTATCTAACACAAAATAACTGTGAACGGTTTCACAGTTTTTATTTTTGTAATCAATCAAAAACTTCACATAAGTAATAAAAATAAAATCACACATATTAAAAATATGCAAAAAAGTTTGCAAAGCAGTCGTTTTAATCTTAATAATAATTTGTATTGACTCTCAAACGATCAACTGAATTTTTGTGCCTCTAGAATTGAGAAAAGTTACAAGTAGGTAAACAACATTTTCCTTTCCAAGGTCAGGAAATGGTAAATGATGATGATTGCATAATAACATTATTGTAGAATATTGTATACATACTTAGTTATCTTTTGTCTGAAGTTAAATTATTTAACTAAATAATAATACATAATAATAATAATCTTTACGATAGACATACATAATAATAATAATAATAATTTCTTTATTTCAGACACAATATCCATAGTAAAAAATCTATATAAACTACCTACTATCTTCTAATGCTGACCATATTTAAAAGAGTTCGTTAACTTATAAAATCAAAAATTCGGACCTGCACAGTGGGGTGTTTTTTTTCTAGAAGTTGCCAAATTTTTTTTCTACATTCAAAAATTTTACAGTTAAGTAGCAACTTCACAACTTGTGACACAAATCTGTTATCTTAGTAGGTACAACACAAAACGTTACCCTCTTCCAACATAACAGGTGACAATTTTACAACCTTACACATAGCAAAAAAACAACCCGAGACCTTAGAGTCCAACAACAAAAAATGCCGCCAACAAACCCCACTCACTCAAAAATCGAAAAGTCACACCATCACTGGAAGAAAAAAAAACACAAAACTTAAAAAAAAAACTGAGCCTTCGGCTGTACTCATGGATTGATAGCAAGAGCGTACTCCCAACACGTCCTCGCCCGAGCGAGGGCGGGGCATTCGAAACAGGTTACCAAAGTCCCAGAGACCGCCAAAAAATATCCATAAAAAACACATAATGGCAACCCTGGCGTTCACGATCGATCCCAGCGTGCCAACCCGCTTCCAAGCACGTAGTAACGGAAAAAATCGCGCCATAACTTCCAACCAATCGCACTCAAGCTCCACCCCTAAGGCATTCCACCTTCAAATAGGCTCCACCTTTAAAGCGACGCTAGCGCCGCGAATCCCTTACAAGTGGCGGTTTTAGGAACTAAATAGAGAGAGAGGGCAACACTATGGGCTGTTCGTTTCTCGGACAATTTCCCCCAACCAGTCATTAAGTGTTTAAGTCCAACGGGAGTTGGTTGTGTCGTGTTTCCGAGCGTAGAGGGGACCGCCATTAAAATATCCACAAACATTATCTTTAATTGGACAGAAATTTGTGCTAGTGTGCGTCGCTGCGTGGAAAAAAATTGTTTTCACGGTTTCGGGCTCTTTTTTCCACTGAAATGACTGTTGTTAGACCGTGTGCTTAGTGCGGTGCGTGATTTCTACGGCAAGTTACTGCTCTTGTGCGTTACGAACGATGACTGTGATTTCGAATTGTTGATTTTTTTCGCCCCCTCAATGGATTTGCAAGAAAAGACTGCGATATTAAAAATGACATCAGTGACGTGACACGAAAAAAGCGCGGGACGTTGAAAAGAAGCGGGGAAAATCGAAATTGGAAATTCGTTTTTTTTTTAAATTGAGCCACGTGTTCCGTAATTACTAAATAGTTATGAGTGGATCGCTAATTGAGCAACAATTATCTCTGTCCCGTTCTTTCTAACTGGCAACACTAATTTTGTTACTTTAAAACAATAACCGTCGAAGTGTTTTGATTCTTCTCCTTTTTTCTGCAAAGCCTTAATCTTTTCTGTCTGGCCAGTTTTAATTTCGAAGGCTCTTTATAATTACATTATCTTTTTTATTATAAAGAATACATTCGGATTATAGGTTTGCGTCATAAAACAAAGTGTGTGCCAGGATTTTGTGTGACATTAAAAAAAGTTAGTTTTTAAAGAAAACTTGTGTTGTGAGATGCTGTGTTATTACTTCGTTTATTAAAAACCGTAAGTATTACCCTATTTATTTTATACCTAGTACATATTTTTTGAAAAAATTGATAACCCACTTTTTCTAATACTTATTTGAAGAATCTAAGTTTAACGCTTGAATAGGCAGGCATCCTCATTAGCAAATGTCTCTATATTATTGTTAAAATCAGAGGGATGGAACAAAAAAAAAATGCTAGATGAAATAGATAAAATGGGATGTTCTTAGGAAATGTCTCACCTTAGTATCAGACTGATAGGTTATAAATGTCAGCGTAAAAATCTCAAAATATTGGATGAATGTGACCAGTTGTCAATCACTGTAGTTAAACAGTGTTTATTTTTACTTTTACCATCTTTACAAAATTATTTCATGTAAGCCTACAGCCATGTCTGCCCATCACCTTGATTTAGAAGAAAGTTAAATATTTATTTATTTAGACGACTTAGGAATTTATTGTACCCCAAAAAACAGAAAAGAACTGAAGTACTTCTTTGTTTAAAAAAAAAGAGTATATATTTTTATTATTGCCCTTTTTTGTTACAGAATCGATCATATACATAGGTAGGCGGTTTTTAAATCGATTAAATTATCGGCCAATGAGAATCCAACAAGAATAATAAAATAATAGCCTATTTAGTTCATTCTACTCATTTGACGATTATATTTATTGATTTGAAGCAATGACAAAATATTAAAAAAATGGGGAATAATTTTAGCTTCAAAATTATACAAAACAGGTTTTTAAAATTAATAGGTATTTAAGATCCATGTAAATCATGCCAAGGAGTAAATTAAGCCCATTAAAGTTCTATATCTCACCCTATACATGCCTAGCGTGATATTTTGGACAAATATTGTCTGAAATTCGCCTCTGTGCAGTCAGTCATTTCAGAGCCCTACATTATAATAGGTCAAACCTCTCCGTACCTATCTATGTCAGATACATTTTTTATCTGTCGTCCGTCACAATATCGTCAATCATTTAGGCTACCTAGTTAAAAAATATGATTTATTTTTAGGGTTCCGCAAACCTACCTATGCAGGCACATCCGTATTATGGACAGATATGAATAGCATAGACTTTTTTTCTCTTATATTTCACTTTTATTTGACATTGACATAAATGGTTGCTATAATAATTTTATTATATAATTTAATTTTAATACGATTTTAATTTTCTTATTTTTTGTTAGATTAGTTTTTTTTATAAATGACATTTTTAGATTGATTAATTCAATTATAATTGTACGCCGAAAGGTAAAATACTAAGAGACATCACCATATTTTATAATATCATCTGTATGCCTTTTTAAACCCATACTATTTGACAAATAAAGTAGGTATTTTGTATTTAGTACGTAATAGGGTCTCGTTTGACATAATATTCCAGTGAAAAAACGATGGGTAGGTACCTAATCTACACTAAAACGATTGTAGGCAGGTACTCGTATATGTTTTATACGGCCTGTAGGCTGAATAATAACTTAGATATACAGGGTGTTAAAAGACCGCCAACAAAGCGGGAAACCACGTATTTTCCTTATCATAAGGAACATTTTTGCCCAAGGAACTATGCCTGGGAAATCAACGGTTTCCGAGATAATAAGGTTCAAAGTCGGATTTTTCAAAACTTTTTTTTTTCAGAAATGCATTCAGTATCTAGTTCTTAACATACCTTCTCAAGAAGCCATATCAAAATTATGAATATTTCTTGCAAAAAACGACATTAAAATTGCAACCCGCAATGTATTCTAAACATCGGCACTTCCAGCTTCAGTTACATAAACTGATACCTACGCTTGCGCAATATTACTTATGTGCGTTTCACGTCCATTGCGTGATAAAATATTTTTCAAAATTATAACCTAAAAAACCAAAATCATTTCCCAGCAACAATTTATCGAAAAAGTACTTTGTTTTGGTGTTTTGGCGTGGCTTTCGGGTCTGTTGGCGGTCTTTTAACACCCTGTATAAGAAATACTACCTCAGGTACAGTGTTTCTGAGATCTGTACCATGTTTTTTTTATGATAAATAATAAAAAAAAATTTTTTTTTAAAATAATTTATCAAAATGAACATGCTTAGGACATATTGTTTGCCGTCTAAAGCCGATAGATTTAAAGTAGTATTTATAGTATAATGTCTGTAACCCGTATTTAACACTTCAAATACACTCAAAGAGCCTGCTTTCAACCCAAATCAATAACGAATTACATATTTATTAGAAACCCGTTGGTTCTTTGACAAAACAAAAAGGACAGTAGGGCCATTTGGAAACCTCAACCGATGATATAAAACTCATATTTTACGATTATAAATAAAACCGGCCAAGAGAGGTTCTGACTCACGCACCGAGGGTTCCGTGCAAACTTGAAGACTTATCGCTAAGATACTCGTAAGTAAAGCTTCCAAAGAAGCTAAGCGTTGCTTCCCTTACCTTTGATAGGTACTTCACTCGTGCGGACAGGGTAAAAAGTCACTAAATAATTTGTGAATATGTATGCTACGATAGTTTGTAGAGACAAAATTTTTGAAACAAAAAATTTCAACCAGAAAGCGATGGCGCGTCGTTTTAAATTGGCGGTTAAATTGCTAAAAAACCGTCTCTTTAAAAAAACTAGCCAATTACTCTCCTAGCTTGGAACACTGTACCACCGGGTAAAGTGTTTAATACCCTAAAACTGTCCTAGCTTGGAACACTGTACCACCGGGTAAAGTGTTCAATACCCTAAAACTGTCCTAGCTTGGAACACTGTACCACCACCGCCACCACTACCACCGGGTAAAGTCAATACCCTAAAACTCGAGATTACACATTATACAATTTTCTAGGTATGCGCTTCAATTTTATGACTTCTGTGCCTTTTGTTTTGTGTTTTCGATGGCGAAGGCAATGTTTGTTCATTTATAATAGCTATTTTACCGGTAAATGTTCTTATTGGATATTGTCGTCGGTAATACATGACAATTACCCGTGTAATACTTGGCTCTTAGGACGAATTGACTTATTTTGTTGATGGAAATTGGTATTTTCATCACTGAAAGTGTTAGCAGCCTAAACGAAATTAGGTCCGAAAGTTATGGAGAAGTTAATGCGTTGGGCTGAAAAATACAAAATTCACGAAGAAAAATCTTATAAGTAGCACAAGAAAATCTATCAGACCATACCTCCACAGAGTCTCCTCATACAGGGGGTCTACCGGCTAAAACGAAGCCGATTACCATAGGCGAAAATCGAAGTTCGATTTATGAAAAATGAACTGGGTGGCAGTAAAATTAACTGGGTGGCAGTACATTTTTCAAAAATCGAACTTCGATTTTCGCCAATAGTAATCGGCTTCGTCTTAGCCGGTAGACCCCCTGGTATCTAGGAATTTACTTAATATAAGAAGGTCCCAGCCCAGTAACGAATTTTTTGCATTTTTGAAGAAAGCAACTTCTTATTATTATTCTAAACCTACTAAAGTTAGCTTTACACTGAATATTAAACAGCTACTAAAGAGAATAACAGCACGGTAGAGCAAGGAAAATACACAGAGGTAATAAAAAATTAAAAAAAAACCCCCGATATTTACGCTTCAAATAAGCATATCCCCACAAGGCCAATAAAGGCCACAATTTAATGTTTTTTTGGGTATTTTTCACTATTTTTTTGCTTTAGTATCTTATAAAATAATCACCCCTGAGTCGGGTGTCACTTTAAAAAGCAAACTCCTTGGTAATACTTATAAAAATCTGAAAAATCTCTTTATATTTTTATAGACAGATTTTTTATATATTTTCCCAATTTGAAACATTTATAATAAGTAGAAAAAATTCAACCCTAGCACGGGGTAGTGCTTTAGAAAAAACAAAAAGTGTTTTCCCAATTTCTCAAAGTAAAATACACTTAGTTTTTGTATCCTCGAGTAAACCAACTAATGGACTGAGGAAGATGTCAAGTGACGTCAATTTGTCAAGATACGAATCAGGGGCCTTAGCCTGTAACGCAATGGCGTATCGATGGCGTCCCAGTAGAAGGACAAACCGGGATTTCCTCGTTTTTCTCCTGCAACAAGCGAACTAATCCTCTAGAATTATTAGAATCAGAACATTCTTTGCTGTACTACAAAAAAACATTGAAAGGACCGACAGCATTAACGAAGCCGGCAACCGGGAGCCCATTTTGGCACCATTGCGTTACAGGCTAAGACCTCTGTTGGGGCTCGAGGGAGATAATCTATACTTTATTGACCTCCACTAGTAGGGACATGGGACTTGATAAGTAGTTAATTGACGTATTTAACATCTGAAATGTAACTAACACGTTCAAAGCAAATAAATGTCTTGAATCTTGTATCTTATTTTGTCCGTAGGTTATCTATAATATGATGCTTTTGCTTTATTTTATTTTAAGTTGCGACCTGTAGCGATTGGTAGTTTTGTACAAGTTAGGTATTAGTACTAACTAATACAGTTTAAAAGGTGTTATTGCTATACAGTTTTCTTATCCTTTCTTTTTATGTTTACCACTTTCACGCTAACTGTAACAAGTCCAGTCAAAAGGTTTTATTCAATAGGCCATAAATAAATTATTTACATTGAACTTCAAAATATAATCAAAACTAAAAAAAAAAGAATCAAATATATTAAGTACTTATTACTCTCTATTACTACCTAAGTATCTAGCTACTTTTTAAACGGTTTTATTTAGCTCACCCCGTTTGTTTTATTCTTGGGTCAAATTTAGTAATTCAAATTTCACCCTCTTCCTGTCAACCGATTAATCTGAAATTTTGTATGCACTTTGGATTTTGGTGACAATACAATTATGTTTATTCATTATAATTATAAATTCAAGATGGCCGCCGCTACAAAATGGCGGATAATTTATGTTTTATTAATCCCATCAATATGGGTATCAAATGAAAGGGCTCAGCAAGCAGAATACAATATACTATAAAAAATTGAAATACAAGATGGCGGCCGCTACAAAATGGCGGATAACGTAGGTTTTATCGATCCCATCAATATGGGTATCAAATGAAAGTGCTCAACCAGTATAATTCAATGTACTATATGAATTAAACAGAATGCGAAATAAAAACTAAAAACTAGAAAATAAAAATAGGTAAAAAAACTTTTTAAGTTAAACGGTTTTATGTTAAACATACATTGCAATGTTTAAGATAAATGTACTAAAAACCAAAAAATAATAAAATAGATACAGTCGTGGGAATTATAAACATATGCATAGACTAGACTAAAATAAAACCGTGGGGCACGTCAACTGCCTAATTATAGTGTAACATTACAAAACAAACATTTTAATCAACGATTGTAGACAATTGACGTGCCCCACGGTTTTATTTTAGTCTAGTCTATGCATATGTTTATAATTCCCACGACTGTATCTATTTTATTATTTTTTGGTTTTTAGTACATTTATCTTAAACATTGCAATGTATGTTTAACATAAAACCGTTTAACTTAAAAAGTTTTTTTACCTATTTTTTGTGGTTCAGCTTTTTTAGCTCTGTCTGATCGTTCTTAGAGAAGAAGCATGGTAAAGAAACTCCAAATGAAACTCCGTAATATTATAATGCCTTTAATGCAAAAATCCGCAGTCTGAGAGAGGGCATTATTTTCGCACTATCTATGGACCTATTTGTATATTATTTTCAGCATCTTTTATTTTCGAACCAGCTAGCCAAGAAGTAATTTTTCTAGTTGTGCCAAAGCCTCTCTTATTCTACATTCAGCCAGTTAGAAATATGGCTACGCCAATTTCTAATGCACCAGGCCAAGGGTGCTCAACCCCAGGCCCGCGGGCCACTCTGTGCCCCGCGAAACCATTTTAAATGGCCAACGCAAGGAAGTTTTGCAATTCGCACCATTTCGCATGTCCTGCCCCTCTACCCTTGACGCAGTTTTCCAATACGGCCGCAATATGGCGCAATTTACAAAAAAATAATATTTTAGAAATTAAGACGCATTTTGTGTTTTTATTGAATAAAACAGCCTTACCTTTGAATAGACATTACAAAGTATTTAAAATCAAAGCATTACTATGCGAATTCAAAGATAAATACATTTTAAAACTTTCTCAATTTGATTGCAATAGCGTCAAGGGTAACCCCCCTGAGAGTAACTGAAATAGGTATTGTCAGTGGCCCATTGTGAACGTCTGATTCCACAGTTTGGCCCGACTGTTAAAAAGGTTGAGCAGCCTTGCACCAGGTAATAATTTACACGTTGGTGATTTTACTACCCAGCAATAGGAATCTTGCTTGTCCGACCGAGTGCAATAGAGCGTTAATTTCAGTAATTTGCCGTCAATTCTTGCCATGGTCTGTATTTTGGTCTGTAGCCTAGTTGGGTTTCACTGGACATTGACCTTGACTTGGCTTACTATTGCGGGTTTAAAAACAGTTTTTAGTAGGAGCTTTGAGGATTTTTTTTCCTCAGATTTGATTTCAGATGTAAGCCGGTGCTTATTAGTGTAACTAAATTGTATTAATCTACGCCTAAAAATTATTCTTCTAAAATATCGATATTTAAAATTCAAAATTTGAACGTGACGCACTACGGTAGGTATATAAAAAAAATGGCTCGTTAGTTCATTTGCATCCAGGCAAAGATAAAACTATTTAATATTTTCCAAAAAAAAACATGTTGTGACAGCGGGAGTGGATTTTAAGCGAATAGGCCCTTTGTTGTCTCTAATCACGTTTTTTTATCCCCGCTACCGCAATAATGAATGTCAGACTACTTGTTAATTTAATTAGACCCGCTAAACTTCCCGAAAAGGATAAGTTTCCACCTTTTTGCCACTCAACACCTTCGGCAGCGAACACGGCCGAATCGCGCAAAAAGTCTAAGCCTCGCTCCTTTTGACATTTCGCGACGCCATGACATAAATCAACTGTCAAATATGGCGCCGCCATCTTTGTTATTAGCCCTAGAAGGGCGCGAAGCCGAGGTGACATTCTGTCATAATAATTATTGTCGATATAAAATGATGAGGAGTGTATATCATTGGATTGAGACGTTTCATTAGGTTCATGAATTATTTAATGCGGTTTTTTTCGTTTCTCTAATGGCCTTTCGACATGGTTGTGTCAATTCCGTGGTTTTTGAGACAACACTGTTTTGTCGCTTTGCCATGCCGCCGGAGTTGAAGTTGAATTTTTGCTCTACAAACCTTAAGGCCACTTTTGGTGATAAAGGATTCCATTCGTAGGTTCTAGGATCTGGAATCTAAACCTTAGGTTAGCATGGGTCATCATGGGAGGTAAGCCTCACGTTGAGAACTTACTGAAGAGTTTTTAGCAAAGAACGCATCCAAAAAGAAGATAGGTATTTTTTTTTTCATTGGCGGCCCTATATGTGCCTTCTTTTGGGTCTTAAACCCAAACCATTTTTTTAATCATTGTCCCTTGCAGGATCTGATGAGAGATAATCAACTGATTTGATTTAGCTAAGTAGTTGTACAGTGATTTCAAGAGATACTACAAAATTAAGTATCAAAACCTTGAAATATTGAGTAGAGGCAAGAATATTATTACGTAAAATAAGTAATATAGGTTCCCGGCGTATAACTTGAAAAATGACCTTGACTGCACAGTAGACGATTTTTAGGTCTCTTTGACGGGGGACAAGGGGCGCGACGGAATTGCTATTGCTTCGGACGGCCCCGATTGGTTAAGTTTTGTTTGACATGCGCGAACTCATCCCCACTACGCAGACTTTTGCTCAAGTTATGCGCCGGGAACTGTACTAAGTAGATATTTCTATTCGCACCGTGAAAACCTACTATGCTTTTGTAGGTTAGGTACTTTAAACAAAGCCTACCTAGATCGCGTGATATTCAATCCTGAATATTGATTTCCAACCTCCCATGTTGACATTTTGAACGGAGTAATGGCTGACGCGGACATTTTGTTTACTATTACAGACCTATTGAGGAAAAAAATGTTTGAAGTACGGTAAAAACTGTGCCGCGCCTGGCGGTTGTGTGCAAATGTAAATGTTAATATTTACGATAGAATCTCGTTAAGGATTGTATTCAATTGAAGTCGTTTTATAGCAGTTTTAATAGTCATATAATAAGACTATAAAATTATTGAAGAAAATAAAAATATTAAACTAAACTCTATAATAGCAACCGTCACGTAGGTAAGTTCTTACGAAGTTTTGAGAACTCTTTGCTTAAAACCATTGAGATGAAGGTCACTTTCGCAAAACATTTTGCAGTAACTATTGATCAGCTTAAAAAAAAAAAACTTCAAAACACAGGCTGAAAAAAAAAGCATGCGAAAAAAAAAACTGAACAAAATTCCGCGGCAAATAGCAACGTCAAACGTCGCATTTTCAAAATGTCCGCCGTCGCAAACAGAAAACTCGACACGACAAAGTTGCGTCACGTTAGAATCGCATGATAGAATATTGTAATAAAAAAACCTGTATTAATTAGTAAAGACAATAAAACTAAGAATATTGCCGGGCTCGCGTGCAGCGGACTTGTTTTTTTCTTTCTTCTAAATTAATAACGTTTGAAAATAGTTGGATTAGCCATGGTTATACTCCGATACCGCTATGTGCAATTGAGAACAGGTTATTTCGAGGAAAAAAACTTCGAAAGACGGCCTTTTTGGTGCTTTATTAGTTGAAATGAAGAGAAACACTATAAAGTTGTAACTCTTTTGATGTTACACCGATGCCTTTTATACATTTGTAAGTAGGTATCTACGATAAGTGATTAGTGTAGGTTATTGACCGTTGTAGAGACCCTTAACCTTGTATCAGGGCCTCAACTCTGTAATATTGTGATGATGTTCGATAATAATATTATTACGATGATTAATTGTATAAAAATACTATCAATATTACCTCTCGCCCCTAGATCATGACATTACACTCTTTTTGAACTTAAACTTTTATAACCACTGCACCTTTTTCTATATAATCAACGTTTGAAATACAAGTATGTTATACAGGTGATAAAATAGGAAAATATTACTGTTACTATCTTGTAATAAAAACTAGCTGTGCCCGCGACTTCGTATGCGTTATAAACAGACCGTGGAGGAAAACTCAGAAGGAAGGTTTTAGTTTTTCATGACTTGTAATAAAAATATCTCTATTTTCAAGAGCGTCCAAAGAAGACCGCTTGTTTCTTACTTGAACCTATCGAAGAACCACTGACTTACAGACTTACAGACATCTCATTGCTACATTCAATCTTCTACCTCACATCATGACCTGCGTACCCTAACACCTGCACACAGGAGGATCTAATGGAGGCTAATCATAACGCAGTTAGTGCTGCAAAATTCTGGTGAAAAACCATAACATAGACTTCGGTCTGCTATCGATATGTTCAGAAGAAGATTGCTATAACCCGTGCCATTAAAGAAACGATCTATAAATGGCGGACACTCTCGCGCCCTCTCGCTTTAATCATATCTCCGTTTATTCTCACACGTAACGTTAGAAAATTCATTTTAGGCAGTCCTGATTAGTCACCTACGGTTGGCTAATAAAACACGCCAAAATACTTTCGCCTTTTATTGATTTTGTAATGTTTGCCGAGTTATTTCAATATTGTAGTTTACGTTAAATGTTGTTATTCGTTGAGGTTTGTATTATTTACTACGTTTTAATATTTTTGATCTTATTTTCATAAAGATTGTTGTTTAATGACAAACCCAACGTAGAACAATTACCTAATAAAGAAAGCATCGTAAAACAATATTTCCTAACCAAAAATGTAAGAAAGTTTTAGGTATGAACCGAAATCATATTTTCATAACCTCTTTTTCAGACCTTACTATAGGTACCCGCCGCCATTTTCATATCGTTTCTCTATTGGCACGGCTTATACGTTGATATTTTCATATTATGGTTTCATAGTATGGATATTTTCAATGAATACTCCAAAGTGTTGTCTCTACCTTTTCATTCATGAGCTGCATAGATTGAATATAGCAACTAGAAAAAAAAAATCGTAATCACTCATCTTTAGGGTGGCATTAATAGTCGTCAGCTCAAGCTCAAGTAGGTGATCTCAGAAAACCTAATCACCCTTTGGCTAATGTCAATGTCAAGCTCAATCACGGGCTTGAGTAGCTGTCAGCATATTAATAGACACTAACTTGAGCTTGACATTGACACTATTGAGATTTTTTCTTCTGAGATCACCTACCTTCTTGTGCTCGAGCTTGAGCTGACGACTATTGATGCTACCCTAAAGACTCAGAATAATAATAATAGTTGAAGTTCACAAAGGTTTCAGCAAAGATCGAAAGATGAAAGAAACGCCAATCACCACGCTACCTTGCTGATCGCAATACTGGTAGAGTATGTACTCGGAAATGGTAGATTAGCATGCTAGTTGACCTGAATCTGGGCAAACCTACTCCATCTAAAACTATGTCTCAGGCACTGCAGCGCCGAGTGGTCCCTACACCCATCTAGTATGAGTGAAGGTGCCACTGGACTGTATAAACTAGTGGTTCGCCCCGAACTCGAACTCGCGACCGCATAACTCAGGAACCCCTCGACCGATTTGGCTCATGTTCGGACTTAAAAATTCTCTTTGCCTCATTTACCCGCCTACCAAATTTCATGACGATCCGACGAAATTTACTCAAGTTATCGTCGATCGAATTTCATACATACACACAAACATACATACATACAAACATACAAACGCCGGATTGTTCCAGTAGACTGGGAGAACTTCGCTCGCTCGTTCAATCATCTCATAACGTAGATGTAAAGGTCTTAGTTTTGACTTGAATCTACTGTTGACTCTACCCGTGTACCCCATGCATACTTATTGAACTTTTTGCGCGATGTAATGTATCAAAGTCAAAAGTCATCGTCAAAAGGTTTTATTCAATATGCCATAAATAAATTATTTACATTGAACGTCAAAATAGGTATTAGCAAAAGTAAAAAGAAGTAAAAAGAAATCAAATACTTATTACTACCTAATTTTCTCCAGCTTCACTAGCTCTGATCGTTCTTGGAGAAGAAGCATGGTAAAGAAACTCCAAGGTTCTCATCTAATTTTTTACCCCCGGCCCAAAAAGTGTTATAAGTTTTACAGCTATTTGTGTGTGTGTGTGTGTGTGTGTGTGTGTGTGTCTGTCTGTGGCACCGTAGCTCCTAAACAGGTGAACTGATTTGGATGCGGTTTTTAAAGTTTGTAAGCTCGTTTTCTAACGAGTGTTTTTAGACATGTTTAATGAAAATCGGTTCAGCCGTTTATGAGATATGCTAATTTAAAACTAAAATGTCGGGGGAATTTTAATTTTCTCATTTAGTAGTTATGTTATTCTTTCTACAACGGCATGTGTATCGAGCTGGTTAGGTTATCGTACCTATGAGGTAGTGGCCACCCCTGGTGTCAGAGTTTTTAGGCTGCCCAAGGGCATCGGACATGCATGGCTGAATGATTGTTATTAATCAACAACAACCGGGACCAACGGCTTAACGGGCCTTCCGAAGCACGGAAGCGCTCAGATATTATTGCCACTAGCGGTCACCCATCCATGGACTGAATGCAAGCGCTTCGATCGAGCTGGGGCCTTAGCCTGTAACGTAATGGCGTGTCGATGGCGTCCCAGCAGAAGGACAAAACCGGGGTTTCCTCGTTTGTCTCCTACAACCAGAGAACTAATCCTTTAGAATTCGAATCAGAATATTCTTTGCTGTACTACAAAAACATTAAAAGGACCGACAGCATTGATAAATCGTAATTGAAACCGTCAACTTTGAGCCCATTTTGGCACCATTGCGTTACAGGCTAAGGCCCCTGTATGGAGCTGTCAAAGATCGATATTTTCAGAATGAGATAGAGACAGCTCTTTCGGCATCGCAATAGTCCTTCATACTAAACTGTGCTGAATAGCAATAGGGAATAGTCAATAGGCTTGCATGACAGGTGCAAAACTTGTCAAGCGTGATCAATGCTCAGAACTAATGGCCAATACATACGTAATGCGTAATTGTAATCGCCATCGCATGATAGATTGGTATTGCTGTGAAATGAAGACGGAATTATTGTTTTCATTCGGATTGCTTTCTTGTAAAACTCTGTTTAATTTGATGGTCAAGGCACACTAGGACTGCAGAGCCAATGAAAAAAAAACATACCTCCTCCAGATCCTAGAACCTAAGAATAAATCCAGCACAAGTCAAAAAAGAGACGAAAGAGAAGGGAGCAACTTAGCCAGAGCTACCCTCCCTAGCCATGAACAGAGATAAATAGAAAGCCATCCCAGACTCTACGGAGGAGTAAAGGGATCAAAGAAGAAGAAGAAGAAGTCAAAAGTGGCCTTTTTTTCTTGTGCGGGATTTATTCGTTGGTTCAGGAATCTAGGCCTTAGGTCCTAAAAATTGTTAATCCTAGGGATTCTCATTTGACGGCCCGTTTTTAGCAAGAAACGCATCCAAAAGAAGATTATGATTATTTTTCATTGGCGGCGCTAGTGGATGGGGTGTGGGGTTCTCTCCTCTTAATTATTATTACTCGTGTTAATGTTCAGTTTAGAGGCTTACAGGGAAGGAAAACGCACCAATAGGTAGGTGTGTAACTTCAGTACATACCTAGGTCAGTTATAAATACCTACCTTGCAAGATAGCAATCAATTTTCATGCAAGCAGTCAGGCAGCAGAGGTGAAAATGCATGAAGTCATGCCCGGATCACAGTAGATGTCTACTACAGAAGGTTAACTTTGTATTTTTACGCCGCGATTAATTTTATTTTATTTTGTTTTACCATATTTTTTGTAAATGTATATACTTTTTAAATAGGAGGCCTTTGCCCATGTGCCTGGGCAAAGGGTAGGGTATTTATAAATAGTCCTGACCAAGTAATTTTACGGAGGCTTTAGGTTGGGATGAAAAATTATGTTTATAAATTCCACCTCCTTTAAACGTAAATACAACCCGTTACAAAACTACAAAACTCTTAAAAAAACATATGATTTTTTTTAATTATTTCGTAACCTCAAAATTGATTTTTTTTCAAAATATTCTACTTTTGGATTTAGTTTGAAATTCAAACACATGATTGTGTGCGTAGGTGCATTTGCATAGTTTAAAGTTTGTAAAACATTGTGAAAATGAATGAAAATCATATTTTTTAAATACTTTTCTCCCGTCACAGTCCTTACATTATAAGGTAAGGTATTCTGTTGGAAATGTTGGAATCCAGCGAAATAGTACTTAGCAGATAAGATAAATTTATAGATAAAGATTTTTTTCTCGCCACAAATTTATTAAGAGTAGGGTAACATGGACAAGCACTCAGATGAGACAAAAATTTGTGGAAAGACTGTAGCCTAAACTAGGCCAAAAGATCTGTATTTTAGCAGCGAGAAGCTCTTCTGCTAGTCCCATAATCCGCACCTACCCGCCCGTCGCGTGAGATAAACAATGCTAAGCCAGTGTCGTTGCAAAAAAAAACATGTTTCTTCATAGTCATTAGCCGCTTATCTTCGTTGGAAAATCCGGGAGCTGTCGGTCTTTCTTTAGCGTTGAAAAACTCTGCTTCTAGGAAACCACGGAGTGGCCAACCAATGGATAGGTATTAGGTGACTTATAACTATTTTCGGCACCATTACATAAGAAAATGTCAAAATAACAAGAACATTCTGTATTATTTTAGTAACCTTTCTAGGTAGTACAGTCGCCCGTAGCACTTTAATTCGTATAAATTTATTTTGATATGTTATACCGGGTGTTAAAAGACCGCCAACAAAGCGGGAAACCACGTATTGTCCTCATCATAAGGAACATTTTTGCCCAAGGAACTATGCCTGGGAAATCAACGGTTTCCGAGATAACGAGGTTCAAAGTCGGACTTTTCAAAACTTTTTTTTTGCAGAAATGTATTCAGTATCTAGTTCTTAACATACCTTCTCAAGAAGCCATATCAAAATTATGAATATTTCTTACAAAAAACGACGTTAAAATTGCAACCCGCAATGTATTCTAAACATCGGCACTTCAATCTTAAGTAACATAAACTGATACCTACGCTTGCGCGATATGACTTCTGTGCGTTACAAGTCCATTGCGTGATTAAATATTTTTCAAAATTATAACCTAAAAAACCAAAATCATTTCCCAGCAATAATTTATCGAAAAAGTACCTTGTTTCGGTGTCTAGTATGCGTGGCTTTCGGGTCTGTTGGCGGTCTTTTAACACCCTGTATAGTACATAATTCTGCTTATAAAAACCTAATTATTCCCATTTCTAAATCGCCGCAAAGTAAGAAAAAATAAAAAAATCCCATGCAAAAAAAAAAGTATAAAATAAAAAATATTCAGGGCCACAAAAAAAAGGGTTAGATTACGAGTACGACACCCATTGGTTTTCAACTTCGTCTAGGAAACCAACGGCCACACTAAGTACAGTGGTTTGCGTGTACTTGGGCCAAATCACCATTGGCACTCTGTTTCCGTTACATTTTGTGTGACTGATGGTCTGTCGCTAACCAAAAATTTGTGAAAATTTTGTTTCATTTGCAAAGGTTTTTGCCCAGCCACCGGAAAATAATAATAGAGATACACTGGTCATCGGCGCGCGATAAGAATGGGATGGAACCTTGTCAAAGTCAATGGAAAAAATACTTTATTTTACTTTGACAAGGTAGCTTCGACGCGAGTTTGCTTACCGCACGCGTCTCAGTTCCAAAAGGTGGAATCCTATTCTCATAGCGCGCGGATTATACAATACAGGCTACTTAAATTGCTTACATCAATATTGTCTTTCGAATAAAGCAATAAAGATTAAAGATTTATACAATCACACATGAACGCATCTCGACAATTCGGAAAATTCAAAAATCGAACGAACGTCTTCAAAGCACGTCGAAAGTTCTAAGTGCCAGCCAGTCAAACGTAACGGTTACTCGCATTTTAAAATTTCAAACTTGGAATTTGGAACGCCCACTCCCACTGGGGTCACCAGAGGTCAGGAATAGAAGGTTTTCTGGAAACCGGCGGACAATAATAATTGGCGGCCCTCTTCGATACGCTCAATTGGATCCAATGAAGTGACCTCGATGGTGCCTCGATAGCTGATAAACGAATGTGTGTCCTTTTTGCTTAACGTAGAGTCTGGGGAAATAAAGGTGAATTTGCACAGCAAAACGATTGGGTGGAAGAAGCCAGTTGTGTAGTGCGTTGTCATTTTATTATTTAGAGATTCGATCATTCTGCATTCTATGGATATTTTTGAAAAAAATAAATTAAGAACTCTACCACAAATTTCAGATAAAAGCAAAAAGGCATTGTGTTCAATTACCCAAAACTTTGATCACATTAAATGACTTCATCATCATCAGCCTTTTAACACCCACTGCTGAGTAAAGGCTATCTCTCACGATCCTGCGCCAAACATAACCACTGTTTTTTGGTTACTTGGGCTATCTCATCAAACCATCTAGCTGGTGGTCTGCCAACCGATCTCTTCCCTTCTCTTCTCTTCTTTTCTTCGATCATATGACTTACACGACTTATAATTTACAGATCCACAACTATCATTACCAGTTTTAGTTTAGTCTTTAGTTGCTGACAAAAAGTACTAAAACATAAGAAATTTCTTAAAAACTCTGCTGGACAAGACATACGAAATACGAATAAAACTCTTTTAACATAAATAACCTGTACTATGATAGAAATACTAAAATGACACTACAAGCCGATTTGAGCTCATCTTATATTTATTCTGTCTTTATTGGCATATTCCTTCAAGAATTAAGAAGAATCCCTGCACCAATGAGTCACTAGACTCAGTAGGCAATTAATTTTCCCGCCTTTTTGCCTCCATAAAGTTCTCAAGTTAACTCAAACTTATAGGTTAACAACGAGAGGGCATTTCTCACAAAAATCAACTTCAGAGAATGTTCGTAACAAATGACCTCGGGCACAGAGTAATTAGAACAGAAGGACGGCTTAAGTCACCTTACTGAGTATAGAGACTTATTTATTAAGTGTTTTTAAAGAATGTCTCATGGTTGAAACCCCTCCGGGCGACCTTGAGCACTTCCCAAAAAGTATGTCGAATGTTTAAACTTTTATTGATCGTCATGTTACAGAAAAAGTCATCTAACATTTTACTGTATGGGGGATTAGGGCAACACTAAAATGTAATGAAAAACTCAGTTGTTCCATGCAAAAAGATATCGCTAGTCTTTGTATTAAGTAAACCCTTTTAATTTTAGTATTTTCTTTATTCTTTTGAAATAAGATGTAACATTTACAAATAGAGTAGGTTTTCAAGATTTGAGAGTTAGCCATTTTTAGAAAAATTGGGTGTATTGATAAGTATCAACCCTTGTCATGTATGACAAGACAGTATTAAATACTGTCATTACAACAACACATTAAGTTTAAATACTTACAGTAACGTACCTACGTATGGAACCCAGAATGAAGACGCTGGTTCTGAGTTGTTCTTCTGAGGTTATAAGTTACACTGTGTCTTCGAAATAGTGAGAGAAAAACGACCGTTTTCGGCAAGCTCTTTGAGATAATTACTACATCTGCCGTCCTTCTCCCTGCTATAACTTTACACATAGTTCGGTCCCTCTCTATTGTAGGTGTGTTTTTTAATCGTATTTTATGGAGCCGGCGCCTCTGAAAGGTTAGGTCAAAGAGTTTTATGCTTTTTATTTTTTTTGTTCGTTTGTTTGTTTATTTGTTTGTTTCTCCGTTAGTCCGTGTTGATTGCTCGGGTCGCCTTAATAACAATGTTTACGGTCAACAAATTGGTGTAAATTTTTATTTAGAAATATTGCCGTACGTGGGGACTTGACTACGATGTTACGAGGATTTCATGTAGATTTTGTTAATTGATTCGAAACGATAATCAAAACATTGGATTTTAAAAGACTTAGGCGTGGTTATTTATTTATTTATTTAATTCTGAAGAGTTCTCTGATTCTGAATTCTGAAGAAAATATCAAAACGAGCTAAGGCAGGGCATGATACTGACATTTGGCACCAAAAAAACATACGACAACAGAAAACAACAGAAAATTACATATTGTAGAATTACAATATGTAATTTTCTGTTGTTTTTTTATCTTTTGGAACTGCATGGTTTGTGCTTTCGCCAGTGTCAAGTAAGGTAGGTTTTCTGCAGTTGTACCTAGAGCACAGATTACAATAATATAGGTTTTGCTGTAGTTGTACAGCACATTCCACGTTATTACAATAAAATCGACATTTGACAGTTGACACACGAGATTATGTTTGCGAATATTGCTAATCACAAAACTACATGAGCATTTGCGAAGATTCCAATACTATTTAGCTTCAAGGCCTGCGTTTACCTTCTTAAAGAAACCGTTCACGTCGTCGTGTGTAAGCCCTAACTACTGAACCATGGCCGAGGGGCATGGGAACATTTGAAAAACCTATAAATAAATTGGTACCCCCATAAAACTGTATTAAGTATTCATTAGTCTAACTGGACTGTTACGCTTCAATGGTTCCTTGTTGAGTTTTTAATTGTATTTTGTTTCTTTGCTTTTTGTCGCTTGTTCTGGGTACAAATTCACGAATGCACGTTAACTCTGGAATCAAACTAAGTTTTTGGAAGGGTTTAAATATTAATTTATTTCACTAATATGTAGCATGTATGTACATATCCCACTAGCTGGGCAAAGGCCTTCTCTCAGAGAGAGAGAGTTCGAGCTTAATCACAACGCGCGCTCAATGCGGGTTGGCGATTTTTGCGTTGAGGGTATAAAGCCTCATACGCTCAGGTTTCACGATGTTTTCCTTCACCGTCAGCGATTGGTATTGCTACTACAAATTCACAAATATACGTAACTTGGCACTAACTGAAAATCAGCGCTGAGGGCTCCCACCCTCAGCACAATGCTGAGTTAGTGCCCTTTGCACTGCAACACACCGCGACATTACCTGAGCAATTTTCTTGTTTTATGTTTTATTTTTTTTTGTTTAGTACGTTATATTTTGTTTTTGTGTTTCTTTTTAGTTAAGTCTATTTTAAACTGTATTTTTTTTTTCTAAATTTAAGGTGTGTTTGTGTGTAATAAATATCTTTTCTTTCTTTCTTTCTTCTTTCTTCTAACTTTGAAATAAATTAAAGTCATAGGTATATGCCCGCACCGGGATTCGAACCTGGGTCTCTCGCTTCCGAGTTCATTGTTCTACCCACTAGACCACCACCTTCCGTTATTTCACTAAAAAAAAAGTAAGATGTAGCCTGTACAATTGTACATGTCCCACTAGCTGGGCAAATGCCTTCTCTCAGAGAGAGATTTCGAGCTTAATCACCACGCGTGCTCAATGCGTGTTGGCAATTTTTGCGTTATTTCACTATTAAACATTTATTTTATCTTATCTTATCTTATTATGGCAAAACCTGTTTTGCTGGTGCCGTACGTTTGCCGTAACTCGTGGTAGAGTCTCAGCGGGGGGAGCATGACTTTTATCGAGGCGGATTTATCCAACAAAATGGCGGTTTATCAGCATATTTGACGTCTATAGTGGGTTATATATCGCTCTCGACGATATATAACCCACTATAGACGTCAAAAATGCTGATAAACCTCCATTTTGTTGGATAAATCCGCCTCGATAAAAGTCATGCTATGGGGACAGATCCTGTAACCTTTTCCATATTGTGCCGTCGCTCTACCGTTGAGCTACGAGTCCATTGAGTTATCGTCTATGCGAATTTTTCAACCTGGGGCCTTAGTCTGTAAAGCAATGGTGTCTCGATAGGCTTCCAGTAGAAGGAGAAAACCAGGTTTTCCACGTTTTTCTCCTACAACCAGCGAAGAGCGAACCAATCCTGTAGAATTAGAATCAGAATATTCTTAACTGTACTACAAAAAGATTTAAAGGCCGGACAGCATTAGTAAATCGTAATTGAAGCCTACAACTGGGAGAATATCGAGGCACCATAGCTTTACAGACTTAAGCCCCTGTTTGAATACCGTCTTACCTATTGACTTTTTTGGGTATTTCAAAGATTTTGGATCACAGGATAAAAATCTATTTACAGATGTTGATGATGAAGGAAGACGATATTGATGATGATGATGTTAACGAAGACATTCTCTCTTGTTTCAGGCTGACGACCCAGCGGCTCCCCAATCCCCCGAGCCCCCAAAGCCCTCAAAATTACCCGCATCCAAACCCCGCAGGCGCGGCCCGCTGACACGCTGAGTTTCTCCGACCCCTTCGGCCCCCCCCAATCGGAAGGGGGGGCCCCCTCGACCCCCCAGCCCGCCATGACCTCCCAGGAGCCCCACGACCACCACCATCACCTGGGGGGCTCGCAGACCCCCCATGACATCAACAACTCCAACAACTCGACCCCGACGAATGTGTCGTCGAAATCGGCGTTCATAGAGCTGCAACAGCATGGCTATGGGCCGTTTAAGGGGGGGTATCAGCATCCCCATCACTTCGGGAGTCCCGTGGGGGCTGGGCAGCAGAATCCCCATGAATCAGGGTTCCCCAGTCCCAGGTCCTTAGGTTATCCGTTCCCTCCTATGCATCAAAACACGTATGGGTACCACTTGGGGTCGTACGCACCGCAATGCTCAAGTCCGCCTAAAGATGGTGAGTTTTTTCTTCTTTTTATTTGTGCCTGTGTTTGATTTACTTACTCCCTTAAGGTGCACTTGCGTCAACCAGGTTTAACCAGTTAACTCTGAGTTAACGTCAATAATTTTATGGAAATGTCAAATTAACTCAGAGTTAGTTAGCTAACCCTGACTGACCCAAGTCCACCTAAGGATGTTTCTTAAGGAGATCCTTTATGGTTAGAAAGCAGTAGATACTACTTTTATTTTTCACAAATGTTTTTCCCACATTAGCTCTACCCCACATCCATGATTAAGGCTTTCGAATAATACCCGAAACTAGTCGGTCTACATGAAAACTTTTTAGTTTTGACCTAAAATGAGTAACGTCGCTGTCCTAAATAATGTATTTGACTTTTCACGTTTTTCACGCGTAAGCTTCCCCTTTGTCCTTCATTGAAAGCAAAATGTGCTCTTAATATCTGAGGAAAAAAGTTTAATTTGATTTGACAAAACAAAGTAGGTAATAAAGGAAAGCGGTTAAAAAAAGTTAGTAGCTTTATAAAGGCCCCATTAGGTAAGTAGAGGTGTTACGGGTAGAATAACAAATTGGTTTATTACAGAGGTGTGTGTAATAATAACTAATAACTATAATAATAACAATGGACGGTAGGAAACGTAGAATTATTGTGACCGGAAAAGTAGGAGAAAATGTGTTCGATAATTTCGAAGGTATTTGACGAATGGACACTTTTATTTTAGTTTTTCCATGCCGGCTGTACTTACGAGTATGTGGCTTTATGAAAGTTTAGTATTTTTGCCTGAGACTTTGTCCAAGTCTACTCGACTTATAAAGGTGACTCTAAAAGTTATATGACTTAAGGTTAAGCGCCAACCTACGCACTTGGAAAATTACACTTAAAATAGTTCAGCCTTACCTAAAACTTAACTTAATTAACTATTACTATTATTTTGCCCGTAGCCGCAGTATCCAGTACCTATGTATGTCAGCTTCACGCTTGGATATCGCATCTTATCAAGGTTAAATCAAACAAAAAGGGGTATTCTATGTCACTGGCTACAACAGCTATAGCAAAAAGCCATACAATAAAAAGAAAAACAAATACTTACGTCAAATAAAAAACAAAATATACAACCGTTCAAAAACCTGCCACGCGAAAAAAATAAACTGTCACCCCAGTCAGTGTAAAATGCTTTTCACAAATAGATTCCCGACGTCAAAACAAGTCTTCTCTCGTATTAAAGTTTCACTACGTGTGACCGTTATACCGCCCTGCATAGTTAATGTAAAATGGCCGGCGAATGTACCACAGTTTAGGAGGGAGTGAATTTTTTATAGTGCCAAAGACACTCGGCTGTTCGGCTGAAAGATTCATGAACGGTCGCGACAAAAATGTGGAAAGCGAGAAAGTTGTTTGTGGAGTTCGATTTTTGAAAATGGTTGTTTCTTTTTTCGTTCGAACACCGATCAAATTGTTCTAACACATAAAGCATTTTTCTTGAAAAAAAGAAAAATAAAAATTGTAAACTTTAGTTGGCTCGTTTTACCTTTACTTTAAGCTGACTAAAACTAAGAGCATAGGGATTACTTCACCTATCTAGTATGAGTGGAGCACCTCCACTCATACACCTCCACTCAGACGTTATGTAAATAGTTAACAAAGATGTGAAACAGTAATTTCAACAAATACATCTTAATTTACAATTCCATTGCTCTACTAATTGTAATAGATGACGTCCAGCTAGCTTTGTAACGGTACTTATTCAATTAGGTCGGTTTGTTACAGCAGTATCATTTACTTATTTAATTGAGATCCAGTTTATCTGTTCACAAGATTTATTACAAGTCTCTTTCCATTCATCCATTCAGTCGTTCCCTCAGCTGAGGATCGTGACCATCTTTGAAGGTGGCGGAGAGTAGAGTTCTCCATTGCGCTCTAGCACTCGCGATGTGGATCAGTTTGTGCAGGTGTTTTTGCGTGTCTTTGGTCATAATATCCGTCCATCTAGCGGGTGGTCTTCCTCGAACTCTCTTTCCCTTCACCTTTCCCGTTTTACTTTGAAATTTTACTTTACTTTGAAAGTGTATTATTTGAAATGGGCTTTGTATTTTTTTTATCATACAAGGCTGGGAGTTTCTAGGCTGCTTATTTAGACTCCGCTGATTACATACATTTACACATTCAAAGTAAAAAAAATCAAACTTTCAGAGGTGGCGTGAGTCTCTTCATGCTTACGCCACCTCTCACGATCCTGTGCCAGACGCAACCACTGCTGCCCAAACTAACTTCTACGTATCTTAATATATGTATAAAACAAAGTGGTGTTAGATAAACTAAGGCCTTTGCATCTACGTAATGAGATGATTTATACAGAGTCCAGTGGCATCTTCACTCACACTAGATGGGTGAAGAGACCACTCGGCGCTGCAGTGCCTGGGACATTATTTTTTTAGATGGAGTAGGCTTGCCAAGCACCTATACCATGCTGACAGCTTAGTCGACCTAGCCCACAGGAAAGACAGGTCAATACGTGTGGAGCCAACTGAGCCGCGGGTTTCCTCACGATGTTTTCCTTCACCGTTAGCGAGTGGTATTGCTACTACAAATTCACAGAAGTACGTAACTTTGAAATTAAACAAAGACATAGATACATGCCCGCACTGGGAATCGAACCGGGTACCTCTTGCTTCAGAGTCCACTGTTCTACCCACTAGACCATCACCGCTCGTATGTTAGTTACACCATTTATAACTCGGAAATGGGTGGACCGATTGTTATGATTTGTCTTTTTGACGTAGATTTGACTTTTGATTTGTTGGATTTATCTCCGCCCCGAATACCATTAAAACAATGGAAAAACTCACGAGAAATAAATAAGTCTGCGCGGACGAAGTTGCGGGAAAAAGCTAGTAGATGAATAAATATCTAGATGAAGCATAAAACAAAAACAAGTCCATTGCCATCGGTTACGTAACCAAGGCGTGTAGCCGGGATTATACAACAGGATGCGTCGATATGCGAAACTGAACCGTCGAGGACGTACCGAAGGAAAAGCGACCTCGAATTCTGAAGGAAGGCGGCTGTCGGAAAATTTCCAGTTGTTAGTCAGCATTGCACAACACACCCATCTCCGCTTTGCCGTGTAACTCTACTTCGAGCAATAGTAAGGGTGGCATTAATAGTCGTTAGCTCAAGCTCGAGCTCAAGTAGGTGATCTCAGAAAACAAAATCACCGACTTGGCTAATGTCAATATCAAGCTCAAGCTAGTGTCTATTAATATGCTGACAGCTACTCAAGCTCTTGTTGTTGTTCAGTGATTTTGTTTTCTGAGATCACCTACTTGAGCTCGAGCTTGAGCTGACGACTATTAATGCCACCCTAAGAGACGAAATGTTGTCAGTGCTTTTACCTTTGTAGGCTGTAAAATCAAGTAGGGTAGATGCTATAGTAATTGGCCACTTAAAGATTTAGAAATTTTCAAAATTAGAAAAAAAATACTTTGAACACTCGCATAAAAATAAGTTTTTTTTTTGTGAATAGAGCATTTAATAATATTTATAAAAATGTAAATAACTATCATTTAGTAGCACGTTTACTAGTTATTTGAAAATAATATTTAAAAAATGAGCGAAGATACAGTAATTGGCCCCCTTGTCATAGTTATTGGCATAGCCTTGTTATAGTTATTGGCCACCTTTTTATAGCGGAAAAGAAATACTTATAATATGTTTCAATGCCTTTACTTTATCTAATGGCTTTCTAAACCACAGAAACATCTTCAGATTCATTTTCGCTAAGTTTTTCGGAAAGTATAACTGCGTTAGATTAACTACAAAATTAAACATTAAAAATACCACCGACATTTTAGCTTCAAATTAACATATCTCATAAACGGATGAACCGACTTTGATAAAACATATCTAGGAAGACTCGCTAGAAAACCCGCTTTCAAATAAAGAAAACCGCATCCTAATAGCATTAAAATAAGTGTTCTATATCTGGTTCCTCTTTTTCTGTGAGGTAGGGTTGAGGGCTAAATGAACTTTAAGTGGTATAGTTCTTGGAAGCTGCATCTTGGCTATTTCATCCAATGCTTTTTCAAGCATATCTTTTGAGTAAACTGGGAATTCGGCATGTTGAAATATTGTCTAAAAATTAAATAATTGTTTTATATTATGATCTAGTAGTTGGCATGCCATGTACTAGTACTTGGCATGGCATGTTATAGTAATTGGCATGGCAGTTATAGTAATTGGCATGGCATGCAATAGTAATTGGCCCCCCGGCCAAATACTGAACCACTTGTCATAGAACACTATTAAACGAATTTATGAACTCCTCCACACGTAACAAAGATGACTATAAAGTTAGCAGCACGAAAATGACAAAAAAAAAATGTCACAGTAATTGGCCAGGGAGGCCAATAACTAAAACTGATACATTTCGGTTGTAGTAATTAGCCAGGGTGTAATTTTGAGGTTACATCAAGATATTGGACTTGAAACCGCCGGAAAACGATAGCGCAGCTTATGTTCTACATATTCAATATGTGTTATGAAAGAAAAGACAAAAAACAATGCCTTTAGGATTATTTACATGAAGGTTTTACCTTAATTTTCTGCTAAAATCACCGGCAAAATCATCACTTTTTACACCAACATTAGGACTAGCTCGGCGGGAAAAAAACTAACGCCTCCTAGTGTAAGAACTGAAAACTATTTGAATAAACGAAATACGAAGAATCCACTCGTCTCACTCTCGCGCTTGTGAACGTCGTAGCTTTCTTATTTTAAATTATTGAAGTTGAAGGGGCCAATTACTATCGCGTGGCCAATTACTATAGCATCTACCCTAGAATGAAAAATGACGCGCCACAACTAGAAAGCGTTGACAATATTTTTAACCTCCGACCAAAAAAGAGGGGTGTTATAAGTTTGACAGTCTGTCTGTGTGTCTGTCTGTTGCCCCATAGCTTTTAAATTGGTGGCAGTTTTTTTAAATTTTAAATCAGGTTTTCTAGCGAGTGTTCTTAGATATGATCTATTTTAAGTTCGAACATGAGCCAAATCGGTCGAGGGGTTGCTGAGATATGGGGTCGCGAGTTCACAGTTCGGGGCAAACCATTAGTTTATAACACTGTGAAAGAACACTTCGTGAAGATACCCGTGGCTTAGTTGGCTTCACACGTCAATGACCCTGTCTTACCAGTACCCTAAGGCACCAGTATAAACGAGCTATAACATTTTAAAGGCGCCTTTAAGATCTGATGACCTGGATTCAGTTTTTCCCAGTTACTCACTTAAATGTACATTTAAATTATCGCGTTTTCGGTCAATAACAAACAATGGCTGCAGGCGAGGGAAAACCTTAGAGCATTAATCGTATTGATGGAGGCTTTATTGGAACTAGTGGTTCGCCCCGAACTACGAATTCGCGACCCCATATCTCAGCAACCGAGTAGAGTGCTAGCATGTAAACGTCGACGTGCTGTCGTGTGTACAAATATACGTACGCCGGATTGTTCCAGTAGGCTGAGAACTTCTCTCGCTTCGCTCGCTCGTTCAAGAAATAAAATCCATGTATTACAATTTTACGGCCGTCTCCGAGTATAAATGCTCTAGGTTCCTTCCAACCTCTGACATTATAGAGTGAAAGGTTTTTAAAACGAGCGACCGCCGATTCCATTGCGTCATATCGAGTTCGCAAGTTGGTCTTTTGGAATTGCACTTGGCAAATATGGACATGGTTGGATGGTCAATTTGTCCTTTCTGACATTTCGACCAATTTGATTTTGTACGTATGACGGAATAATCAGTCGCAAATGGCGTATTATCGTAAATGGTAGAGCAACGAAATGTCTCACATTGGGCTCTGTACATTATTGCGCTATTGATCCTCCTCCTTGCATCGGTAACCTCATCACTGAGGGCCGTGGTCATTCGATCGGAGCAATCCTTGTCGCACGATGCGACGCCAGTTGTTCCTGTCTGCGTCGTATACTGTGGTGTTGAGTGTGGAGCGGACTTGGTCGGTCCACCTTGTCGGGCATCTTCCTCTTGGTAATTTTCCGTCGATTTGCCAGTGAATATCAGTTTTTCTAAGTTGTCGCTGTCTTTCCTGGCAATGTGACCAAAGTATTCGAGGATCCTACGTGTGCAGATGGTGGAGAGTCGCGTTTTATCTTAGCTCATCCAATATTGACACGTTGGTGCGGTGTGCTGTCCAATGTATGTCCAGCATCTTCCTCAAGCACCACTTGTCAAAGGCGTCTCAAAGGCGCTATTGATATGATCATAATTTTTATGCTAGGCTATCAAAGCCTCGCTAACAATGAAGGAAAATGTCGTGAGGAAACCTTACTTTCAGTTGGCTCCGCACGTATTGACTTATATGTGGGCCAGGCCGATTAAGCAGAGAGGATGGTGTAGGCGCTGGGCAAGCTAACTCCATCTAAGGGTGGCATTAATATTTAATAGTAGTCAGCTCAAGCTCGAGATTTAAAGTAGGTGATCTCAGAAAACAAAAATTCTAATGTCAAGCCTTGGCTAATGTCAAGCTTGAGTAGCTGTCAGCATATTAATAGACACTAGCTTGATCTTAACATTGACATCAGCCAAGGTCTCAAGTCGGTGATTTTGTTTTCTGAGTTTACCTACTTGAGCTCGAGCTTGAGATGGCGACTATTAATGCCATCCTAAAACAATGTCCCAGGCATTGCAGCGTCCAGTGGTCTCTTCAAAAATCTAGATTCTAGTCAAATATCAGTATCACAATTCTTAAAGAAACTTATTTTTCTATAGTTTTGTAACCTAACGTATTACTACGCTGGCCCCTTTTATATTGACTGATGTAAGCAAAACGGGTAAACTTTGGGTGTAAAACGAAAAGCTTATTTCGTGAGGTAGTTTTTATGAGGTGGGGTGTGTCCAACACTTGGTTAAAGGAACCCTTTGGGTTCTGTCTAATCGAGTTAGAATCAGAGTTTCTGCTTTGGCGTATACTTGGGAAGAAAACTGTTTATCTGACTAAGGGACTGGGAACATGAGATACTTTAAATCCAAAATGTTTTGGTATGTTGGAAGGGTTGACCAACATACCAAAGGGAGGCCACAATTGAATTATTTTTGGGTATTTTTCACGGTTTTTTTATTTTTTTATTTTTTTTTTGCTTCAGTATCGTGTAAATAATCAGAGACCCCAGAGTCGGTGTCACTTTACAAAACAAAACAAAAAAACTAAAGCCTTTGTATCTACGTGATGAGATGATTTATACAGCGTCCAGTGGCACCTTCACTCACACTTAGATGAGTGAAGAGACCTCTCGGCGCTGCAGTGCCTAGGACATTGTTTTTAGATGGAGTAGGTAGACTTGCCCAGCACCTATGCCATTACAAGTTTTTACAAAACAACACCTTGTATACGTGTGTGAGTTCCTATCCAAAACACTTTTCTCCACAACACTACATCAACACGTGCGCCGGACCGCCAGCGGGCGAAAGTTCTTCTAAGAAAAATTCTTTATACTTAGTTAGTTAAAAAATAACTTTTACCTCATACTGACTACGATAGTCTCATAGTTACTAATTAAAAGTGAGTGTGTCGTGCCCGTGGTGTGTTATTATGATTTTTTAAAGGTTTTTCGGTCGGCCATAGCTTCAGGCGAGGGAGTGTCATGGGTTTGCTCAGCTATGGGGGAAGAAGAGGGGTCCGCTTGGCTGTTATGAAAAATATAAAACTTAGGGTGGCATTAATAGTCGTCATCTCAAGCTAGAGCTTAAGTAGGTGAACTCAGAAAATAAATCACTGACTTGAGACCTTGGCTAACGTCAATTTCAAGCTCTATTAATATGCTGACAGGTACTCAAGCTTGACATTAGCCAAGGCTTGATATTAGCATAGCTATTTTAGGATCTGGAATCTAAACCTTAGGTCCTGAAAATAGTTCGCGTTAAGAATTTACTGAAGAGTTTTTAGCAAAAAACGCATCCAAAAAGAAGATATGATTTTTTTTCATTGGCGGCGCTAGTTGTGCCTACTATTGGGCCTTATGGCTCGGTATAAGGCTAACTAGCGCCACCAATGTTGAAAAAATCAGAAGAAGTTTCTGACAAAATCCTAAGATGAGCCCATGCGCCATGCTTTTCTAGATTTTTAAGTGTAGGTACCCAACTCAATTTCTAGTCTTAAGCTAAAAAATTTTCGATAACCGCCAAAAACGGCCGCTTTTGGCTGTTATCGAAAAATTTTTAGCTTAAAAGTAAATTTCGAAGAGGGTATCTACACTTAAAAATCTAGAAAAGCATGGCGCATAGGCTCATCTTAGGATTTTTTCAGAAACTTCTTCTAAAGGAAGATATGATTTTTTTAACATTGGTGGCGCTAGTTAGCCTTATACCGAGCCTTAAAGTAGAGCCGTATCCACGGCGAGGCATCGCCTACACAGTCGAGGGCGGGGTAGCACCGACCTCGCTCGCGGCCCGACGTTAGACAGTCCGAGTCCCGTACGATAAAAGTTTAGTAGGTAGGTAAGAGTATATCCACACACGAGACTTGCGAGATATTCCAGAGAAAATATACAAGTTAAGGCGCGGTGCATAGTGAATAGCCCGTGCGCCAAGAAAAATGCACAAAATCGAGTCCTGTATCAAATACACTAAACAAATCGAAAATTTTCACTTATCAAACCCTAGAATTAGGTGAGATCTATCTAACACAGCCAGTTTTGTGTTGAGATTCGTAAACGTTTAGAAGATATTTTTGATTAAAAAAAATAGGCGGCGCACTTTTTAAACAAAATATCTCGCAATCTGTTATGGGTATCAACACAAAACTGGCTGTTTTGGATAGCTCTCACCTAATTCTAGGGATATGTGAACATTTTCGATTTTTTTAGTGTGTTTGATACAGGAATCGATTTTGTGCATTTTTTTTTTGGGCGCGGGCTAATTCACTATGCCCAGCGCCTTAAGTGGAAATGTACACACGCCAGAACTTTTGTTGTAAAGTCGCCCGTAACATAACCGAGTACAGGCTACCGTGTAAGCGTCTACGTGTTGTCGTGTGTACCACTTGCCCCGAAACGCAAACTCGTTGAATATGACCCTGGGGTTTAATTCTGTAACGCAATAGCGTATCGATGGCGTTCCAGTAGAAGGACAAAACCGGGGTTTCCTCGTTTTTCTCATACAACAGTGAACTAATCCTCTAGAATTAGAATCAGAATATTATTTGCTGTAGGTACTACAAAAACAGTAAAGGACCGACAGCATTAAATTAAAGTTGTTTGAGCAGTGACCATTCGAAGTTTTGAGAAGTTGGAGCTAAGATCAGTGAGCAAAAATTGTGACAGACTGTTACCCGATTTCTCAACAGCGATCTAATGTAACAGCTGATTAAACGAAGATTTATTCTTGTAATGAGTTTGACATGAGATTAACATGTCTGTTACATTGATCCCTCTTTCAGAAATCGGGCTTGTGTTTAGGCACAAAGGTCCCGTTTTTAATGATCCACCAAAAAAAAACTGTCAAAGATCCCACATAAAAAAAACTAAGGCCTTTGCATCTAAGTAATGAGATGATTTATACAGCGTCCAGTGGCACCTTCACTCACACTAGATGGGTAATAGGAATAAAAATAGGAAGGGCACAATACAGAACGTGCTTAGGCAACTAGCAAGGAAACAAGTTAGTTAGACAGACAGACAGACAGACAGAACTAATTAACGCTAGATGTAAACAGCTATTTGCGCGTTGACAAGCTAGTCTGAGTTACAAACTGACAGGTTGTCAAAAATATCATCGCCGAATTTGTTGGCAAACTGTAATACTTGGTCATTAATTTTGTGCCAACTTAACGCAATTTCCTTCTACTAAAACGCGGAGGTCGGCGAAGTTAACGAATTGAAACTTAACTTTTATAATCAGGTTATAAGAAAGTAATTAAAAAATATAATTAAGGTTCCCATGGCACTTTTTGTGTTAAAAAAAACTTCACCGCGTTATATGGCGCCCAAGATGGCTTGACGTTTGTGGTTTTCGTTTTTTTCGTCAAAGTTTTTTTTTCTTTATTAAGCTTTATAAATAGTATTGTATAGTACAAGCACAAGCAACATACTTTTTTTCCAAAACTACCTATATAAAATATTTGAAGTCTGACTGACTGATTGACTGACCTAAACCGCTGAACTGATAAACATGTTTGGTCAGTAGTTGCGTATTATATATCACAACAGAAGGGATTTTGAGTTTAACCCTTAAGTGCCTCGGTCAAAATGGGGTCTAAAGTTAGTTAGATTTATGAAAACAAAATAAATATCAAAGCTGACACCAATATGTGTAATGTAGTTTATATTCATTTTCATACTCTACATTAATTTCCTAAAATCAAATGGATCTCAGCCTGTAAAAAAACTCTTAACCGATAGAGAAAGAAAATACTCAACCTGCCTATAGAGAAAACAAGAAATAACTATACCCACAAGAGCCAGAGTATCGTGCTAAAGATTTACAGGGCACAGCCTCATAATGATACGTTTAAATTGTAACAGTAGCGACAAATTTAATAACACAGCACTGCTCTTATTGATTGAAACTTGCGTTCCGAAATGCATTTTAATCGCGCGTTCAGCCTCTTTGGCCGGGACTTTTTCTTTTTTATATTTTTCTTTTGTTTTGTTTTTGGGAAAGGATTTTATTGTTTTTTTCCTGGGGCCCTTTTTATCTTTGGTTTTTCGGTAGGCGTTTACACATGGGCGGGGAGGGCCTTTTTAAAAGTCTCGTCCAGTTGGACCGACTAGCATGTTGCTCTACTAGAGATTTTGAGATACTGAAATAAAGATGTGGCTCTTTATTTTAGTTGAGGATTGATTTTATGTATTTTTTTATTTTGTTGCTTGCTATTTGCTAATCAGGTATAAGTGAGGTATAACAAACATTTGATGAAAAAAGTTAAACAGGATTTGGTCCTCTGTTTTTGACCCACGTTGCCTATCGAATTTCTTCAATCATTCTAAAAAAAAAAACAATTGAACCAGTTAATTTTATCGGTTTAGAAATTACAAAAAGGGACTCGAACATTAAAAATACACGACGTGAAAATATATCGATAACTAAAAGCACAACGCTTTGCTCCATCGACAATTTTAACAAGTGGAGATATCCCACCCATCAGCTGGTTGGGCCGCAATCAGTTTTTACATGTAGAGACAGTTCTATGCACTATATTGTTATAAATCGATATCGATACTTCATCATCCCTATCAACCATTGTCCCAACACCATCGGTCATGTGAAGACGGGTCTTGTATTGTATCGATATTTTACAGCCCATCACTATTCCCATCGACTATCAGCCTAGTTGTATAGTATCTATCGAAATCGACATTTCGCACCCCACCACTATCCCTATCGATTGTTGTCCCAACACTATCGCTGGAGGGGTGTGTCTACACCTCGGGGCTCGCGGCATTGTTTTGTCCGTCTGTCTGTCTTAGCCGACATGTCGGGAGAGGCGAGGTTCAGATGGCTAGCTTTGGTTAAAACTTCGCTAAAGTAAAGAAGTTGTTAAGTAACAATATTGGGGACGTAACAATATGTGGGGGGGAGCACCCTAGATCTCTCCCTAGATCGCCTCGTGTGTAGGCGAATCGTACCATCAATCGTACCAACTCAGAAATTGGTTCGGGCGAGCTCACGATTTTTGTCCCGATATCGCCACTGATTTTAGGGCCGTGTGTAGCCGGCTTAAAGAGTCGCTAAGGTAAAGAAGTTGTTGAACGAAAGAAGTTCTCCGAGTCTACTGAAATAATGCGGCGCTTGTATGTATGAACGTATGAATGTTCGTTCGACGATAACTTGAGTAAATTTGGTCGGATCGTTATGAAATTTGGCAGGCGAGTTCACAGTTTGGGGCGAGCTTTATAGTTAGTATGTTCAAACATCTTTGACTTCGCTATTCTAGGTATATTCTATGCAGATGGTAGTTGCCAAAACGGCCAGCGCCATAATAATATTATTTTCACGAAACTCATCGAGGACCTCTTCTTTTTCTGTGAAGTTGGTTAAAAAGAGCACGATAATATGTCATTGTGTTGTAACCCGCGGCTTAGTTGGCTCCGCACGTAATTGACTTTGTCTTTCCTGTGGGCTAGATCGACTAAGCTATCAGGCAGGATGGTATAGGTGCTGGGCATGCCTACTCCATCTAAAACAATGTCCCAGGCACTGCAGTGTCGGTTTGGTCTCTTGATCCACCTAGTTTGAGTGAAGGTGCCACTAGACACTGTATGACACTGTAAAACCGTCCGCTATAAAAAAAATATGTTTAAAAAAACTAACCTTCTGTAACACTTAAAACCTCTCTGTTCGTCCGTCTGTCTTACCCCGTCGTATTCATGTGAACTGCCCAGCTACAGACAAACGGACGAACGTACTTACAAGCTATGTGTGTATCGTTTGTACTGAAGTATGAGAATTGATTCTTGGAAATGGTTGGACAAATCACTGGGTGCTGGGGAATTTGCGACAAACAAACTCATTCAAAGTATTCAAAGTATTCTTGCTCCGAGACGAAAAGATGGCGTGGGTGCTGGTAACAGTTAGGTCGTCCATTTTACTATATTCATTTATTGGTTTTGGTTATCGCAAGCATATTTGTGTCATGCATTTTATCGTAAAACGTATGGAAAGAAACCATTTGTTGTAGCCTGGACCAAATATCACGGGAAATCTAATGACATAATCACGAATGAAAAATAAAGAATTACAATTTTGAAAATCGAACAAGATGACAGCTTTCCTTTTGCCAAATTCCTCAATTTATGAAAAATAAGATGGTATTCCATTTTCAAATTCCAAATATTACCACCAGCCGGTTACGCGATGTCTGCGATATGCAAAATTGTACGTGAAACCTCCGGTCGTTTAAAATATCATGCAAAGATACTGCAGCCGCATCCATAACTCGTATTTGCATAGTCCTAAGTGATATATTAGCTTGATTTAAGATGCACGTTGGTAATCTATGACATGGGCCGTTTGTAGGCGTGAAAGAAGAAAAATTGAAACAATAAAAGTTTTTTTAATTTTTTTATTTCGAAGTAAGGCGAAGGTAGAGTCGAATGATGCCAGCCGGCCAGCCATAGTTTTATAAAAGGCATCGCGTGACATTTCGTGATTTCGAAACGCATCTTTAAAATTTTCGTATTTTGGCAAATGACAGTTCAACGAACAGTTTTGGTGTAGGGATTGCAACATAATTCTTCATTTAATTGCGTGTTTTCACTTTACATCATTCTTTATGCTAGATTGACGCCAAAACATGCTTGATTTTAACTATCATGCCCACCAGATGGATACATAACTGTCTATTACATAATATTAATTAATTAAGTACTCTATTGCTGTAAAATATTACGAAGAACTTATTTATTTTGATTGTATTCTAGTAAAATTAAAACGTATTTTTAAATAACATTATTAACACTAGTATCTACAGGGTGCACTCTAAGTCAATAGCGGAACTTTAAGTAGGCTGTCTACTGATCACAACAAACTACTTGTACGAGCTGGCGAAAAAAATGGAGCGATAAAAATATCAGCTGTTCTATATATAAAAGCACGACTCAGTACTACGCCAAATGTATGAAACAGCTGATATTTTTTTCGCTCTATTTTTTTCGCCACCTAGTAAAAGTTGTTTGTAGTGATCAGTAGACAGCCTACTTAAAGTTTCGCTATCGACTTAGATTGCACCCCGTAGATAGGTATCTTTTTTTAAAAAATCCAATTCAGAAAATAAATTACTTACTAGAGAGCCATGAACATTTTTGACATTTCACCAAAATGCGTGGCCGAGAATTTCCGAATGCACGCATTTAAAAACAAAAAGCGCGTTCCAATCTCCAAAAAGCTACGGACTGGTGTCGGGTGTTGTACTTTGATACGACGCGAAGATACCGAGCCCAGTAATTACATGTTGCAGGCAGCCATTATTATCAAGTAGCGAATGCCTTTCATATATTTTATGAAACGGATGGCGGTGGAATATTTATATTGTAGATTTATTGCTGTGTGTGTGCGTTGGTTCGGATTTATGAATTGGCCGCCGGTTCGGGGGTTGGTTCTCGACAAATTCGGAACGCGCCCTGAAACTTTTTAAATGTTATTAGGTAGTTAGCCATTTTTATGGCCTGCCGGCGTAACTATTTCTATCCCGCTTTTTTGTTAAATACATAGAGTGGGATAGATATAGTTATAAGTCCACAGATATGGTACACATCGCATTCTCATGAAAGCCTCTTGCACTTACCATGCTTCTTCTCCAAGAACGATCAGAGCTAGTGAAGTTGGAGAAAAAAAAGTAGCTAGATACTTAGTATTAGATACTAATAAGTATCTGATTTACATACATTTTTTACTTTAGATAATATTTTGACGTTCAATGTAAATAATTTATTTTTGGTATATTGAATAAAAACATTTGAATCTTGAATCTTGAATGTTTTAGTTTTTAATTTCACAAGTCTGCAAGCCAGTGTTTACATTTTTTTATTTTTTTGTAGCCAGTATTTACGAATAGCATTATTTTTCTTGTTTTTCCGTCTCTTGATGACAAATACGTAACATGCCTGCCTATTTAACATTTCAACCTACTTATTATCTGAATAATTTATCCTATAACAAGATAACCTGACTCAGAGAATGCCCTTTAGCTAGATTGAATCACATCTATAGTCATTGTAGAGTCATAGATGATGTATGTTAGGATATATCGCATTGGCTTATAGATATATGTATACAGAGTGTTACAAAAATGTCCTCGAACAATAACACCATAATTTTTTTTTTTTATATTATCACAGAAATTATTAGGTTTATTTTTTTAATACTGAGTGACCTCTTTTCCGTACTACCCTGTAGTGTTATCAGAGATTTATTTACTTTTACGAGGAGACAACCGACTATAGTTTCGAATGCTTTTGGAAGCCTTATTCATGAAGAAGAGGCACAGGTTAATTAAGAGCGCTGGCAATTTGAGCGACGTGGTTTCAAGCACCGTTTGGTGCCAAATTAACGAACTTGGTTATATTGTCCCTATGTTCTCAAACCCAACAGCTGTCTCTCTCATTCACCACACCAAACTTAACTAACCATCTCTCTCTATCATACAGAGAAATGCGTTTTGTGCCAAATTAACGTACCTACTTGGTTATATTGTCCCTTTACTACGTATAATCTCAAGTTCAACAGAAAAGTGCTATCCATCTCATTCACCACACCAAACTTAACTAACCATCTCTCTCCCCCGCAGAGAAATGCGGCCTCTCAGACGACCCAGGTCTTCGGGTCAACGGCAAAGGGAAGAAGATGAGGAAACCGCGCACCATCTACTCCTCGCTCCAGCTGCAGCAGCTGAACAGAAGGTTCCAGCGGACCCAGTACCTAGCGCTGCCCGAGCGAGCGGAGTTAGCCGCCAGCCTTGGACTGACTCAGACTCAGGTGAGACTATTGACTCAGGTCCAGTTTCTGAATTGATAATTTTACTAAGTAAATATCTATTTAAGTATCGTTCTGTCACTTTCTTTTGTGGGGAATCTGCAGAGACAGAACGATACTTAAGTGCCTGCTTAGCAAATTTCTCAATTCAGAAATCGACATTGAGATGATCAAGCATTGGTAGGATCAATTTCACAGATCCTTGATCTTAAATACCAGAATTTACCAAATGCTAGATCACGTAATCCAGATTATCGTTAGCCCTGATGACTGTTTGAACTGGACCAATTTCACAGATTGATTGTCCAAATGGGATCTTAGATTCCAGAGTTTACCAACTGTTGATTTTTATCTAAGATGGAGCTTGTATTATTACCTACTAGTTATTATTAATGAGCCGTTTTCACGGCTGTCAAAATTCGCTTTTTCTGAAGATATTACTGTGTAAGCCAAATTTGACAGCCACATCCCGGTTCTTGTATGGCCAAGCCTATGAGCGCCATCTACCAAGGGCTTTGAATTCAGCTTTTAACTGTCAGTTGAAAAAGAGCCATTGCAAATGAAGGAAGTGAAGATTAAAGCCTGGATGGATCAGGCTCTCTCTATCTGGAAGGATGGAAAGAAAGAGATAGAGAGAGAGACAAAGAAAGGGAGATAGACAATAATGACTTGAGGAAGAAGATGAGGAAACCGCGCACCATATGTATACTCCTCGCTCCAGCTGCAGCAGCTTAACAGGAGAAGGCTCTTTGAGAGGGTCTGGGTGTCCACACGTTGCGGTTATGACAGAACCAATTGAGCAAGGTATCAAAAAATTAAAGAAAAAAAAACTAATTTTTAGTTTCAAGCGTTACTAAAACTATCGTCCATGAGTCGGGTGTCACTAACTAAAACAAAAAAAACTATGGGCTTTTGCATCTACGTAATGAGATAATTTATACAGCGTCCAGTGGCACCTTCACTCACACTAGATGGGTGAAGAGACCACTCCAGCACCTATACCATCCTGACAGCTTAGTCGGCCTAGCCCACAGGAAAGACAACACACGTATTAAAACAAAACAACACCCTGTATAAAGCAGTCAAACCATGATATAGCCGCTCATGTCATGCTAGAGCCAGCTGGACTTCTGTTTTAGCCAATAATAGGTTCGCCAACATTGTTTGAAATTAAAAGTCACTCAGGCGCGACCCCATAAAAGTCTTAATCCAATGATTGCAAGTGTACCTCTATAGCTAGAAACAAAAAAGAAAACGATAAAATGTCAATCGTTGCAGAAACAGTCCACAATAGATCGTAAACATCAGTACCAGACAAATCTAGTAATTTATTATCTTTAGGTGAAAAAAATTCGCATGCCACTTGTATCGACGTACCAATGCACCTGTTACCCTAGTGATCCTAGTCACTATGTAATAAGTGCCATAATTGAACTAGTTTTGAATTTAGTTTGTCGTCCAAAGTACTATGTAATGCAGTAGCATGCCGACTCTATAAGAAAGGGAAAGGAATATACTCTTATGTTTTTTGTGGAATCGAATCATGTTTTATTAGTGCTGGGACGTGATGAAATAGTTTTTCTTCTTCTGAATATTTAATAGGCAATTGTTGTAGAATATTTCAAGGTACAAAACTTACCTACATTAAGAATTAATAAAAAACTAAATAAAAACACACAGTATCTTTTTGGTAATTTCTTAATTTCATTCAGTTATTAAATGTACGTAAATGTTTTTTTCAAATTCAATCAAACTTGTTCCATGCATGCCACAAAAATTAAAGGGGTCACACATTTGGTTTTCAATTTTGTGGGTGATTTTTGTGATGTGATTTTCATGAAACGATAGATATTTTGCACATCAAAATATGGCGTTGTGGTAAATACAATATCAATATCGATAAACAGCCACATCAATCGACATCCAAATGGCACATCACTACGCCGACGGCTCATCAAAGCGTCCCATACAGACAATAACTGAGAAATATTAAATTATAATAAAATTAACTGAGTCCGAATTTTTATCCAGTTAACGGCCGTAGAGATAGCAATCGCGTAGAGGGCGCGGCGGCATAGAAAGAAGGTTTTTTTGATCAATGAAGTGAAAACTACGCAGTTTTAATTTTTATGTAGTGTACCAATTAGTAACTTTGTGAATATGCATAGTTACTGACTTTGCCTGTCTGCCTATCGAAGTGTAAAGCCGAGCCTTTTTAACCCCCCCCCCCCCCCCCCCCCGATACAAAAAGAGGGGTTGTAAGTTTGACCTCATTTGTTTCTGACTGTCTGTAGAACCGTAGACACCGCGTAGCTCTTAAACAGGTGAACCGATTTGTTTTTTTTTTAATATTTGTAAGCTGGTTTTCTAGCGAGTGATCTTAGATCTAGGGGCACGTGCCCCCGCCGAGACGAGGCCTCGCACTGTCAAAAAGCTATCAGATCTCATGTAGAGCCAAGCTTCTAACTCTACAAGCCCTAACTTTACAAACTCTATACCTTAGTCAAATTATGTGGCTTGGCCGTTTCGTTACTAAAAGAACTTGTGGGTACCGGTTCATGAGATCTGTAAGCTTTTTTAAACTACGAGGTGTATGGCCTCATCTTGGCAACATTTTTTGTTGTTTAAGTGTTTTTGGTGGGATAATATAATTAGGGGTTTATGTTATGTTTTTATATACAAGGTGTTACAAAAGTACCTAACTCTTTTTACAGGGTGTAACCTACTGGTCAACAAGATGTCAAATCTGTAAAAAAAAAAAATTAAACCACTTTTTGTTTTTTGTAAAGCACTCACCCGTGCTAGGGAATAATTTAAACATTTATAATAAGTTGAAAAAAAAATATGCGAGAGGTTGCGGGTTCAAGTCCTGTCCCGAGTGAATTTTTTCAACTTATTATAAATGTTTAAAAATTGAAAAATCAATTTTTATTTTATAACCTCACAATTGAAAAATTTCATAACTTTTTTGTTTTGTTATTAGCTCAAATTTAAAAATATGTTTGTGCGTGTAGGTGCATTTACATAGCTTTGAGTTGTTAAAACATTGTGAAAGTCAATGAAAACAATATTGAAAAAATACTCTTCTCCTGCCACATAGTTCACATTTTATTAATTTAAAAATTAACGGAACATCATAGAGCAAAAAAAAATATTCAGGTTGTGATCCCTATCACCGGGTGCTATTACCCTGTAAAAAGGTACTTTTGTAACACCTTGTATATGTTTTCTCAAAATCAGTTCAGCCCTATCAGCGCCATCTATCAAGTGCTTTAAATTCAGCTTTTTACGTTCAAGGAAATCTGCTCATTCTTGCTTCGGTAAGGCTTGCCTCCTCTGTCCTTTTCGGCACTCTGCAGCCAGCCCTAGTCTCACGGATGTGCCTCCACAACGTCCATACGAGCTAACGATTACTCATTCACCACACGAGGGGACATGACGAATCAATCCGAATCGAGTGACGAGTCCGGGATTGAGTGGAATCGGTTCGGGAATCGAATCGGTGGAGGTCTTTGGACTTGTGAATTTTTTATAATAAAAACCTATTTATTCAGACAGTTTGAAATCATTTTTAAAATTGTCAGATTAAATACCAGTTCTCTCTTGTTTTATAAAAAAATGTGATTGTAACTGTATTAGCTCCTGGGTATATAAAATGAGAAGTGGACTGTATTTATGTATTTAAATGATGTAATTAGCCAAATAATCAAAATAGAGCTGTCAACACGACAAGATCAAAAAGGTGAAGTGAAGTTGCGCTGGCTCCGATAGGTGGCGCGGCCGGCGCGACCGGTTTAGGTACCGCGGCGCCTGCGCCCGCGCTCTGCAGCATGACGTAGGGCTCCAACATACTCCCCGCCTTGAAGTCTTCAGTTTCAATAAAACGGTTGGCTAAGGGCGGACGTCAAGGAAAGCCCGGTTGTCGATATCGCCGCAGCCGCCAGGAAAGATCTTGAAGACGCGGCCAAGGAGCAACAGTACAGGGGGCTGCGTCTTTGTCCGTGAGTAGCATCAGCGTCCCCGTGTCCAGCTCGCATGTTCACTCAACCAATCGTTTGTTGGAAGTCCAATATTCCAATGTCTGAATGATCCTCATTACTCTAGTAGGCCAATCATGGCATCGAGCACCTGTGGATGTGGAACAGACAACAGCGCGATTGTCCAATTACATTAGGAAGGAGTCAACGAGGAAACTTCTAAAGGATGAGTGGAAAGCGGAGCACGGGAACATGAATTAAAATATTGCCTCAATTTAGGGTTAGGTACGGTGCCTTGTGGACTTGACAGCAGCCTCAGTCATATTATTAGAATGGGGAGATTAAGGGAGGCTAAAAGAAAACTCGATGCCTTGTCTAGCCTGTGTCTAGCAACTGCTTACAATACAGCAAGAATAAAGAAGACAGAACAAAAAGGTAGGCTTATAAGACTAACCAAACCCTCACCCCTTTTTATTGGTAAATAGTACGCATAGGTACAGGCCCGGCGCATGCACATTAGTGCGTAAGATATTAAAACAGAAAAACAACCAAGAAAAATGGAGGGAAACATTATGCAGCGATAAGTATTTATCGCACTGGTTATATGCTCCTTCCATCTAACCTGTACATACCTACTTTGTGAAACATTGTGCAGCGATTATTAAATACAAAATAATCGCACTGGTTAGATGTCCGGTCCAGTAGGTACGATAAGTTTTAAACAGATATTTAATAAATTATTTTTTGTGAGATTTTACAGACATAAAAAAATATGAAACTTTACTAAACCTACTTCCTTGCTCCAAAAAAATAATAAATAAACAGAGCCTACGGAAAAATAATCGCTTTCAATCGCAACCAGTTATAGTGACGTCATCCCAGCTGACTAGATACCTGCTAAAGTGCTAACAAAAAAGCGCATACGCATAGGTCAGTGTGCTGTGATAACAAGTCTGACGGTTGGTGCGGGTCAATGTTAAAAAAATATTGGCTGCAAGGAAAGTCGGTGGGACGGAACTGAGACAATGCACCTGTTGCTTTCTCCAATGTCCGACGTCTTCTTAAAAAACAAAGCCGAATTTGCAGCATAATATCGACAGAAGTTGTATAAAAGCGGTGACCCTGCCACTTGGTAGGTCAGTGAGAGACACACAAGTGGAGGTTGCCATATTGAAGACATCAAAGACCGCTTCGCAACTTTGTCGTGGGTAGTGCTGGATTCGAAAGTGACGCCGTTTTGTGGAAGAAAACATCAGTGTACCTAAAATGTACCTATTAATAAAATCAGGTGGGTCTTTGTCCCCGGTAAAAAATATGTCCTAAAGTTTCTTGTAAATAATTGTGTACTTGTCTTTAAAACTGTGTCTTTAAAACATATGCAGTTTGTGTGTCGGTTAAAATAAATTGCAGGCATTAATCGTTTTGATCAATAAAATTTTGGTAACTACAAAACGTTAAAGCAATTTGCGTCTACTAGCATAAAGCGTTAGGTAGGTAGACTAATAAGCTGAGCCAATAAAAAACTATGTAGGTTCCTAAGTAAGTGAATGAATAATCCTCTTAAAAAAGTGCTAAACGGCTGGATCTAGGTAGGCTTAGGTTCAGTGACATCAAACACTGCTCAATACTAATTTATATAATACCTATGTAAACAAACAAAAGAAAAGGTCTCTGATCCTGTAATAAAACCAGTAGCACGGTGGCGGTCGGAATTAGGTAGATAAGAGAACAAAAGAAAGGTGTTCACACGGCAATAAGTGAAGCAGCTGCTAGGCACTAAAGCTTTAAGCTATTGATGCACTTTAAAAATACCTAATTGAAATAAAATAATACCTACTGAACGAACTAAATTGAGGCAACAGAAAGAGGTTATGACTTGAAAATTAAAGTCGTAATTTATACTTACGTAGAAACTTAATACAAGGATAGGAAATGGAAGGGATATAATTGGAACAATTTCACTGTTTATCCTTCCTCATCCCTATCCAGGGACTTCACGCTTCTTTGGGGTTGGTAACACGACACTATGTGGAGTTGCGGCCGGTCCAAAGTCCCACGCCTCGTCTTGTACGTATCTTCTCCAATCTTGATTTTTGATAGGCACCAGAATCAATTATGGTGAGGAGGACCATGTAGTACCATGAGTATTATGTGGACTGAATACTGGTAAAATAATAAATTTATCGACGAATTAGAAAATAGGTGTCGACACGTCAGTAAGTCGAAGGTGAAGTGAAGTTGCGCTGGCTCCGATAGGTGGCGCGGCCGGCGCGACCGGTTTAGGTACCGCGGCGCCTGCGCCCGCGCTCTGCAGCATGACGTAGGGCTCCAACAGTAACTGCAAATAAATAATAATTATTCTGTCGTCTATTCCTTTTTTTACACAGCTGCTTTTTAAGAAGCAATTAATCAGTTTTCCTTTTGTTGTTCCGTTGGAAATGTCCCAGTTATTTGGGAAAAATAAATCGTGTAAATATTAGGTACTTTTACACGATTTATTTTTACTTTTTCCAACGTAGAGGTTCATTTCTATAATTTATTCAATGCAATATCGATGGAGCTGTCCAAGAAAGACTGTTATCACCTAAAAAAACAAAATGTCTTTTTTATTTTTTAATTACGGGTTCTAGTCTAGCAAATCCACCGGCAGCGATGAAGACATTCGTTGCACGACTTTTAATCTTAATACCTTAATTTAGGAGCCATTTTTAAATACCCCACTGATTTTAGTTATGAGTGAAGGTAAAAAAAAGACACATGGGATTTTAATTACATGGCTTGTGACAATGATTGCTATGTGTAGAGTCTTATCTGAAAATGTTAATTTTTTTTCTTTTTCTGTCTATTTTGATAGGTGAAGGTTTAGCAATGTGTTTGGTTTGACATTCACTTCACTTTTCATATCCGTTACTATGCCAGCTGCTTCTTCCCTAAAGTTTAAAAAAACTTATGCCATTGCATCTAGGTCAGATGAATTATTCAGCGTCCAGTGGCATCTCGACTCACACTATAAGGTAGGGTGCACTCTAAGTCGATAGCGGAACTTTAAGTAGGCTGTCTACTGATCAATACAAACCTGTTTTGCTAGGTGGCTAAAAAAATGGAGCAAAAAAATATCAGCTGTTCCATACAAAAGACCGACTCTGCGCCAAATGTATGAAACAGCTGATATTTTTTATAATTTTTTAGTAGATTAAAAGAAAAACTTAGCAAAAAACAGGACCGATTCAGCCTGGCTCAAAAGAGAAAAAAAATAGCAAAAAAACAGGCAGAATTGCAGCCTTATTGCTCAAAAAAAATTCTTCCAGGCGACCTGTATTGATAAGTCTCTGCCTCTCGCCTGGGAAGGCACTACTCTGTCCACGAAAACACCATATTATTCCCATAAAATCCATCTTTATATCGAATATCAGTCACGCCTTTATGGACTGATGATAATTAATATAAAAATCTAATCAACTGAGCAGGTTCTACAGGGTAACCATGACCGATTTAACTTGACGACAAAGTACAGTTTTGGGTCACGAACTTTCGTCGGTCCCGACCAGTTTTTTTCTTAACTTTTCGACCAGTTTTTTAACTCTACATGTTTTTTTTTTCCTTTTTAAATCGAGAAGTGTGTTGATGGGTGTCTGTCAAAATGCCATTCCGAATTTATTTCGAGCTCGAGCTCGGTCTTTTGATTGATTTAATTTCAAGTCGAGATTGACTCTAACGTAACCTACAAGGAGTGAAGGAGTCTGGCCTAGTGGCAAGAACATTGGACTCGGAAATGAGAGACCCAGGTTCAATTACCGGTGCTGGCATATACGGTCGGTCACAGTCACAGATACCCCATGGCAGCTCTTACCGCGCGCGGCATAAGTGCGTCATTCGAACAAAAAGGGGTATCCTGGCGTGTGGCCGACTGTACCTTTCACTTTGTTTCTTTTCAAAGTTACGTACATTTGTGAATTTGAAGTAGCAAAACCACTCGCTCACGGTGAAGGAAAAACATCGTGAGTAAACCCACGGTTTAGTTGGCTCCACACGTAGGTATTGACCCGTCTTTCCTGTGGGCTAGGCTGACTAAGCTGTCAGGATGGTGTAGGTGCTGGGCAAGCCTACTCAATTTAAAACATTGTCCCAGGCACTGCAGCGCCGAGTGGTTTCTTCACCCATCTAGTGTGATTGAAGGTACCACTGGACGCTGTATAAATAATCTCATTACGTAGATGCAAAGGCCTTTATTTATTTAATAGTCATCAGCTCAAGATCGAGCTCAAGTAGGTGATCTCAGGAAACAAAATTTGCTAATGTCAAGCCTTGGCTAAATGTCAATGTCAAGCTAAAAGCTAGTGTCTATTAATATGCTGACAGCTACTCAAGCTTAACATTAGCCAAGGCTTGACATTAGCAAATTTTGTTTTCTGAGTTCACCTACTTGAGCTTGACATTGACATTAGCCAAGGGGTGACTTTTTTTTCTGAGTTCACCTACTTAAGCTCTAGCTTGAGCTGACGACTATAGCCGACCCATAACGGCCAAATTTTTAGTAACTAGCAAAAACGAAATACTTTTATCCATTTATTTCAGCATAACGTTTAAGTATACCATCCTGACAGCTTAGTCGGCCTAGCCCACAGGAAAGACAAGTCAATATGAGGGCGAAAAAAATGGAGTGAAAAAAATATTAGCTGTTCCATACAAAAGGTCGACTCAGTACTGCGCCAAATGTATGAAACAGCTGATATTTTTTTCGCTCCATTTTTGTCGCCACCTAGTACAAGTTGTTTGTATTGATCAGTAGATAGCCTACTTAAAGTTCTGCTATCGACTTAGAGTGCACCCTGTAGATGGGTGAAGAGACCACTTGACGCTGCAGTGCCTGGGACATTGTTTTTTTTTTAAGGAGTAGGCTTGCCCAGCCAGGCAAGCACACGAGTAGTTGGCTCCACATATTGACTGTGAGTAAAGGTGCCGCTTGACGCTGTATAAATCATCTCCTTACGTAGATGCAAAGGCCTTAGTTTTTTTTATACATCTCCACCTCAAAATAAATCTACATCAATAGTGTCCACTTGATCTAGCGTTGGGAGGAAAAACAAACCGGCTAAATTGGAAAATTGTTTCCAATTGTAAACAATTAAATTCGATTGAGGGTTTAGCCCTACCCTCGCTACTCGTTTCCGAACTCGGCTGTCTGGAAGAGATCGCTCTCAGCGATAAAACTACGGCGACCATCATTTTCACGTTGAGTATGACTTAGGGTGGTATTAATAGTCATCTGAGATCACCTACTTGAGTTCGGTCTCAAGTAGGTGAACTCAGAAAAGTCAAACGCTATGTCAAACCTTGGCTAGTGTCCAAATTGAGTAGCTGACAGCATATTGATAGACACTATCTTGAGATTGACATTGACATTAGCATTTGACTTTTCTGAGATCACCTACTTGAGTTCGATCTTGAGTCGACGACTATGGACGATAGCAAGGTGGCGGGAAATTCATAATTTTCACAGTTTTTTCAATTTTTAAGCTAAATTGAGCTATTTTTGTTCAGCGATTTTTCTTTCACTGTAATAACATAGTATTCTTTTCATTATTGTAAACAACAGAACAACAATAATTCAGCCGATTGTGTGTTCTGGTCATCAACAAGTTTTTTAGGCAGTGGCAGTGCCACTGCTTCGTAGACCAGAACACAGAATCGGCTGAATTATTCTTGTTCTGTTATTTACAATAATGAAAAGAATACTGTTTTATTGCCGTGAACGAAAAATCGTTGAACAAAAATTGCTCAGTTTAGCTTCAAAATAAAAATAACTGTGAAAATTTTGAATTTCCCGCCACACTGTTATCGTTGAAGTTTCCCCACATTATTTAGTTGTGCAACCACAAAAGCCCCCCGCACACCGTAGCGCATCGATAAAGGCGTAGTTGGTAGGGAAAAAAATCCCATTTGTGATCATTCGAAACGTCATGTCTCGGACGGAATGATGATGGATGGCTTTGCGTCAGGGGTTCCCAACCTGGGGCCCTATCCCGGTAAGTCCACGGGCTAAATATAGCTACAAAAGTACTGAGAATTAGGGTTTGTTGAGGCTTTCAGTTATCCTATTTCAATAAGTGGTGATAGAGTTATCTCAAGCAGGGAGCTTCCGAGAGCTTCCGAGAGTAGAATAGAAGATTTTTTGACAAGAAACATGGTTTGCAATAATGTATAAACTCTAAATTAAAAACCAAGTCCACGGAATGACAGTTGCTAGTTTGTCAAATAAAGCCTAATAAAGCCTTTGTAGTAACTGTCATTCCGTGGACTTGGTTTTTAATTTAGAGTTTAGATGGTGGTAAAAGATATAAGTTCAGCACGTCATTGAATGCTGTATAAATAAGAACACTAAGTGCTGTATACAAATCATCCCATTACGTAGATGCCTCAGTTGAGTTTAGTTTTTGATAGGATGGTGTTGATAGGTGGATAAACTTTCACCTCCAAAACACGGACAGCAGTTTTTCATTGAGATTTTTAGGCTGTGGCTACACACAAGTTCAACACACCAGCTATTTGAGATGCGGCAGAATAGCGAAATAAACTTACAATTTGCTAGCGATATTTGGCGACCGTTGTAGCCAACACGAATTTGTACTACTCGTACACACGACAGCACGTCGATCCTTACACGCTAGTACTCTACGCGGTTACGTTAATGGTGACTTTACAACAAAAGTGCACACTCTGACGTGCTGTCGTGTGTACCATAGTGATACCAGTGTGATTCGAATTAGTAGAAATTAGCCCCCTTTTTTTAAAAACCCTTCTTCTTATTTTAACTTTGCCCACTTTCTGAGTTTGCCCCCTATTTTGACTAATCGACCTTTCATTCTGGTTTTCGTTGACATGCAAGCGAGTTTGTTCGCTTGCGTATCGTAGATCTTTCGCTGTCTGGGGAAGATAATTATATTGATACAATAGACTCTTTATTATTCACCAAATGAATGATTTACATATAAGCCTCAGCCTTAGACAAAAATTTAATTACTTATGTTAATATTTTAGCTAAGGTGACGGCGGTGAAGGTGGCGCCATAGGTCCCTGTCTTAGAGAAAGGTTGGGAAGGGCTTTACGCTAAGGTACGCTTCACCACCGAACGATGTTTTGTATGGTCGCGCCCTGCTTTGGTCACAGTACCAGTTTACCCACACCTACAAAACATAGGCTTTCTCATGGCATTTCCTTAGAATGTTTTCCCTTACGGTTAGTTACTTTATTGATCTTTCCCTGAACCCTTCAAAGGAACTCTTTTCTTATTTATTGTCAGATTGGAATAGTTCCACTTGGTTTGCGTATTGAAAGGAAATAGTCTCAGAAATTCTGCACAGATTTTCTCATTTTTTTTGTCATGGTATGTATCGCAATTTTTAAAGACAAAGATAAAAAAAATAGTACTACCGAAACATGTCAATTCAAGGTTATTCGAGTAAACTTTACGGCCTTTCATAGGGTTTTTAGCCAAAATATCGGATATGTAGAGTCGTGAACCGACAGAAAAAAATTGCGGTGGCCAATGGTAAAAAGTTAGGCATTGAAAGAGTCAAGTCAATGTTACACCAATTTTTTTTACTCTAACCACAGACAGATAGAGTTGAAAATAACAGAATACCTACCTACTTAAATGCATAAGCGTTACTGTAATGTATTTAAGTGACAGCATAAATTTGTAAAATGTAAGTTTTGAAGACTGCAAAAAGGTTTTTTTTAATTAAATGCCATGTCGGTCTTATATACATATATATATATATATACGTATGCACTCTACTCAGCTATGTTAAGGGCGACTTTGCAATAAAAAATTTCCCTGCTGTTAAAAAAATCTCTAATGGCCACGCTTGGTAATTAAGCCATGAGAGAAGGCCTTGCAGCTAGTGGGACATGTAACTCTTGTACAGGCTCTGTCTTAAAATGTTTTCACCTGCTTTCGACTCTGTATCAAACCTTCTACCCAGTATCTGTGCTCAAGGCTTCAAAAATAGAACGCCGCGCCGCGGACAAAAGAAACAAAAATGACAGGAGCCGTGCCACTTTAACGGAAGCCATTTTTTTCTTCTTTATTTTCAAAGACAATTGTTCCGCAAGTTGCCAGTCATGACATTTGACGAGCGTCCATTGGTAGACGGGCCGCGTTTGACAGCCAATCAGAGGCGTGATTTTGAAATTCGAAAGTCATCTTTCTTAACATCTGAGACGGTGACGCTGCGGTTATGTTTGTCTGGCTGGCCGGTAAGCCATTGGCTTGTCATTTCTATGTTATATGCTGCTGCTCAGTTTGTTATGTATTAGACAGACTAGCATTCCCTTGAGACTTCGTACCCTTTTTAGGGTTCCGCACCTCAAAAGGTGAAATGGAGACATTATAGGATCACTCGAGCGTTAGTCACACACAGCCAATTAATTCCGAAACTACAGGACCGATCGAGTTGTTTGGTATTTATTTCTCATGCGGACTCCGTATTATTCTTTCAAGGGATTAATTACAAGAAATCCTTTCTTAGTGCAACTCTACATCCCAAAAGAAATATAATTATATTATCCCTTTCTTTTCTATCTTCAGTGGTTTCGGCTGTATGTCTATTGTATTTAAATTATTAGATAGATAGAGAACACTTATTAATGACAAACCTTTAGCGTCCTGTGACACCTCCTCCCACACTCCGTAGATGAAGTGACCATTGAAACGTCTTATGCATTGGATGTAAATGATGAAATGTTTACAACGCCTTGCGAAAAACCTTGGCTCATCTATCTTGTAATGAACGAATGAACACAACAAATGTTAATAAACCAGAAAGCACCCCTAGCTACCGACTACCGGCTTCAATATTCAAATAACAAGTTGCTTCTGGTACTACTAGAAGTGCTAGGTACAGTTGCGGGCAAAAGTCACTGCTACAGCTACGAAAACGGGCAGTGCAAGGAAATCGATCGCTGTATTGAGAACGCCTGGAAGTGATAACCTGGCCTAAGCCTGGCTTAACTGTTTAATAACTTTTGAATCTATCTAGAATATATCACTAGATGGGTGAAAAGATCCCTCGGCACCCAGTGCCTGGGACATTGTTTAAGATGGAGTAGGATTGCCCAGCACCTATAGATACAATGACAGCTTAATCGGCCTTGCCCACAGGAAAGACAAGATAAAAACAGGCAGATTTATCATAAAATAAAGTAAAAAGGTGTTGTTTCTCAATAGTATGGGGCTCAGGCTAAGACTGAAATTAAACAAGGACCAGAAAAGATAGACTATTATTTAAATTATAAATCATATTTTAACAACCACTCCTCAATATCTTTATCTGGTTCCATGTATAAAATGTTTTGATTTGATTGCAATGCAACACACACTCCACACTGACAAAATGGCGAACTCTGTGGTGAGCCGTGTGAACAGAATAGTGGAGCTGTCAGCTGTCTAAGTCACAGACTCATCAACGCACAACAACATGCACCCCACGCCACGAACGAAACACCACAGATAAAATTCGCAACGGAGGGAAACATTCCAAAACCAGAACTTACAACAGGTGGCGCGTTAGTTAAAAAATAAACTTCCGCCAATAACTTACGCAAATAAATAATGAGGGTCTAATGTCTCGAATGGCAAGTTTTACGCTATATTTGAATGATGTTATGTTTGTATTTTGGGTAAAAAATATTGTTTTAAAATCAAAAGCATTTACCTCGCTCGTGTAAAGCAGTATCTGAACGCTTATAATGGAACTTTTATGAAAACAAAAACTGTTCGTACACGAAAATAACACTGAAATAAAATCTTTTAGGCAGCAGATACTGTTCAGGGGATTTTTCTCTTTAATATTGGGGGGTCATAGTAAACTTTAAATCGATTGCAAAGTTATAAAAAAAAATGGCCCAGAAAGAAACGAAACCTTTGGTCATCATCTGAATCTTGATCATCTTTTTTCAAAGCCTTTTTTGATAAAAGCCTGATTTTATCATAATAGATTCTTCAGAACCACTTCTCCACCCGGCTGTCCGGACCAGTTTCGCTAAAGCAATAAATACTAACGAGCCAGGCAGGTGGCGCCGCGCCGCAAACTTGTATGTGTAGGGCTTAATTTTATTATGGCCTTTTTGTCTCTCGTCGATTTGCATCTCTGACTCAACGGTTAGCTTTCTTGGTTAGCTCTTTAATGCTTATTTGGTCTTTGTAACCATCACTGTCACTCCTTTAATCTGATTTAGGTGCTGGAGATTCGTCAAGTCCAATAAATTCATCTAATACATGTTCCAGGCACTACAGCCTTAGGCAGATATGTAATTTCACCCACTTTTGGTTAGGACTTTTATGGTTCCATCATTGCTTTTATTTCTTTGTCTGAGTGAAGTTGCCATGCTACTGAAGGCTTTCAAACTCATCTGCAATAAAAAGGGTTTTTTCCCTTTTGGTTAGAGATTAATTAGGATTTCATTCGTTATCTTTGAAACATCAACTGTTTCATTTTCCTTGGTCTCTCAAAGTTGCTTGTATTGTCTTCATTTCTTTCTCTTCCAAAAGGTAATGGGATTCAATTTTCTTCAGTAACAGAACCTTAGGTTAATGCCTCTTAACACAGCATTCATGCAGGTCAACTCAGGCTTTATCCAGACGGTTTGCATTATGTTTCATAGTGCTAAACTAGCATTGATTACTTTTAAAGTTATGTCGATCTTTCAACCAACGTTGATCGTCTAGCTTGCAAATTAGTCCTCGTAATGCTTACTTTTCTCCATAATCCCATGCTGTCCCATAGAAACTGTATAAAAAAGACCCCGCAACTAACAGTAACTTTATTAATAAAGCGGTTAAATCAAAAACTACACTCTATCAATTTACTGGGCAGTAAATAAGTCATAATATATTGAAGAACGGGTCTTACAGGATGTCCTTTCGAACTCATAGACTGGTGGACTAGGCGTTCGAGCTAGGTGTATGGGCACGTAGGTCACCAATTATACAATGAGTGGCTGTCATAGAAGGCGGTACAGTCCACTTTGATCATGCGACTTGACCTCGTTTTTCTTTATGGGAACATTGCAAAGGAAGTTCTAGAGGTTGATTGATACCTTTTTGCTCTGCAACTATTTGCTTTACTTTTTTTTCTCGGTCAAGCAGCCGTAAGTTTTTGTACAACTCAACTAAACAAGAAACCTGTATGCATTTCTGCACACATTCTTTTCATCGTCTGATTCTATGCCTGAGTGATACATCCACTCACACTTAGATGAGTAAAGTGACCGTTTGGACAATGACGTATTTGACAGAGTCATTAATAGATGACTTAGATTTACCGAATGCTATAACATCCTCATATATCCCAAGTACTTGGAAAACAGTGGTTGCGTCTGGCACAGGTTCGTGAGTGGTGGCTTTAGCATGAAGAGGCCTTTATTCAGCAGTGGGTTTCAACAGACTGATGATGATAATGATAGGATCAGAGATGGGCGGTGGGTATATACCCAATCTACCCATTTGGGTATTTACCGGGTACATTGGGTATATACCCGGTAAATACCCGTATGCACCCATTTGCTGGGTATATACAATTTGTGACTAAAAATTAACAACAAAGTATGCCAATCAGTTCTACACCATGTTCCCTACACAAAGTACGTCTTAGTAATTTTTCGTTGAACGCATATTTACAAAGTTATGCATGTTTTTGTGATTTATTTGTATGAAAACGATTATTCATAAGGTAATTTGTCTCATATTTTTATAGAATTAACAACGGGTATGTTTAAAAAGTATTTTGTCATACTTTGTGTGACTAATATAATAGTTTTTAATATGAATTTAACAATAATTATTATTGATTAGGAACCAAGTGTCAAAAATTTATATTTACATTAAAACGGTAGACAATACACTGATGAAGTCAAGTCGTTTCGGTCTAATTAAAATGTGAAGACGGGTTAAGTGTTGCAAATAACAAAAATGTATAATCATAAAGTATGGTTTTATGTTTGTTCTTCCCGAACAAAGAATAACTAAAACTTATTACATTCGTTTATTTTATTTATTTTATTTTGCAAATGGCATTGTGCTCGAAATGCTATACGGTGAAATGTAAGCCGTCCAGCCACCTCTTTACGTCCGAGTCGGCCTCATCTACAGCGCCGCCTTGGATGGCGAACCGCGGGTAGTTGTAGTTGATGTGGAACATCGTCTGAACCCGCTCGCACACGCAACTCGGGTCCGACCCACAGTTACATTTTGTGTATTTAGCTCCGCACACCTTCCCCATAAGACCCGGAATCTATTTATTGGAGTCCAGTGCTTTCTGGGAAGATGGAAACCTGGCACACGGATATCTGGCTCGGACTCGAGATGTTCGTTAGGCAGGTCGGCAGATGTTCATCGATCCCGCCATTTCTCCATCAGCGTTCTGCCGTCCTGCAAGAGTTCATGGGCCTGCATGGTATGGCAAGATGGTTGCAATTCTCTGATGCAACCCCGGTTCGGTCAAAATCCCACCAAAATTGAGGGTTGCTTTGACCAAGTGCTTTAACTTCTAACATCGAAGCAGGATTCCAAAAGAAACTCAAAACAGTGGCGGTATTGGTGGATCTCAGCTCAGCATTTGAAACTCTCTGGAACATGTCTGGAAACAGGGACAGTCAGGGACTACCCTACGAGCTCGTATTTTTTTTTAAATGCAACGCACGTATCGTCTTTATGACGCCCTCCTTTCAAACGCCAAACTCTGAACAATAGTGTTACGCAGGGCTTAGTCCTGGCGCCTACGCTTATCAACGTCTACGTCAGTTACCAAAAGTCTCCGGTTGATCATTTATGTAGGCGACGACATTGCCATCACAGCACAAGCTTCGACACTGGACAAAGCGACAACACTGGTTCAGGAAGCCGTTGCAAAGTTTGAGCGATATTTCATCAACTGGGGACTTAAACCTAACCCATGTAAAACTGTGAGCTGCTCCTTTTACCTCAACAATAGGCAAGCTAGTAAGTGAAGATGTTAAACGCAGTTTCTGCAATGAAGCACGACCCTAACCCAGCCTATCTTGGTGTAACTCTAGACAGAACTTCCACTTTTAAAGCCCCCCTCGAGAAAGTAAAGAAAATGGTATCAAACAGCTGCAACCTGATACGGAAACTGGCAGCGATAACATGGGGCTGCAAAGCGAATACACTGCGCATATCAACACTAGCCCTTGTCTATAGTGCGGCCCGAGCCAGTGTAGGCTGGCCATCATACTGACCTGGTTGACGTTGAACTGAACAGCGTCATTAGGAACATATCCGGAACCGTCAGACCCACAAACAACAATTGGCTTCCCGTCATTTCCTACATATTCCCGTCACGTCTGTGAAGATAATTTAATGATCAGAATGGAGTATGATAAGATCAACAATATGCCGCACCTGCCACTAGTACCTTATCTTCAGGCAACTCGCAGTGATCTTCGCCTAACATCAGAGAGATCTTTTGCCATGTCATGCAGGCCCACGAACTCTTTCAGGATGACAGAACGCTGATGGAGAAATGGCGGGATCGGTGAACATCTGCGGACCTGCCTAACAAACATCTCGAGTCCGAGCCAGATATCCGTGTGCCAGGTTTCCATCTTCCCAGAAAGCACTGGACTCAAATAAATAGATTCCGGGTCTTACGGGGAAGGTGTGCGGAGCTAAATACACAAAATGTAACTGTGGGTCGGACCCGAGGTGCGTGTGCGGGCGGGTTTAGACGATGTCCCACATAAACTACGACTACCCGCTGTTCGCCATCCAAGGCGGCGGTGTCGATGAGGCTGACTCGGACGTAATGAGGTGGCTGGACGACTTACATTTCACCGTATAGCATTTCGAGCACAATGCCATTTGCAAAATAAAATAAATTAAATAAACGAATGTAATAAGTTTTAGTTATTCTTTGTTCGGGAAGAACAAAAATAAAACCATACTTTATGATTATAAATATTTGTTATTTGCAACACTTAACCCGTCTTCGCATTTTAATTAGATCGAAATGACCTGACTTCATCAGTGTATTGTTTACAGTTTCAATGTAAATATCAATTTTTGACACTTGGTTCCTAATCAATAATAATTATTGTTAAATTCATATTAAAAACTATTATATTAGTCATACTAAGTATGACAAAGTACTTTTTAAACATACCGGTTGTTAATTCTATAAAAATAAATACAAATATCTTTATGAATATTCGTTTTCATACAAAGAAATCACAAAAACATGCATAACTTTGTAAATATGCGTTCAACGAAAAATTACTAAGACGTACTTTGCGTAGGGAATATGGTTTGGAACTGATTGGCATACTTTGTTTTTCATTTTAATAATTTTCATTATACTTGAAATCACAAATTGAATGTACCCAGCAAATGGGTGCATACGGGTATTTACCGGGTACATATCGGGTAAATACCCGCAGGTGGGTATATACCCGGGTACGTGCCCATCTCTGGATAGGATCCTCTTAGCTTAGTCCGCCCAGTTCATAGGAAATACAAGGTAAGCGAGCCCACTAAACTGCGGGTTTCCTCACGAAGATTTTCTTCACGGTTCACAGAAACGCCCTTGGTTGGGAACAAACCCAGATCTGTCTGATACCAAGATTAATATCCTGTTTTTAATACGCTCAGTATTTCTAGATTCTGCGGTAGAGCCAGACCTGACTAGACTGACCTGATTACGCTTTGAGAATGAAAGTTGATGGGAGGCACTTTAGGTATACTTTTTTTTTCTTCTATAAAACGAATGCCTCTGGTTACCCCTTTAGTGATATCTGCTTATCAATGTTATGTGTTTTCTCATAGTTGAATTTGTATGGATGAAGTAGGCACGCTTGCTTCTTTGCTCCCATTTTGAGCGTACCTCAGGATACAATCTAGAGCTTTCACTATTCATGAATTTCGATTTCCATTCAAACACTCGACACTGATCTTACTTGCACCCTCGCCTTCATACAAATTGCATGTGGCCGACTATTTTTACTTTCTAAAGAAGACTCAACATTTCTTTGATTTTAATTTTTACTGCCGCAGGGTTGAAATTTAGGTCACATACTATTCTTAATTAACTTATCCAAAAGGTCCGTGTGTTCTTTTGTTTTGATCGATTCATCAAGACGGCACCCCAACAGTTTTCATGTTTCAAAAGCAACTATTTTAAAGGTAAAACTTTCGGTACATTTAATTGTTGGTTGTTAATTTCATAGTTGAAGCAGAACTTTGGGCATTTAACGTTTCACCAAACATTTTGGTAATTTGAAATGCTTTTTTCATGATAAAACTTTGAATGTAAAAGTCTACATTGAAAGTGTATGTCTCGAAATCTTCTCTACCCTTTTATGATTTGATTCATATTTTGTCATCTACGTTTAAATTTCTGTAGGGTACCCCATGGTATAAGCCGTGTCAAAGGGTACACTCTCCGTGTGGTCTAATAAAAATTGGTGAAGATCTGATGAAGAACTTCGGAGATAGACAACGGGACTCCTCAACCCACAGCAGCAGATCACTCGGAATCAGTGCAGTAGCTTAATCCGGTTTACCCTTTTCACCAGTAAAGCCGGTTTTGAATTTTTGTAATAAAAAAAATCCAAAACGAAGATGTTCTTTATTCTTCTCTCGTGTCGAAAGCGTCACACGTCGTGCTTCCAAAAACATGCCAACTGGATCGCGCTGGGTGTCGCCTCCAGGAGATCCTGCCAGCTGCACTGTCGAGCATCAGGGCAGGTATGAAGATGCGACGTTGTCTGTGCGGCTCCACATCGACACGAAACATCTGCATCTTCGGGCAGTATCCTCCACTGTCTCATGTTATCCCTTGTGCGGGCAACACCACCACGGATGCGGTTAAGGGATTTCCACACGCTCCAAATACGCTACGGATATTATTGATTGAAAATTGTTTGTTAAATGAACTCAGTGGATCTTGACTCAATAGCATCAATAGAGGTACAGAGTACGGAGAGTATACAGAATGTAGGAAGGCCATGCGATAAGCAGATAGCGCCAAGGACGCCGCGGGTCTATTGTATGGAAATCGTTTCGGACTTCTTGTAGTAGGGTGGCCAGTCTTCGGGGTTGATCGCGGAATTTGTGGAAAAACTATACCTACCTCCAAAAAATCATTGAATAACTTTGAACTGCTTTTTAAATAATCTGTGAAATCTAATGGGATTTGCCATGCCATGGATATAAAATTGCTGAAAAACGTTACTCATTAATTTGTGATTAAACCCCTCGACCGATTCGGCTCATATTCAAACTTAAACATATTTGAATTTAATTTACCCGCCTACCAAATTTCATGACGATCCGACCTTTATACAAGTTATCGTCGAACAAACATTCGTACATACATAGGTACATACAAACGCCGGATTATACCAGAAGACTCGGAGAACTTCTCTCGCTCGCTCATTCAATTAGCTACTCGGCTACTTTACGGGCAATTTTACAACAAAAGTGTTCACTCTGACGTGCTGTCGCGTGTACATCAAAGTAATATATCATTGTCATCTTCAGTTTTATGCAAACCGGCCCAGTGTAGAATTGTAAAAGTTATTGAGTCTTGGTCCTCAACTGTAGAAGTTCTGGTCGCCCTACCCGTTTCGCTGTATGAGTTACTGGGTAGAAAAGCTTATAAAAACCGGCCATACGACCACGACCGTGACGTGACGACACAGCGGCGTGGAAAGTGCTGCCAGCTTATGTCTAGGCTGGCAATGTAGGCATCGACATAGATATACCTGCAACTAGTGATTCGGCAAGCGAGACGAGACGAGAAAATATGTCATCATAAAATTGTCATCTCTAGAAAGAGCTCCGGCTCCTAATAAGATACAAGTTAACCCTAGTTGCTTAAAATCCTCGTAACTTTTAATGTGTCATCAATCTGTACTTATTTACCTACAAAAAGAAACGATATCGAGACTCTCTTCAGACTTGAGCATCGATATGTGCTGGTGCTTGATAGATTGAACATATCAAGACTTTTTCTTGTTCTCGATCTCGACAGACGAGCGAAGATCTCGTTTCGATCTCGTTTTTATGACATCTTGTCATTCGAGATTCTTGATTGTTCATGTCATTCATATTTATCAAAAACAGCCAAAAAGGTTTGTTTAATATCTGATATTTCAAAAAATTATAGCTGTCAGAATTCTACGGATAAAAAATCTGAGTTTAAAAATAAATACGAGTATTTCGAGATTCTCGCTCAGTCTCGCTTGTTCGTTGACTAATTTAATCTCGAAACACGGATTGAACTTCGAATCAAACGATCGAGTCGAGACCTTGAAACAAAACACAAACGCGAGAAAGGTTGGCCAAGATGCTTGAAGTCTCGTCTCGAACCGAATCACTACCTGCAACGTGTTACAAAAGGTCCCGAGTTCCTAACTCTTTAAAAATTGAAAAAACAATGCTTATGACCTCAAAATAAAAATAAAAAATCAAGATATTTATGTTTATGAATTTAGTTCAATTGGTGTGCATTTGCGTAGTTTTGGTGGCACTTTTTATTTATGGTTTTAAGCTAAGTTGATTTTCTCACTGTGTTCAGTTATGAAGTGGAGTAATAACCCGGAACATCATTTTCAAAAACCACAAATAAAAAGTGCCACCAAAATTAGTTAATAAAATTCTGATCAAATTGGCCCTAGGTTTGTTTTGTTAATAAACTTATGAGAACAAATGAAAAGGAAAATCATAATTTGATTATGCCATTACACCACACAAAGGTTTGACTGGAAGGTCGACATGGGTCGGATACCTACTTTACATATTTCATTTAAGTAATTGGTGTCATAATTTTCTTTTGTTTAATAAAGCATAAATTATGAAAAAAAAAAATCCCAGCAACGAAAGAGATCGATATCATTGCTGTAAAAACTTTAGTTCAGGCGGTGTCTTGTAATATGCAAAATATAGTTTTTTCTGTCAACACAAGTCTCTATAAGTATTATTCTAATTATGCCCTTTACCTTCTCTTGTGGAAGCATAGTTTTTGCAAAATTAATTAATATTTATATCCCTGAAGATATAGAATACATAAAAGGATGGCATTTTAAGGTTCAATGAAAGTAGCGTGGCGGGATGTTCACAGTTTTTTTTTTCAATTTTGCAGCTAAACTAAGCAATTTTTGTTCAACGATTTTTGTTTCACGACGACAGTAAAATAGTACCCATTGATTTAATTGTTCTTACTTAACATCAAAACAACACTATTACACATATTTGTTTTGTTGTTAAGAATAATGAAAACAATACAATTTTAATGTCGTGAAACAAAAATCGCTCAACAAAAATAGCTCAGTTAAGCTACAAAATTTGAAAAAACCGTGAAAATTGGGTTTTTATACCAAACTACTTCATTGACCCATAAAATAAGAGTCCCCGAGTTGTCAAATTCACCTTTATGGAGTTATCTAACATTCTTTAGAATGTCCTCATTAAATTCTCATACAATCTGATTAGGTAAATCTTGATCTTTAAACTATTTTTTTTTATTTCCTGCCAAAGATCAATCAAGTGTTAACAAAGTCAAAACACGTGGAAGAAAAAAAATGGAAACTTCAAGACATTGAGATGTTACTGCGCAAGTATTTTTCCAATAAAAATGCAAATAGTCCAGTTTTTGTCGTGCCATCTGTAAGGTAGTTGCATGAGTTTTCATTCGAATATAGCTCTTACGAGTGGCTTTTTAAGGGTCATAGGTATGTTATGTTGATGACTGAGTGAGTTCAGTCTGTATTGAGACATGATAGATTTTAATTCTGTTATGAAAATTTGTTATTTATTGACTTCAACATGCGTAGCTAGTAGCTACATACAATCGATATCGTTTTGTATAGTTTAAGTAAAATACCTACATTTTCCACTTAATACAGGATCTTCCCAAGATTTCTAACATTTTTTTATCTCTGCATTCCTAACCTACTTAATTGTAAATCTATAAATTCACAAACACACAATGTAATGAAAAACTGTTAATTGTTAATTTAAAAACTGTATATTTTATTAATTTATATGACATTATTTTAACATTATATATTTTTTTTTACAGGTAAGCAAAGACGACACAACCAGTATAAAATTAGGTAAACGCATAATCAATATTTTTAAAATCAGAAATTTCGATGGTAAAGCTTGGTGGAAGAGTAGTTGTTTACATTTAGGTTTGTAAACAACTACTCTTCCTCCGAAATTCGTTTTTGAAAAATGTACTCCAAAGATCTTGGCAATAACACCTTGTATAAAAGAGTCATATACTCACACGCACGGTGTATTTTGTACTGATTAATCATCTGTCAGTGTTCAGTTGTCTAATAAGCATAAATGTAATTAACTAATGGCATTACCGACTCAATAGCTGAATGAAAAAGTTGAATAATCATCAACTTCATGATTGCCAGACCTCATTCGTAAATGCAGGTGCCTTTTGCATCAAATATGTTACCCAATGAGGATTTTTCCAAGTGTCAAATATAGTTAAACTATTTGTCAAAATCAATCTATTTCCATAATCAATTATTTTCGTGTACAATAAAGAGTTTTCTATCTATCTATCTATCTATAAATCACAGATTTAGTTTAGTGATTTAGCTGTCAAAATTGACACTTGGAAAAATCCTCATTGATAGAAAAGTCAACATTATGGTCAGCTGTAGTAAGTACTTTCTGCTAAAAATTCATTCCCGTTGATTGAAAATATAACTGGATGGATACCGAGTATTTTCTAATAATCTTGCCACACTAGTTTATGAAATATCCAATAATAAAAAACGTTATTTTTGGGCATTTTAGCGAAAAAGATTTCTTTCCACCGAATTCAGTTGATAACCTATTTCCCGTTATCAACTGAAAAAAGGAAAAACTGGATATTTAGCGAATTGACCAGCTGTAGGTATTTATTGATATTATAGAAAGTATTTTTGGTGTGACATTGAGAACTTCTCTCAAGATTTAAAATATCTATTACATTATGTGCGTCATATTTTTATTTAAATAAGGTTTTAATTGCAGGATATTATTATTATGCGTAAACTGCAAATATGCATAATAAAACTAGATAATTATAGCCGGTAGCAAGACTAACATTTTGAAAATATTTAATAAGATAAAGTAGTTTTAATTTCAATACTTGATTAGTTAGAACTTAGACTACATTCTGCGACAAGTGTCAATGTGACAAGCTGCTATTCAAGCATTTACATTAATTTCACTCAAACTTAATAAACTACAGTTTTCTTCAATACATTCATAACGTAACTACTAGTGAGTGAAAGAGAGAGCCTTACGCGTTGATTAGAGGTGTCAGACAAAGTCGGCAATAGGCTAGCGCTTCAAGGCAATCAACGCTATACCTGTTACTGTATTCCTGCCAAAAGTTGACGTTCTGGTGATCTACCGTTCCATACAGTTTTGTCTGAGTGCTGAGCCACCAAGAGTAGTGCTACTGGTTTCCAGGTATTCTCTACTCGAATCAATAAATAAATTGAGTCCTTGAAGTATGATGATGATGTTGATGCAATTTGGCCTAAATGTTCATACAAAGTTCTCCTTACAAATAGTTAAAATTCCAGCTTAGTTACAGGTCACATAGTTAGTTTCAAAAAAGTTGAACTAGTAGCCATAAAGACCAATCAAATACTACTTACAAAAGTACCGTTAGACACTAAAATCAGTCATTCGACGAAAAATCCAGTTTAATTTTTAAATATCACTTTTTTTTGTAACAAACTCAATAAAAATAAACATAAACGCTATTACTGCGTCTTAATTAAATTATCATTTTTATTTATTGCCTGGCATTTAGAGGCTAACACATTTTTCTTCTAAAAAGTGTTATAAATATATGATAATAGCTTTCTTTAGGTGTCTAAATGGGTTTTAAAATTAAATAGAGTCCGTAAATTAATTACTACAGTTGGTGTTAATTATTTCTATGACTTTGTGTCTGTATATTTGCATTTTAACTTGCTTTGGGTGTGCTAATATGGTAAGATTATAAAATGTTGAGTTTCACAAAAAACATTGGCAGAGAGCTCTGTTCTTTGGGTACCATAGTTATTTATACCTACTGAGCTTGCGGTATTAAAGATACGAAAATAATTTCTCGTAGAATAAGTCGAAAAGTGGTACATAATTACAGTATATTTTTAATGACACAAAAGTAGTAAATGGTTTGATGGTCCAAATCAAAAACGATAAATTAGAGTCGTTATCAAATAGATGCAGCGGTGCATGCAGCCTTTAAGTGGATATTTGTCATAAATCCAATTTTTTACCATGTCCTGCAAGATATATATATATATATATATTATTATTATTAAATTTTAATTTACCAATTAATTTTCTAGTGTATTATTCTTTAAAAAATGTGTGAGGTAACTCCAAGTAGACGGATAATGCCAAAGGAAAAATAAATAGACTACAAGGTTCATAATTCATTGCACCTGTCACTCAAATGCCTCGCCGTATTTGTAGAAGCAAAGCAATTAATTCCAAACAAAAGCAAGTCTTATTAGCATAAATTCATTAATGTGGTGTTAATTTATGACCGCATAGGGTGAACGAACCGGTTTTGGACCTGACCTAATTATTTGACGCATCTGAATTTTATTAAGTTTGACCAAAGAGGTTGAAAGCTTGTTAAAACGTTTTTAGATGCATTTTTTGTAAGGCTTGGGTAACCTTGAATTAATACTGAATTAAAAAAAAAACATCACAAGTTTATCAAAAACCATACCTAGTTTTCAGTTCGTCCTCTTTTTAACCTTCGAGCATATTTTTGAGTTTCCAAATCAGACGGTAAAAAGCAACATAACTTTAATATTGTAATAATATTAATGCAAGAAAGTTCTGAGGGCGTCCACTTCATTTTTATTTATTAATTTTCGCATATCATAAACAGGTACTTGCAGACACATTCACACCCATTCCCGGTTGCGTTTACACTGGATAAATACTGTATTTCAAGGTTTTACGCCAAATAAATCCAATCCAAAAAATAAATTTAAAAAGGTATTCAAAAGAAATTGGTTACGAATGCCAGAAAGGAAAAGTGTGTAAGTGCTAAAGAATGAGCGTGGGGGTATTTTCTAATAGACACTTTCTTACACTTGGCCTTACTCTAACTAGGGCCAACGTGATATGTACATACATCTAGTTAATTTTAGGACCTCATATTTCCTTTACTTCAGGGCCAAGGACCTAGTTATACCTACTATTAGCAGAATTAACAATTTTTATCAAAGAACTTATATTCTAAAATTGCTATAAAAATTGTTGTGGCTGCACCAGACTGTGATCTGCGATACGTAAAACTGAGACCCGTAAAACTGAATCTGCATTTGTTATGTTTGCGTGCTTGTTATGATCGGCTGTCTAGTATAACCTCAGCCTTAGGTGACTTGTGTTCGATGGATCTGGATCCTTCTCTCGGTGTAAAAACACCTCTGCTCATATTGGCGATGGGTGTGGTCGCACGATGTTTTTTTAAATCTCTTCATTTGAACAAAAAGAGCAGGCTTTCTTCGTTTCGAGGCCTTGAAAGGCACTTTAAGATATTTTAAGATAGGTTCTTGCTTTTAAAATACAAGAAAGGACGTACCTGATATAACCCTAAATATTAATGCTGAATTATTATGTTCATTTAGCTACGAAAATCAAAAGGCACTGTAAAACAAACGTATTACCTACCTATGATGATAGGGATTTTTTTTTGTTAAATTGTATTATTGAAATACAACAAACTGTGATCAAACATATATATTTTTTAAATATTTCTGTGCAAAATATTTCATCAGTACTTTATAAAAATGAAACGGTTACATTTCCACTACCGTTTGACATTAAAAAACTACTATTAAACTGACTATTTCGCCACATCCCTTGTAGACGATCCGCAAGGCTGATAAAATGCATTGAATATAAAACCTGTATTAACGGCTAGGCGGTTTATTAATCAATGGGCTAGTAACACTAAAAGAAGTACTGTCTGTTTGTAAATTTACAATTTTAAACTAAATGATGTTTGAGTCGACAAACCCACTATCAACCCGGTTTCTTTAAAATGGTTTACTGTTTAATTTTCCTCCTTTCAATGTCTTTTCGTACTTTTGCTATTACTGTGGATCGATAAGATTAAAAAAAAAAATCTTTACACCCAATAGTTGCACAGCACACCATATTTATTGAATAACGATAGGACAACAAATAGTTCAATGAATATTGACGGTTGGAATTGTTTAAAAATGTCGATAAAAAGATCGATATTAAAAGCCACTGATGATATTCTGAAGGATATTATTATCTCAAAAGAGGAATCGTATCAAAGCCTTATACTACCATCTATACCTCATAATCAATCCATAGAGTTGCCTATAGAGGTACAGGTAGATAGAAAACGCTTATGAATGGAGCGGGCGGGGCCCACGGCCCCGTTAGAGCGTGTACAGTCGAGTTCAGAAGTGCATGGTGTACTTTTGACTGAGTTAACAGGTGCAAAAATTTTGTTTCATCTGTTTGGTGTATTTGTTTTTTTTATTGAAAAAGTAAGGCACTTCGTTACAGCCTTTAATGTGCTAAATAGAAAGAACACGAGTAAAATCATAATCCTAGTACTGTTTTTGTTTTAAACATAAAGTAGTTAGCACAAAACTTTTCCAATGAAAAATAGTACAAAGATTTGAAAAGGGAGTTATTTAAAAAAAAACAATCACAGAGTATTTTGGTTTTTCTTCTTGCGTTAAAAGTTTTCTTTTTCTAAAACACTATTATAGGTTTGATCATAGGGTCTTTTACCATTAGTAGGTAGGTATGTAACAATATTATTATGTACCTATCTATCAAGCTACAATAAAACCAAAACTCTTTTGGCATAGTGTTTCTATGTAGTTTCATACCCAGGAAAATTACCCATTCAGACTCAATTTTTAAGGGAATCTATCTCGCAGTAAAATGTCGGATGAAATGAAAGAGACTTATAAAATCACTTAATTTAACCAAATAATGAGCCGTTTTTCGCTTAGCACAGATTAATTTTGACAGCCGTATTTCGGTTCTTCTATAGCCACACCTGGGCCCTTAGCCTGTAACACAATGGTGCCAAAATGGGCTTCCGGTTGACGGTTTTAATTACGATTTATTAATGCTGTCGGTCCAGTGTCGGTCCTTTTAATGTTATTGTAGTACAGCAAAGAATATTATGAGTCTAATCCTAAAGGATTAGATCGCTGGTTGTAGGAGAACAACGAAAAAATCCCGGTTTTATCCTTCTACCTAGGACGCCATTGAGACGCCATTGTGTTACAGGCTAAGGCCCCTGTTAGGTAAGTGCCATCATGAACTGCTTTGAAATTGTTCTTTGAAAACGGCTCATTGGCTGATAAAACAATTCCGAAACAAAATGGCGATTAAAAATCGCTTTGTTTCATTTTATTTATAAGTTATCTTTGTTTGCTCCGCAAGTGAAATAGCTTCGGTAGATAAAAATCTTCACCGTGTATAAATTATGTTTCTTCTCACATTAATCATCGTATACATTTGCATGACTAAGCAGGTACATTGAACGACCTCTGGAGATACACGTTTGGTTCGATACTAGTACTTATTGCTAATGCTTTAAGGGCTATGGCGAGAGAGTTGCAATTTTTGCTTACGTTACGGACAGACCAGTTTGTTGTCAGTAAGCGAAGCTTAAGGTCAATTTTATAGACTCTAATTAACATGGTCTAGGGCCAGATTTTTAAAAACGTGCTTTTTAATGGATGCCTATTTTCCTACAGAACCGATTCACAGTGTCTTTAGAGTTCGCGCCACCACTGAAGTCTCTCTATCATAGAGAGACTGGGAGATGGGAGATGGATGGAGACTCTATGGGATCCTTAAATCCATTGCATTAAGAGCCAGAATTATTTAACTTATCGGTCTTCTACCGTGGCGCGACATGACCCGCCAAACCACCAGAATTCCACAAAAAATCCAATCTTTTTTATTTGTTCTTTCAAAACTCTGCAATATCCCAAATTTTGTTATCTACAAATTAACAAAGTTTTTTTTGCTGCTTAATTTGAACGTTTACTTCTATTGTAGAGTCGCATCTTACACTAGTTGGGTGACGTGAACTTCACAAAGCACTAGTAGTTTGCCCCGAACTGTGAACTCGCGATGTGTAACTTTTTGCTAACACCAATCGCGCAGACATTGTTAAACTTGTCAACCCCATATCTCGGCGATCAGGCAAGATCAGACCAAATTTACTCAAGTTATCGTCGAACGAACATATACAGTCATACAAACATATAAACGCCGGATTGTTCCAGTAGACTCGGAGAACTTCTCTGGCTTCGTTTGCTCGTTCAGCTAATATTTACCTACCCACACTAACTAGGTAACATCTATCTCTTAAATCTCATTTCCTTTTCACATAACCAGTCAATCCAAAGACTTTCTGTTTCGAACCTTTAGCCGTAACACTCTTAATTACGTTACATGCAGCAGCAGAACTCTTTAAAGTCGGTAAAAAGTTGCATCAAATTACTTCCAGACTTAATGCCGAGAAAATCTCCTTCACTCGGACCTCGCACCTCGCAACCTCTTGCATACCGTGCAGGCGCTCTACCAGCTTTGAAATGTTCCCTAGCATGGGTTAATGCTTTGGAAAATAAAAAAGCGGATTAAACATTTTTTTGTTTGTTAGTTTTATTACACTTTATTGCACACAAAAATGCATAGGCTTAAATAACATGATTGAGAGAATGTGTACAAGGGCGGACTTATTTCTAGAGAAATTTCTTCCAGCCAGCCCGGTTTTTTCGTGGTGCGTGCGGTGGATTTTTTAACTTACGCAAATTCGTGAAATGTAAACCTAGTAGTCCAGAGATTAGGGTTAAAGCAGCATATAACCGCGAGCCCACCGCTTCTGTTGCCAGGCTATACCTATTGTATAACCGGCGGGCGGTACCGTTTCTTTTTGAATGTTGCCCGCGTTTTTTCGCGTCCGTATCGGTGGAATCGTGAGTTTTTACCGGTGGCTGCCTCGCAACGCAACTTGCCCTCTGGAGCGTAGCGGCAACAATGAAACGGTGCATACAGAAGGACTGCTTAGAGTAGTGATTCGGCAAGCGAGACAAGACAAGAAAATATCGATATCAAGATTTTCTACAGACAATGAGCCGTTTTCACGGCTGTCAAATTTCGCTTTTTCTGAAGATATTATTAATCTGTTTAACAGCAACTTCCCGGTTCTTGTATGGCCAAGCCTATGAGCGCCATCTTACAATGGCTTTGAATCAAGATTTTAACTGTCAGTTGAAAACGGGCCATTGAGCATCGATCTGTGCTGGTGCTTGATAGATTGAACATATCAAGATTTTTTCTTGGTCTCGATCTTGACAGGCGAGCGAAAATCTTGTCTCGATCTTGTATTTATGACATCTTGATTTCGAGATTCTCGATTGTTCATGTTTAAATTATTCCCTAGCACGGGTTAGTGCTTTAGAAAAAACAAAAAGTGTTCATGTCATCCATAACAATCAAAAACGACCCGCCAAAAAGGTTTGTACAATCTCTGTCATGTTAAAAAATTATAGCCGAGTTTAAAAATAATATTTCGAGATTCTCGCTCGATCTCACTTGTTTGTTGACTAATTTAATCTGGAAACACGGATTTTGAATCAGACGATCGAGACAAGACCTTGAAATTAAAAAACAAATTCGAGAAAGGTTGGCCAAGACGCTTGAAAGTCTCGTCTTGAACCGAATCCGAATCGCTTTAAAAAGTCGCTGTGGGCGAGGGCTCTAGGTGCCGCACACACCACCCGGAGTTCTGCGTTCCGCGTTCAGAGTTCAGAGTTCCGAGTTCACTGTACTCTATGCGGCTCCTTTGATCCGTTCACACTGACGCGTCAAAACGCGAAGTTCTCGTGAAGCAAATTTGTGAACTCTGAACTTGGCAGTGTGTCCGGCGCCTTAGACTGCGATCGCAATGATCCGGTAGTAGCCGAGTGGGTAGAAAAATGGCATCGGGAGCAAGAGGCGCAGGTTCGACTCCCGGTGGCGCCATGCACCTTGGTTTATTTCAAAGTTACGTAGGTATATTTGAAAATTTGTTGTAGCAAGTAACACCCTCTGATCGTGAATTTTTTCATAGATTTTTTAATTTTGAAGCTATACTGAGCAATTTTCGTTCAGCGACGATTTTTATTTCACGGCATAAAATCGTATTATTTTCATTATTGTAAACTTTTGGGTGGCCTAAAAACTCTGACACTAGACTAGAGGTGGCCTGGCCACCAATACTTTTTAGCTACCAGTACGGGCAGCATGGTAAGCCCGAGATAGGCCCTTCTCTATGCAAAACTGTCAACTTCTCGGTCGGGCTCGAGTTGGCTCTACGCCAACATGGCGATGGAGACAAAAATACAACATTTTTATTAAAATGGAAATAAGTACTTTTTGCTCAACATGAACCTAATCTATTGCCATCTCGAGTCCCGCCTGCCATGCTCGCACAATAGACATGGCACGTCTGTCACTCGAGTTCGAGAGAGTGTCAAAATGACCATGCTAAGCATACAGCACTACACTCTTTCTCATAAATCATCGCCTTCGTTCCGCTATGACTTCTGAAATGTTTGTTCCATGTGGACGGAATGTGTTTTTTTTCCTGGGTTAAGCAGCGAATTTTACTTTTAAACTACTCTATTTTGTTTTCGTTTGATTGTTCGGATTCGCGGCCAGAACGTCTTCTGTCATTCATTCTTAGGGGGAATGACCTTCTTTTGGATTATTATACCTTTTTTAATATAATTCTAGCTGCTTCACTTTTGGATTATACCCTTTTTAATATAATTCTAGCTGCATCACTTTCGGCACAATGACTTTTCATTGATATTATGATAATGCAATTTTACTAAATTAAAATTATTGTACAATGTAGTTTTGCACTCCTACCTTGGATATAAGTCAGTGAGCCAGTTCCTATTTATCACAAACAACTGTTTATTAGAAAATTTGATAATATTGTACTTTATTACGACGTTTTTTGTTTTGTGATGAATAAACTTTTATTTAAATTTCGAAGAATGGGCGATTTTCCTAATGTCAATTTTTTTTGCAATTAATGTCAGTTTTTCTGAGGTGTAACAATATTCCAGGCTTTGCAGCGTCACTTCACCTATCTAATGTGAGTAAAGACAAATCATCTCATTGCGTAGATGGGATGATAAATTGATAAATCTTCAAAACTCTACGAAAAAGCTCAAAAAGCGAAAAAACTATAGTTTTTTTTTGTAGTTTAATTCAATTTTTGAAAGAATTTGAGAAACTTAAATAAAAAAAACACCTTGTTTTGCGCAAGCCCATTGCAAAAATTGCGTGTCTGTGAAAGATACTAGCAGCCTGCGTGCGGCGGCGTAAAGGTTATTTGGCTCTTTGATTATTTGGCACGATTTTTCATTATTTCTTACCGAGTCAGTAACACAAACAGCCGGGTTCTCTGCATCAATTACACGAATGGAAAATTATTTCCATTATCTATTGAGAAGAACGCGCTACTAGGTACGGTCGGCCACAGTCACAGATACCCCATGGCAGCTCTTACCGCGCGCGGCATAAGGGCGCCAATTGAACAAAAAGGGGTATCCTAGCGTGTGGCCGACTGTACGACATGAAAAACAAGTAACATTTGGTATGGCTCTATAATGGGGATTTTTACAAGTGTACCATTATATTTGGAATCACTGTCGCTGTTGACTGAGTTTGACAGCGATGCCAACCATAATGACACTAATGTTTTTTTTAGTAACATTTGACTAACAGAAGGAGGCATTCTAGCATCATTTACTAGTTAGAATCACAGGTTATCGGTCAGGGGCAATATCAGGTCAGCAATAGCGTGTCGATGGCATCTCAGTAGAAGAACAAACCAGGGTTTCCTTGTTTTTCTCCTACAACCAGCGAACTAATCCTCTAGAATTTTAATCAGAATATAATCAGAATATTCTTTGCTGTAAGTACTACAAAAACACTAAAATGACCGACAGCATTCATTAATCGTAATTGAAGCTGTCAACTGGGAGCCCAATTTGGCACCATTGCGTTACAGACTCAGGCCCCAGGTTTACAGTCAGGCGGCCGGGTCTTTTTACTTCGTACGTAACCCTAAAAACGCACGGCTCTTGCGAAACTTTTCTGCACGCGGTTTGCCGGCCTTGTCACAAATTTTGGCGCCATTTTCACAATGGCAGGCGGTTGTGACAGCAGATGTCATGCGAGCAAAGTGGCTGACATTTCGCGTCACTGGGCATATCATTGGTACAGTCAACAGCACGCAGACCTTTACATTTTCGTTGCAAAGTCGCCCATAACGTAACTGAATAGAGTGCACGCGTGTAAGGATCGACGTCCACTGTACGTCAGTGACAAGCTGGGATATCTGCCTGTTTTTGTTAGACTGACGCCCTTATATCCTGCGTGTTAAGAGCTACCGAGGGCATAACCTAGCGGCTGACCGTACTATACTTTGTATTTAATTTTATGTACTCTAAGAAAGAGATTTTATTTCTGCCATTGCTTTCATCTAGATGTTTAGTGTCCGCGGTCTTATAATCCAAAATACCTTAAAGTTAAAGACATATTGAAAAGTGAGATCGATGTTCGATCGCTGATTCCGTGACTGTGAAATCGCCACTTAGTGAAAGTGAATGAGTAAACACGACTCGCCAAAGTTGAAAGAAACCACCTTGAGGAAACCCGAGTCTTAGATAGCCTGTCAATACCACACCGATAGAGCAATAAACAACAATATCATCGCTACAACACAAAGTAATTCATAGAAGAAATACCACAGCCAAGATACATAGGAATTGTTTTATTTATGCCGGTAGGAAAAAAATCCGACCATATTTTCTTGGAAGCCCGCATAAAATACTAGCGATGGATGGGGTATAACATCGGTATGTTCTTTAAGAATTGACACTTTTGACACATTCAGGCCCGGTTTCTGAATTGAGATTTTTACTACATAAATTAAATACTTAAGTATCGTTCTATCACGTTCTTTTGTGAGAAATCTGTAGTACAGACAGAACGATACTTAAGTGCTTGCTTAGCGAATTTCTCAATTCAGAAATTGGCAGTTAGTATCTGTTCAATCTGAACCATATCATCATCATTATTTTTTATGTGTATTTTGTGTTTTGTTATTGACATAATTATTATTATTCCTTTTTATTTTTTTACGAATTTTGGACATATTAGGTGAATTTTTATGTATTTTAGACATTTGAATGCATGAATTTTATTATAATAAAGAAAATAAAAAAAACTAAGCCCTAGTTTATGGACTCTTCGGACTCCAAATGAGAACCGAAACTAGTCGGCTATACCGAAACCGGTAAAATGAAAATCTGGTCTTCGGAAGAGAATACCACATTTTTGCTCACAATGTTGCAATGCACGTGGCTTGCCCATAGGTATACTAACTTATACATACGTACTAAGGTCTTAATATGTCATGTGTCAATCAAGAGAGTTGATATTTTATAGAAAACACGATTTGTAGAGCAAAAACTTGAATAAAGAAAGTATGGAATCCATAAACATTAACTTTTTTCCATGTTTCCGAAGGGGAACGCTTAGACTTTTAGATAGATAGATAGATACAATACACTTTATTGTACATAAAAAAAATCAGGTATTTACATAGAATTTTCTTACAACTACTTAATGGATATACCATGGGCGGCTCTTTTCTTTCTATCTAATGTTAGTTTATTTTTACTAATGTTACTTTTTTATCTAACGTTAGTTTATTTATACAGCGTTGTGGCACCATCTGAAGCCCAGGCACTGCAGCGCCCGAGTGGTCACTTCACCCACATAATGTGAGTGAAGGTGCCACAGGACGTTTTATAAATCATCTCATGATGGGGATGTACGTAATCGTATGAGGTTGTTGTGGCCAGCAGTCCTGTTGTCAAATTTTTAGGCCTTGACGTGGCTTAAATATTGTTATAATTCGGAAGGCAAAGTTTTTTGTTCGAAAGTCCGTTATTGGCTTAATCTTATCTTTAGACAATATTGAGAAACTAATTTCAATATTTTTTATTTTGGTTCAGTAGTTTGGATTTTACAACGTTTCAAAGATACGGTTTTATGACCTTCACGCGACGGTCTGCATACTGTTAGCGGTCATAGGAACAAAACATTTTAGCGCATAAAAACAAAACTACTGGACCAAAATAAAAAATATTTAAATTAGTTTCTCAATATTGTCTAAAGATAAGTTTAAGCCAATAACGGACTTTCGAACAAAAAACTTTGCGTACCCAATTGGGTTGCTCATTGAAATATTGCCACTAGCGGTCACCCATCCATAGCCTGACCGCGTCCGATGTTGCTTAACTTTGCCAATCGATTAAGAATGGCTAGTACAACTAGGCTGTGAGCGCCTCTCAAGACGTATGCAAATCCTCCGTCAGTATCCAGTCAGTAAAAACGCTATCCCCAAAATCCCTCGTTCTAAAAGTGGAACAAATCTCAGTACCAGCAACTCACATCGGGCACATAAGTAGGAAGTGCCGATTAGACTTTAATGCGCTCAAGTAATACCACTTTACTCTGACCCACCACCCTCCCCTGGACGCCAGGTAACCTGGGACCCCGCGGGGGAGGCAAAGCGCAAAGCAGAGATCAGGTTAAGCTGGTTTTCAAGGATATATTGGCTTCATTGGACCACCGGATGGTTGCTCAAGACGGTCCCCGGTTCTCTTATAGGTAGAGTACAGGAGACACCGGGAAAAGTCCAGTTTCGTTCAATATTCACACTTATATCGAAGGGATAAGAGCTGCCGCGGGGTAGCGTGCGAATAATGTTTGGCTGCCTGTTAGTTGGTATTGATTGTGATGGGAGTATAGATCACCAGTGCCTAATTTTGGAGAATACATACGTATAAAGATTTTTATAAGGTTAAAAAATTCGCTCGGGACAGGATTTGAACCCGCAACCTTCTTGCATTCCGTTCCGTGCAATACATACGTATTCTCTAAAATTAGGCACCATAATTAATACCGTTTTTAAATGTCAAAAAAAAGATTGGTAATTTCAATAAGGGCCATTTACAATCTCTGAAAAACAGGGACTCTACATCATATATTTTGTATGTACAAATTGTTACCAAATCAAACACCTGGTTTACAAGCGTTGGCTTTATGGTTAAAGTTGGTGTTTACGATAATTAAAACAATAATTTTAAAGTTCCTTTCTGTATGCTTTCTTGTGTGCTTATTCTGTAAAAAAAAACGCACTGCTAGTCCTCGAAACCGTTTCTTTTTTTGATGGAAAATATCTCTTATCGAAATAAACAATCTTTTTTAATGTATTTTTTTATACATAATAAGCACACTGATTGTACAATACACCATGAGCTTTATTGCAAGGAATGGTCCTTGACTTTTATTAGATTGTCGTCTGTCACACACCCTATCGCACCATCTCAAAATCTACACGAACGGACGACACTATTCAACAAATAAATAATGAAACTCCAAACCATGAATGAATGTGCTTCCTTTTAGCTGTTTTGTATCAAATAGGCCGAAATGATTGATAGAATTTCGTAGCCCACTTGATGTCTTTTTTTTTATTCAGTCATTAGCTGTTAATTACTTATGTAGCTGATCATTATTGTAGGTTCCGTTGGTGTTGGACTGGCAACGCGGAGGTAGGAAAAGAGGGTGTCTAGTTCGGATGTTTGATTGCGGTTTTTTTCTATTTTAACCGACTTCAAAAAAGAAGGAGGTAATTCGACCCTACCCGTTTAAAAAAAAGATGTTTGCTACTTCAGAAATATTTGTTTGTTAGTGTGGGGGTCAGCAAATGTGTACTGTACCTACCTAAAATGGCATTAAGGGTGGACGATAGCAACGTGGGGGGAAATTAAAAATTTTCACAGTTTTTTACATTTTGTAGCTAAACTGAGCTATATTTTTGCTCAGCGATTTTTCGTTCGCGGCAATAACATAGTATTCTTTTCATTATTGTAAACAACAGAACAACAATAATTCAGCTGATTATGTGTTCTGGTCTACGAAAAGTTTTTTGGGCAGTGCCACTGCTTCGTAGACCTAATACATAATCGGCTAAATTATTGTTGGTTGAATTAATATTAAGTTGAATTGGTTGTGGCTGTCAAATTAGATTCATAAACATTTTGATCAATAGAACAGATTAGTAATTATTTGAACGAGCGAGCGAAGCGAGCGAAGTTCTCCGAGTCTACTGGAACAATCCGGCGTTTGTATGTATGTATGTATGTATGTATGTTTGTATGTTTGTATGTTTGTATGTATGAATGTTCGTTCGACGATAACTTGAGTAAATTTGGTCGAATCGTTATGAAATTTGGTAGGCGGGTAAATGAAATTAAGAGAATTTTTAAGTTCAAACATGAGCCAAATCGGTCGAGGGGTTGGAGAGATATCGGGTTGTTAAGTTGATATGGGGTCGCGAGTTCACAGTTCGGGGCGAACCACTAGTATCTTCAGAAAAACGCGAAATTTGACAGTTGTGAAAACGGCTCATTTTGACGCCACGTGCCTTATCCACCCCAGTGTTTCTTCTCACATCCACGACATCATTTCCACACTCAATACTCACGCAGGTGTTTATGACACCCGATGGCCTGTGAGTTGTATGATTTATCGCTCTACGCCAAAAACAGTTGGGCTTTAGTTTAATTGGAGCGAGTTTGGTGAAGTGTTAACTACTTTTTATCAGATTATACATATTTCTGTCCGATGTTTAAGGCGCTGGGCATAGTGAAGTAGCCCGCGCGCAAAGAAAAATGCACAAAATCGATTCCTGTATCAAATACACTAAAAAAACGAAAATGTTCACATATCAAACCCTAGAATTAGGTTAGACCTATCTAACACAGCCAGTTTCATGTTCATATCCTTAACAGATTGCAAGATATTTTGCTTGAAAAAAAGTGCGTTGCCTATTTTTTTCAAGCAAAATATCTTCAAAATGTTTATGAATGTCAACACGACACTGGCTGTGTTAGATAGGTTTTACCTAATTCTAGAGTTTGATAATAATTATGTGAAAATGTTCGATTTGTTTAGTGTAGTGATACAGGAATCGATTTTGTGCATTTTCACGGCGCCTTAACAGGCATCTACCTACAGCTTCTTTCCACTTATTATAGGTAGGGCAAGATACACAGATAAAAGCGCTTTTTGTTTTAATTATTAATTTTCAAGCGTCTACCTGTTGTCGTTGTATAGAGCAAAAACGAGAAAAAAATCACGTTTGTTGTATGGGAGCCCCCTTAAATATTGATTTTATTCTGTTTTTAGTGTATGTTGTTATAGCAGCAAAAGAAATACATCATCAGTGGAAATTTCAACTGTCTACCTATCACGGTTCATGAGATACAACCTGCTGACAGACGGACAGCGGAGCCTTAGTAATAGGGTCCCGTTTGGCACCCTTTAGGTACGGAACCCTAAAAATAATGTCAATGTCCCAGGCCCTGCAGCGTCTTAGTGGTCACTTCACCCATCTAGGTAGTGTGAGTGAAGGTGCCACTGGACGCTGCATAAATCTTCTCATTACGTAGATGTAAGCGACTAAAACTAAACTAGGTAGTTGCAGCAGTTGCAGCCTACAATCCCTCTGACTCATATAGTATCCTTCTAAAGGCAGTTGCAGCCTACAATCCCTCTGACTCATATAGTATCCCCCACACAGGCGCGTTTTTATCCGTCGATGCGTTATTGCGATATCTGTTTTCAATATATTTTGTATTAGGATGGCCATGGAGTTACACACTGCTGCGGTAATAAAGCCGCAACGCTCCTAATACAAAATGTACTGATAACAGATGGTATCGCAATAACGCATGCGGTAGTACCGATCGATAAAACGCAACGGTGTGGGAGAGCCTTTAAAGAGCCTATGGCTACGTTTTATGGTTCATTAAGAATGGTAAGTCATTCATCATTAAAAATACGCGCTGCTATAAAATACTAAACGCGTCTATTGGACCAATAAACACTGACCTCTAGTAGTAGCGCTTAGGACTTAGCTCGCAAGTTTTCTGGAAGAGATCGCTCTTTTGTGCCAACTATAGTATTATTTTCTCTCTCTTCCATGCTTTAATCATACACTGATTTGTCTATTTATTCAACTTCTTCTTCTTAAAGTGCCTCTCCATCAATAGAGGTTGGCAGTCAGCTCCCTGCACCGCTCTCTGTTCATGGCTGTCCTGAATAATTGTTCCACAGTTTTGATGCCGGTTTATTCCTTGATATTAAACAGCCATATCATTTTTCTCCTTCCTGGCCTTCAACTTGGAGGTTTCTCAAACTATTTCATTTTTGGAAAAAAGTATCCTAAAAAAAGTATAAAGTTTTGACTAAGGTAAAATCATAAAAGAAGCAATGTTAGGCCAAAAGTCGCAGTTTGACGAAACATAACCAAATTCCTGCCTTGCAACAAAGTTGGTTTCAAACCTTGAACTGAGATCAAAACAGAACAACAAGACGTCAAAGCAGTTCACAGCAAACTGGCGTCATTTAATAAACGAGGTATTTTTTCATGCACTTCTTACGCTTTATTAATATGTGAGTATTATTAAAAACCACTAACTAGTCAGGTGGTCAGGTCCACATTATAATAATCTAACCTTTGGTTAATGCGTTGATCAGCGTGCAATTTATTGCCTTACGATATTCTATGAGACAACGCTAGAGGGCAAAAACTCCTTTGTTTTGGCTTAATAGGTGAAGTGATGGGAATATACTGGAAGCCACAATGATCCATTTTCACGGCTGTCAATTTCCCTTTTCTGAAGATATTATTAATCTGTGTAAGCGCAATTTGACAGCCACAACCCGGTTCTTGTATGGCCAAGCCAATGAGCGCCATCTACCAAGGGCTTTGAATTCAGCTTTTAACTGTTAGTTCAAAGAGACGTGAAAATTGACATTTAAATAGATTACAAAGTAATGTAACATGAGAGAGAAAGAGAGAGATGCCAAAAGTATATAATTTATCAGGTATTTAGACATTGTCTGACGACGTTTTCCATATCAATTGAATGAGTCGTTTTCAAAGCACAAATTCAAAGCAGTTCATAGATGCGAGGCCATAGCAGAACCGGAATGCGACTGTCAAAATTAATCTGTGCTAAGCGAAATTTGCCAACCCAGAACCTTCCATTATCTACCACAATTTAATTTCATTGACACTTACCTCGTTTTGAAGTTTGAAATGAATTACTTAAATTAAAAAAAAAAACAATGATTTTAATTCTTATTTTTTGTGCCTATAAAAACGGAACCTATTAGAAAATACGTTGAACATCTCTCTATTAAAATTATTACGACGTAAATAAGTTTTTTACAAGGTGCAAAGGCAATCTGATTACGGCTACCATACATAGAGAGGCCATGTTAATGAAGTTTTTTCCAACATCATCGTTCACAGAGCAGTTATGAGATTGCCCGCAGATAATGACATTATTCTACTCTGTGTGCGGTCTTTAAGAGCGTAATTATAGCGGGTTTCAGCTTAATCGCAGTAGCTGGCTGGTAATAATAATAATAAAAAAAATAAGTAGGTACGTAACTTAAAGTTCACTTGTCAACTGAGGTTTAAGGTTTTAATCAAGCTTGCTCACAATTTAGTTACGTACAGTCGGCCACACGCTAGGATACCCCTTTTTGTTTTCGATTGATTTTTTATTTTTATTTTCAACGTTTTTTTATTGGCATAATTTTACTAACAAACTTTGACCCAGTGTACCTACATTGTTATTCCTAGGCTAAATTGACATGAAAGCTATTAGAATGTTTGTCAGATTAAATAAAATCTATTAAAACTTATAACTTGTAAGGTATGGTATCAGTTAAGGACAATTTGCAGCTAACATTCAAGTAAACGCTTACGTCGCGCGCTGTAAGAGCTGCCATGGGGTCTCTGTGACTGTGACCGTACATATACCTTTGACGCAAGATTGGCAACATTGAAAGACAGAAGTGTGTAGTGTCAACTCGTGTCAATGAGCCGTTTTCACGGCTGTCAAATTTCGCTTTTTCTGGAGATATTATTAATCTGTGTAAGCGAAATTTGACAGCCACATCCCGGTTCTTGTATGGCCAAGCCTATGAGCGCCATTTCCCAAAGGCTTTGAATTCAGCTTCGGTCAGTCGAACTGTCAGTCGAAAACGGGCCATAGTAAAAGAAAGTCGTGGCCCACAAGGGTATGGCCGAATGTAGCCAGCGTTAAAGACCTATTTCGCTTGGCAAGAAATAGACACTAAGAAATGGAGAGCTGACTATCATTTGGATGGGAGAGGATGGTAGAGGTACTAGGAAATCTTTCGAGCGTCGAGTGGTTCCAACAACTTTTTTTATACGACTTTTCGAATAACTCGATACTTTATATTTAGTGAAAGTTTCTTAATCTTAAAAAGTTAAAAAGGTATAATTTGTACTCGTACCATTTCACCGCTGCCTGCGCGGCGCGCTTTTATTTTCCTCCACTCTGTATCACTTTTCCAGCCTCTCCTGCTCATACTTGTTACTTCGCGCCGCAAATGATGCCAAAAAATATAAGTCAAAAATAAAAAATCTAAGTTTTATCCCACTACCATAGTTTTATCCCATAGGGTAGCGGCAAAATCAAGCAAGATGGTGATAGCCGATACTGGGATAAAACTTTTATCGCGACATTGTGCTCCCCTAGCCGATGATGTTAAAGATCTACACCACAGAATATAGGTAAAACAATAATAGTACAGGGCTATACGTAGAAGAGACATTGTAGCGTTAACTTCCTCCAAAGATCAAAGGCAGCAAAGCATGCGGTTACGTTACAACATCATAAATTCATAAAATGCAAATTGCGATCAGATTTTCGCTTCTACTTAGCGTTCTTTTTAACGCGGTGATAGAGAAACGGGATTCTCGTGCCGAGTTTAACACTTGACAAAGATCATTACCTTAACACCCATTGCTGAGTAAAGACCTGAAGGTGAGGTGGCTTCCGCTTTACGACCTAAAGCCGGCTACACACGGCCCTAAAATCAGTGGCGATATCGGGATAATGTACACGGCTACACACGTCCCTGCCAGTCGGTACGTAACCGACCGTGCAGCAGACTGCTCGTTGATCGCGAGATGCCGCCGACACTCTCACAGCAGAAAAAAATGGGCATTGCCTTGACACTAACAGCTATGGTGCCACCTAACCAGAGACGAAAAAGGAAAAGAAAATCGTGAGCTCACCCGAACCAATTTCTGAGTTGGTACGTTTTGCATACACACGAGGCGATCTAGGGAGCGATCTAGGGTGCTCCCCACCACTTCCCCGATATTGCCTCTGATTTTAGGGCCGTGTGTAGCCGGCTTAAGACGTAAAGCGGAAGCCACCTGACTACATCGGAAACGAGGCGCTGCGTCCATACCCGGGCGGAGATTCAGAGGAAGACCGAAAACCAGGTGGATGGACGTGATCAAGAAAGACCTCATAAAATACGGAGCCTTCGAAGATGTCACTTAGAACAGGGTTAATGGAGAGAGACAATTATGAAGGCTGACTCCACCACCATGTGGGACTAAAGTTTGGAAGAGAGCTGAGTAAAGACCTCTTCATGCTCATGCTACTTTTCACCACACTGTCAATTGACAACTGCTCGCCCCGGCCCAACATAATCGGAGGGACTAAATTCGCAAGACTCCGCTGGCTTGGCCACATCGAGAGAATAGGAGAAGACTGGGCTGCGAAGAGAGCAAAATTATGAGGGACGTCCCGTAGGACATCGGCCGGTCGGACGTCCCAAATATTGCTGGGAAGATGCGGTACAAAGGGACCTGTGCGAGCTCCAGGTGGAGGATTGGAGGGAGTTAGCGCAGGACAGGGAAAGCTGGCGTCTTTTGGTTGCGGAGGCCAAGATCCACTTTGGGTCGCTGAGCCAGACTATAAATCTAACCCGGTTGATGATAGACGTACTGATACTGCTTGACTGGCCTTATCAAGGAACACAGCTCGATACCTGTCTTTACTAATGTAATATTTCTCCAGGATCTATACCTACGCCTACTCTATCTAAAACAATGTCCCAGGTAATGCAGCGCCAAGTGGTATCTCCACCCATCTGAAGTGAATTAAGATGCCACTGGAGGCTGTTTAAACAGATTCGACATTATGCGAAAAACCTATTTTGCAGAACTCAGCCATCTTACATGGCTGTTTTTTTACAAAATTCAGAATGATCGGAGGTTGGAAGTTCGAATTACGTAAAAAGCAGCCAGCTTAGGATGGCTGTTTCTGGCTGTTTAAACCATCTCATTAGGTAGGTCCACCATCGGCCTCGCTAACAAAAATGGAAACACGTTTTGGCATTGCTTGTGAAAATATCACCTGCTGTATCAGTACCAGCCAACTACAGTTCTTACGAACCCAACTAACGGAACTAAACGCACACAGAGAAACAGAGCAACAACAAAACGGACCGAGTTCTTTAAAATAATTTTGTACGTCTGTCAAGTTTTCGGGCACCGGATATGTCAAAAAGTCAAAATGTTACGTTTCGTGCGGTTCCATCCAACCGAGCATTACAATTTTTTTTTTCTAGGCCTGTATACCTACTTGGACCTATAATAATAAGCCGCCTGGCATGACTGTCAGCAAGCGTAGCATAAAACTAGGTTAGAGCGTATCCACGGGTTTATCTCACTCTTTTGTTGGACGTAGAGAGGGATGGCTAGAGTTATAAACCCATGGATACGCTCTAACCCAATCTTACGCTTGCAAATCGGGCTAGGGTGGAGATCGGTACAATGTCCTTTTTGAGTTGTTGCCAAAATCGTTGCAAAAATATTATATCCTTTGCTAACTGAAAATGATTAATAAAAAAAATACTTCGAGTAGATAGTACCCTAATATTAATTTAATTTATATCATGACGTTTTACTTTTGACGTCTGTATTTATTGAATACTGAATAAACATATTGAGTTTGAGTTTGATCAAAATAATTATGTAGAGCCCAATAGAAAACATTGCTCTCTCTTAGTCAGTACGTCTAGCATGAAGGATCAAAATAATATGTAGAGCCCGATAGAAAACATTTCTCCTTCTGACTTTGCTAGTTGGATAGACAACGGTGTATGGAGCGGTCAAATAATGATAAAAATGATTGTTTTGGTTTGCTAAGAATTTTTTTTTATAGAAATAAGTAAGCGGGGAAACTGGGCCGGGCCCGAATCAAATGATTTTGTATTTATATTCATATTCATGCATTTATTTGTACTTCTTGACACACACAATAATACACAACAATATTAGAATCAAGGACACAAATATAGATTACAACCAAAATAAAACCAATAAACTTAGAGCTAACAACGTATTTCTGCCCAGCTATCCCGTAATTCAGCGCAAATATACCCTTTATTTTTCCTACTTCTGTTAAAAAACTGTACTTACGTTTGTCCATTGAGCAAAATGTCGTGGTCGCTGAAGAGTGACCAAAGTGTTACGCTTTGAGAACAACCAAAACCAGTTTTGGATGACCTCCAACTCCGTAGCTTTCGACTGAAATCAAAGGTCGTTCCCTGTGAAAAACATGAACCAGATAGCAAAGACATCAGATTTCAAAACAGTTGGTTTGAATGAGAGTTCAAGTCTAAAGTAGCCCTACAATAAATTGGTTCGAAATTCAAATAGGTTTTTTTTTTCGTCGTCTAATTTTAATTGCTTTTTTATTGGTGTAGAATTTATGGCTGTTTGTTTTTGGAGCCATTAATTTTATTTTGTCTCGTTTGTCATTTTTAACCGATATGAAAAAGGCGGAGGTTCTATGTTTAAATTACTTTTTAAAAATACACACATAGCAGTATGGATGGCCATTTCTTTTTCACGTCTGAATGTGGGCAATTGGCAAGCAAAATAATACAATATTTTCTTCAGATAAAAAAAAAACATTTACCGATTTTTTGGTCTCTCCAATCTTTTCATAGTCGAAACTATTGATACAAAGAAATCATTGATACAAAGAAATCATTGATAAAAAAAAAAAAAAAAAAACTAAGGCCTTTGCATCTACGAAATGAGATCCAGTGGCACCTTACAAGATAATTCAATCCCACCAAAAACATTCTGTAAAAACTAGCCAGGTCTCGATGGATCTGCTTGTTTATCTCTAAAAAAGTAATGAAATCTAGACAAAGTCGTGCCAAGTCTAAGGTTCCTTACTGCGATTTCTTTATTATTATAGTTAATGTTGTGAGACTTGGCCGTTGAAGGGTACATAAGCGGTTCTGGCGACAGATTGGTGCAAAGGTGTCATGGAGCACCTGGTTTTGTACCCTTGTGTACCCTTCAACAGCCAAGTCTCACAACATTAACTATAATAATAAAGAAATCGCAGTAAGGAACCTTAGACTTGGCACGACTTTGTCTAGATTTCATTACTTTTTTAGAGATAAACAAGCAGATCCATCGAGACCTGGCTAGTTTTTACAGAATGTTTTTGGTGGGATTTCACTTCTTTTTGTAGAAACGAGGGCATATTGATTAATTTTATTACATTTTCTTATTTGACACAGTTTTTAAATTTGTGTAATGTTCGAGTAGAATAAAGTTAATCGTCCGACTATTTCTTGTTGAACGAGCGAGCGAAGTCCTCCGAGTCTGCTGCTATGAATGTTTGTTCGACGATAACTTGAGTAAATTTGGTCGGATCGTTAAGAAATTTGATAGGCTGGTAAACTAAATTAAAAGAATGTTTAAATTCGAACATGAGCCAAATCGGTCGATGGGTTGCCGAGATATGGGGTTGTATAGTTTAAATGCAAAGCGCGCGCGCGCCTGCGCGAATGGCGTAAGCAAAGTTATACATCTGTAACTGAGGTCGCGAGTTCATAGTTCGGAGCGAACCACTAGTGGGACGCTATAGGCTAGATTAAATGAAGATGTGTCCCACTACGCTGGATTTTTGCAATGACAGTCGATTGTTTTATGTACCAATAGTAGAAGGGGCATTACCATAATATCTCTAACTAGCAGATCCCGCCTGCTTCCCCGACGTAAAAAAAGGATGGGCAACACATATATTGCATAATTTCTCCCGTTTTTTACACATTTACCACTATATCTTTGCTCCTATTGGTCGTAGCGTGATGTTATATAGCCTATAGCCTTCCTCGATAACTGGACTATCCAACACAAAAATAATTATTCAATTCGAACCAGTAGTTTCGGAGATTAGCGCGTTCAAACAAACAAACAAACAAACAAACAAACAAACAAACAAACTCTTCAGCTTTATAATATTAGTTAGTATCTCTAATAAAGCTGATACCAGCTGAGGGTTCTTCATCAGATACTTCAGACCTTAGATTTTTGACATCAAATAAAGCGGCCCACCAAGTTGAATATTTTTTGTAAGGGCGGTATATGTCGATCTATAATAGTTTGGTTGGGCTCTTGTGTTTTCTAATCAGGGTCACCAGGTACTCCAGATCTTCGATTATCCTAGTTTTTATAGTTGTCCCTTTATGTGCCCATTAAACCCTAACTCTGTACCAAATTTCAGCTCTCTGAGTTTATGGGAAGTACTAGTTCTATTAGGGCTCTTGTGTTTTCTAATCAGGGTCACCAGGTACTCCAGATCTTCGATTATCCTAGTTTTTATAGTTGTCCCTTTATGTGCCCATTAAACCCTAACTCTGTACCAAATTTCAGCTCTCTGAGTTTATGGGAAGTACTAGTTCTATTAGGGCTCTTGTGTTTTATAATCAGGGTCACCAGGTACTCCAGATCTTCGATTATCCTAGTTTTTATAGTTGTCTCTTTATGTGCCCATTAAACCCTAACTCTGTACTAAATTTCAGCTCTCTGAGTTTGTGGGAAGTACTAGTTCTATTAGGGCTCTTGTGTTTTCTAATCAGGGTCACCAGGTACTCCAGATCTTCGATTATCCTAGTTTTTATAGTTTTCCCTTTATATGCCCATTAAACCCTAACTCTGTACCAAATTTCAGCTCTCTGAGTTTATGGGAAGTACTAGTTCTATTAGGGCTCTTGTGTTTTCTAATCAGGGTCACCAGGTACTCCAGATCTTCGATTATCCTAGTTTTTATAGTTTTCCCTTTATGTGGCCATTCAACCCTAACTCTGTACCAAATTTCAGCTCTCTGAGTTTATGGGAAGTACTAGTTCTATTATGATGATCATGAGTGAGTGATGAGTGAGTGAGTGTGTGTCATAAATGCGAAACTTTGCTTTCGCTTAACTTCGGAACTAAATGACCTACAGACTAGAAATTTTGGATTTTAAGTATGTGATTATAGCTTACTAGATGACGAAAATTTCTGCGTTCTGGTCTTATCCAGAGGTTCTCAAATAGGGGCCTGAAAATGCGGCGAAATGGTTCCAGTAAAGGATGGTACGGCAGTGTTTGCTTCGCGCTCGACCTGGCGGGGGCACTGCCGTGCCCCCAGATTGATAACTGATAGAATCGATACAGGCATCATAACTAGGTAATTGAAACTGACAACACTTGCGTGTTGCATTGCATCTGTAGTATTTTTTTCTTAAAATATGTATCTCAATTCTCAATGCATTTCCACCTTTTTCATCTAGCGTTTCTTCTTCAGCATTTGGGTACTTGTCTATTGCTAGACGTATGCCTCTTCACCAGTGTTTCGTTTCATTTATTTTAATCAAATATTTTGTACAACATATTTTATTAACGTTTTATTTTCTTTTCTTTACAGGTATGCATCATAAAGAAACCTCATTAGAATAAACAAGGTAAAACACTTAAAAAATGCGTGTAAGTACATTTTGTATCGTTTTGATACAATCTTGCAATCAAGAAATTGTTATGGTTATGTGCTCAGAAACAGGGTTGCCAGATTTTCCAATTTAGATGGATGACCGGGATTTTAGAGGCCTTTGGAGCTAGAAATAGTTAGTTATTCGTAATATTGATGAGTGCTTCAAAAACTGCGAATACTCGTATTCTTAAGATCTTAAAATTTTCTTAATATTTCTTTCTCTTCAAGGCTCTCAAAAAGAGCGAGATAGTGCATTACTTAAGTATTTTATACCATAATATTGTTTTTAAAAAGAAAAACTGGCGTTGTTCTAATTGGTTGATGACACACAAAAATAAAACTTCAAATTCTATTGCACCTTTCGTCAGACAACTATCAGCACTCCAAACCGACCAATTGCGCTATTTTGCCACATTTTCCCATTAATATTAAAATGTTAATAATAAAACCAATATCTGCCGGAGTGGTGAGAGGTTGCTCAGGACCGAAAGACCTGGTCTGAAACGGGGGAGGCCTTTGCCCAGCAGTGGGACATACAACAGTCAACGTAAAAAAAAGAGAGTGTTCAAAATGTTTGACACGCCAGAAAATAATAAACATCACATTCTATTGAACTTTCTGGCAGTCGCCTATCACCCAATTATTCATAATAATAATAAAATGTTTAAACTCCAAACCGACCAATTGCACTATTTCGCCACATTTTCCCACTATTACGGCGTAGTTAATAGACAAAATGGCGCTGGCGTCGTCACGGGCGACACACACGGTAATGGCGGGCTTTATCTTAAGTGTGGCATCGGCCTTAGGTGCATCCGCAGCTATGTGAACTTGGCCTAACCACGGCCTCTTCCGCTTTGATTATAAAGCCAAGATACACCGAGAAAATAGGGAACACGACAGCACGTCAGAGAGTACACTTTTGTTGTAGAGTCGCCCGCAACGTAACCGAGTCGAGTGCTAACGTGTAAGGGTCGACGTGCTGTCGTGTGTACCTCTTCCTGAGAAAAAAAACTTAAACCAACGGAGCGAAACCGTCCTCAAAAGCTAGTAGAGTAGATCTCTAGTTTAAGACGTGGCAAATTAGTATTTTCCATAGTAGATAGAGTCGTGCAAAGCTAACTTTGCAGTAGAGCATCCGAAATAGTAATTTCCGTACGTTGCTTTTGTATGTTTTCACCATATTTTCAATGTATTCCACAAAACAAAATTGTAACAGACAATAACTGACGTAACATGTACCACTGAAAAATGGTGAAAACATACAAAAGCAACGTACGGAAATTACTATTTTGGATGCTCCACTGCAAAGTTAGCTTTGCACGACTCTAGATATAATTGGGAGTCTAATGGTCTAATATTTCAGGTACGAATCTAAAATCTCTAAGCTTAGACAGATGTTACGGTTAAAATAATTCTGTTGCCAAAATTATTTTGAGTGTGAGGTCGTTGGCCCTTATTATTTTATTGAGATCCAAAATAATGGACTCGTTAGGAATGTGCTCAAGGTACTTTTTGTTGTTGAAAATTACGTATCTATGATTGTTCTTGTAGAAAATTGTTTCTTTGTCGGTTTTATTTTGTATTTTTGTTTTCCATCACAGGAAGTTTCTATTCGTTCGTGTATTTAGTTTGGACTGAGTGACATGTTGAATAATGTGTAGCAAAGCAAGACAGAAATATTACATAAATACAAAACTACCTACACCATCCAGATCAAAATAAAATGGTGCAAGTTTTTTTTATATTACTTTGTTTTAGTGGGAATATAAAACTGTTTTATTTTTTTATGTAAAAAAATCCCTATTACCTACCTAACTTTGCCCACCTTCGAATACGAAAAAATCTTCAGCCCTTTGTGTCACCAAGGTGTTACAAAAGATCCTAACTCTTTTTACAGGGTGTGATAGGAATCATAATATTAAAAAAAAATTCGCACTATGGCGTTTTGTTGATTTTCATAATTGTAAAATGTAATTTAAAATTTTTAAATGCGGGTTTGTATTTTTAAAATGTGGTGTTCATTGAATTTCACAATTTTATCAGCTTAAAAGTATGCAAATGCTCCTACACACAATCATGTGTTTGAATTTAAACTTAATCCAAAAACAAAAAAAGGTTTGAATAATTTTGAGGAAAGAAAGTTTTATTTTTAATTTATAATTTTACAGAAATGTCATCCCGTTGACCAGTAGGTAACGCCCTGTAAAAAGGGCTAGGACCTTTTGTAACAAGTTATTATTAAAAGATTCCCTGACCAGGGCCTTAGTCTGTAACGCAATGGTGCCAAAATGGGCTCCCGGTTGACGGCTTCAATTACGATTTATAAATGTTGTCGTTCCTTTAAATGTTTTTGTAGGTATATTCTGATTCTTACTGTAGACGATTAGTTCGCTAATTATAGGAGAAGAGCAAAACGATAAAATCCCGGTTTTGTCCTTCTACTGTGACGCCATCGATACGCCATTGCGTTACGGACTAAGGCCCCAGGCGACTACTCGGACGCTGTAGCTGCCTGGGACGTAGGACGCTAGCGTGACATCGACAAATAAGACAGCTGTAATTGTGGTCCAAGCCTCTATACTTGTTTTACATGTGTATTAAATAAAATATATAACGTGTGTATGGAATCGGTTTACACCTTGCAAACTAATAACTCGACCAATTAGCATTTTGTGTGTACAATTAGGAGGGCGTTAGACACGGCAAATGAGATCAATTTATTGTTTACTAGCTAGTAACTGTGCCCGCGACTTTGTCCGCGCAGACTTAGTTTTTTTCCCGTTATCACAATAAAAATATCACTCAGCGATAACGCGGCTTCACATTAGTGAAAGAATTTTTTAAATCGGTTGAGTAGTTTTGGAGATTACCATACTTATATACCATAGTACATACTTACAAACTTTTCCTCTTTATAATACATATTAGTGTAGATTTAATGACTAAGAAGCTTAAAAACTTTTATACCTACCTTTTAATGTCTCCGACCCTAGACCATTTTGTACACAAGACAGCACGTAGGCAAGACAGCACACTTTCGTTGCAAAGTCGCCCGTAACGGAAATGAATAAAGTGCACGCGTGTACCGCACTACGTGCTAGAGTTAATGAACATTACACAAGTCTCAAACTTTATTTTATTAAAAAAAAATGTCTACTGAGAGACTTTTTAGTCCATACATGTCTGACATAAATGAAGTATTACTTAAGTTAGTCAAAAATAAGCCCCGAATATTATTTTTTTAATTGACAGGTCTATCCCATTCTGAGCCCAACATACCAATATGTCGCTTATACCCTTATACATATTTTTACAAGGAGTGTGTTGATGTTGACCGCTCTTATACAGAACAGAAAGACTGTTTAGTTCAACTTTACAATGAGCCAAATTTTTTTATAAAAAAATGTAACTCCAGTCATTTACCTACTTTTATTTTTTTTTATCGGGGTAGTTGACTAGTTTCTACCTTATGTGAAATTGTTATTAAATGAAGTATTTTTTCGTTAAGTAATTTTTTTTTCACTCACTTTAAAGTATTGCTATTGTAATCGTTTTCAGTGAATATTGCATGCACTCAATCCCAAATTCATTCACACAAACACAAGTGGCCCATTCTGTTCTGTGCCTTTAAGTTAGACATTTCCATTCTAAATTCTCAATATCTTTGAAATGTTACGTAAGTGACAGATGTTAAAATAAGACAATCAAGCGTCGGACCTTCTGTATGCCCTTTCATATAACTACCTAAAGTGGCGCGCGCGCAACTCGCAACTCGCAACAGATGTCGAAGTATCGGGACCTCTCAGCTTTATGTATGGCATTTTAATGACTCCCTATTGACTGACTGCAGCCCCTATAATATAATAACATTGGGCTGTCCTTTGTCACGGAAGCACTGGCTGGATAAAAAAGAAAAATAAAGAAAAATAGTTATAACAAGTTTTTTTTCTTTTTTTTTTCTATAAAGTGTCTATGGACAGCTGCATATAATAGAATAAGTAAAAAACTTCATAAATAAAAAAGTATTTTTTTTTACTTTTCTTTCCAAAAATTTCTTGTGTCAGTAAGTTCAAACACACTGGGAAGTTAGTACGCTAACCTTTTTGAAAAAAAAAATCCTTAGAATGTTAGTAAACTTTGCCCATAATTTTTTTAGCTGTTATGAAAAGACTGTTGTAACAAAAAACGCAAAATTTTATTGCATTGCAATCGGCCAACTTTATAATTTTTAATCAATAATCTTATCTGCTGTTCCAATAAACATTATCAGTCAATTGACTCCAGGCGGTTCCATAAATATTAGTCTTATATACGAATAAGGTGATGGCGGTAAAATACATTGTAGTTTGAGTACTTTTGGAATGCTTTTGTCCTTTAGGGTTGCGTAGACGCAACTTTGAATCCTAGTCTGAACTAAGTAACTATACTTTACAAGTAGAGTAACTTATCTTTGATGATAAAAAAATCTGTCTAAGTGTTTTTTAATGAATTTATTTTAAAAATATTTATTTCAAATATATTTGTTGGGTAATAAAAAATACATATTTGAAAAGCTGTAGTTTTGATGATTTTTTCACGGCTCAGCATTTTTTTTTATCTGCGGAACCGATAATACAAGTCCATAATTTGCACTTAGTCGGTCCTCAAAAGGGACTTTACTTATCCATTTATTTCCAATGGTTTAGAGGGAATGTCACATCTGCTACCGTTGTTACGTGGACATTTAATTTTAATTGTCCACTCCAAAGAAATGCCGATTTTTCCACTGTGCATATAAAACTATACCCAGTAGCTCTTATTGCTTCTGAAATAACGACGATACTCGAATGTAAAGAAGTATTTTGTATCGTGTTAAAGAGATGGGGAAATTAGTTAAGTTAATTTTTATGATGATTGCGAATGCGAAGTTGCGGTGGCAAATAAAATCCGAAATTACTTTGTTGTGCTGTTTTTGCTTTCGATGGCGGTTCCTATAATTCGGTAGGTACATTTAATTTATTATTGTGTGTGCAGGCTGAATTCCCAAGTGTTGTTTTCCGATATTATCAAGGTTATAAGAAAATTAACATCACTTTCATTACGCACAATGAACTGCAATTTTCGGCAGTTTTTTTTTCCTATCGCACAACCACATGAATTGAGACCGGAAGGGCACAACTTCAAGATAAAAGTTTTATCCCCCAGACGGGGGATAAAAAAAATGTAGTGTTCTCTAGAACACTTTAACAAAAAAAAACAAATTTAAGTGTCTTAATTGTTATTGTTTAAGTTTAGCTGATAAGATGTTTTTGGTAATAAACTTTTTTTATTCTTATTCTTAAACCATACTCCGTGGATTTGTAAAGAATAGGCCAGCTGTTGAACTTGGATTTCTCAGTAAATTTGTGAATTTGTAGTAGCAATACCACTCGCTAACTGTGAAGGAAAACATCGTGAGGAAACCCGTGGCTTATAGTTGGCTCCATGGTATAGGTGCTGGGCAAGCCTACTCCATCTAAAACAATGTCTCAGGCACTGCAGCGCCGAGTGGTCTCTTCACCCATCTAGTTTGAATGAAGGTGCTACTGGACGCTGTATGAATCACTTCATTACGTAGATGCAAAGGCCTTTATTCGCCTAGTGTGGGATTCGCAAGACACACTGTATACATTTTTGATATTATTTTGGAAATAAACGCTTTTCTTTTATCTTTGTTTTTGGTAATAAACTATTTTTATTCTGGTTCTTATTCTTAAACCATACTCCGTGGATTTGTAGAGAATAGGCTGGGGCCCTTAGCCTGTAACGCAATGGTGCCAAAATGGGCTCCCGGTTGACGGTTTTAATTACGATTTATTCATGCTGTCGGTCCAGTGTCGGTCCTTTTAATGTTTTTGTAGTACAGCAAAGAATATTATGAGTCTAATTCTAGAGGATTAGTTCGTCGGTTGTAGGAGAGCAACGAAAAAATCGCGGTTTTGTCCTTCTACCTGGGACGCCATTGATACGCCATTGTGTTACAGGCTAAGGCCCCAGCTGTTGAACTTGGATTTCTCAGCCCTAAAGTCAACGGTCGATGTGAAACTAGGTCCACCCGACCTCCGAAAGCGGCTCCCGGGCCGGACAGACGGACGGACGCACGTTCCGCGCGGTGCCTTTATAATTGATGTGCATAAACACGCCGCCTTATACAGGGTGCGCTGTAAGGGAATAAGAATATCTTTATACTAGCTTTTGCCCGCGACTTCGACCGCGTGAACTACAGAAAAAATATATGCGGTTTACGTTGCCCCTAACATTAATAGCGTGATAATATGTAGCCTATGTGTTATTCTGATGTCTAAGCTATCTCCATTCCAAATTTCATCCAAATCCGTCCAGCCGTTTCAGCGTGAAAAAGTAATAAACACAGTCACTCACAAACTTTCGCATTTGTAATATATTTGTTTATTTATTTTAGTTTATTTGGCACACCAACAGAACACACAATGAACAAACACAAAAGACATCATACAATATAGGTACATTGCAAAACATTCTAAATTATGTGCACTAATTACAGGTGGGCACGCCATGCATTTTTCAAATCAATCAAGTAGGAAGTAGGATAGATTTTCTTATAGAATATATTTAAAGGTATATAGATCAATTACCTAAAGGTGTAGCAAGGTACACATTTGAAGGTAAAAAAAACACATGGGAAATAACCCTTAGAATATTATATCACCATATTATTTTTTCCTTACTCGTCCTACGGAAACAGCTATATTATTGTAATTCACATGTAAACAATTTAATCCAATGATAATTTAAGCACCATCCTCTATAATCCGACTTCAACATCACACGCACACAGCTCACACACACGGCGACGTTCGCGCTACGCACACAAGCGCAAGCCTCCCGCGTCCACCGAAGCGCGAACATTATTTTGTCCGAACAAAACTGTTATTTTAAAAAATAATAATTGATGTTCACTCTCATTGTCCGTATGTCCGCGTATGGCATTTATTTGTCAATGCAGCCGTGTGTATTTTTTTCCTTTTTATTCTTTTGTGGCTGGCCACACTATTATCTCTGCCCGGTACGAATTATCTTTACGCTGGCAACAGTTAAGTGTAGGGGACAACAAATGTGGTACGGACGGCCACAGTAACAGATAACCCATGGCAGCTCTTACAGCGCGTGGCATAAGGGCGCCAATCGAACAAAAAGGTGTATCCTAGGGTGTGGCCGACTGTACCTATCTGTGGTAGATGTAGGTACAAAATAGCAGATATTTTTTCCAGCCGTTTTTATGAATATAGCGGATGCTAGAGCGCTGAAGGTCTTATTGCCTGAAAATTGTGAAATCCTTCTGTTTACTTGCATATATACCAAGGTCGGCCAGAAAATATCGCGTAATTGATCTAATATTTTAGGGTCAAAAGTAGTCCTACCTTTAGCTCTGGTCTAAAAATTATTTGCCCACTATGTATCGCGTAAAAATAGTGAATTTTGAAGTCAAACTTGATTGAACTGCACCAAAACTATTTCCTGTCCTATTTCATATACCTATAGCGACTTAAGGCGTCAAATTAGATGCTTTAGTGCCTGGGACATAATAATCTATTAAAAAGTGGTGCTAAAAAAGTATCAAAAAACTCGCTAAATCTAGCACCTAATCAACAGCCAATAAAACTAAGCCGAAATTACACAAAGTCAAACAAACATAGATAAGTAATTGGCTTTAAAATAATAACTATCATTAAATAGTTAAAGATAGACATCACATTAAATCTTTTGTTTACTTTATGTCGAATTGGTAACCGTCGGTTTAGAGTTAAACTGTTTTTTGTGCTAATTTCTGCATAGCTAACGAGCCATATAATCTCGATCTAATTGTCGATGCTAATGCATAGTTGTGCAGTTATAGTACTATTTGCCATACAAGGGAATATGCCATCATAATTAGGGATTTTCTGACAGCTCATAAGTTGTAGTTCCAAATTTGTAACTAGATGTCGCTGACGAGACATGTTATTTTTTGTATGCCAGTTCGTGCTCGTTGGCCTTCGTATACGTCCAAACACATTTAGGTATTAGTTGTGGAGCAAAATGAAGTGTTTTCGGATTTACCATACACTCATACAAGAACATTAACAAAGTCGTGCACTTTTTCATGTACTGTAAAATAGAATGACAGCTACAACGATGAAAGATGAAGTCACAGAGCAATGAAGTGAAGAAATATTTTCGCTGTATTAAGCACTAATTTACTTTGTGATAGAAAACATGTCGTATCAACGCCATCTGTCACAGCTTTTAGAACTATTTTTTTATTTTTTTTAGCTGTCAGAAAATCCCTCATTAACATTGTTAGCGGAAAAAATCAAGTTTTATAGCCTTTGATGTCTGCGAAATAAGGGCGAATATCAAACGTCGAAAAAGAATAATGAATAATATATGTCTACGTAATTGTCTACGTGTGTGGTCGACTGTACGAAGAGCAATCCCTCAATATCTAGGCTGTATACTACGGTAGGCTTGCCCAGCACCTATACCATCCGAAAACTTAGTCGGCTTAGCCCACAGGAAAGACAAATCAATAGTGTGAAGCCAACTAAGCCGCGCAACAATGTCCCAGCCACTGCAGCGCCGAGTGGTCTCTTCACCAATTTAGTGTGAGTGAAGGTGCCACTAGACGCTGTATAAATCATCTCATTACGTAGATGCAGTGAGATGCCTTAGCCTTAGTATACAAAAGTACTACAGTACGGTGTAGTACTAAGACGTTATCGATATGTCTTAGCAGTAATTATTTTTTACTGTTCAATGCAGTTTTATGTAATTTTAGCTAGAAAGTTTCCATAGTTTTCCTTTCATTATTTTTTTGTTTCGAAGCGATCGAATACAACTATTAATATTAGTATAGTTTTCTTTTTATTATTTCTTATTAGTTTAGTTTTGTATATTTAATTTCGTTTAATAAATTATTTTCCCACTATTAATATTATTTTTTGGGTCTCAAAAAATATAATGAAATATCTGAAATGAAGATGAAATTATTATTAAAAAGGTATCTCGTACTTGTAACCTGCAATTGTTCAATGTTAATTGTTCATTAGGTACTCGTTATCTCTTTACTCGAGAAAAAAGCGCAATCAACGCGTTGAACTCTAATCATCCCACTTAATTATAAAATGCAAAAGCGAGTGATTGTTATAGGATTAATGGGGTTGTAAGAAGGGTAAATCTACGTTTGGGTGAACTAATACAGGGTGCACGCATAAGCACAATAGGCAATATAGTTAGAGAGCTGGTGACCAATCGAGATATTTTTTCGTACAAGGCTAGGAGTTGATAGGCTGATAGAGTAGACTTTGCTGAGTCTGGGAAAAATATTTTTTTGGCACGGTCGCGGTTCAAAGTTAGATTTTTTCGACTTTGAAAGTTTAAATGTATGGGTTCAGTATATATTTTTTGTCGTACAAGGCTAGAAACTTCTAGGTTAGTAGTTGAGACTCCGTTGAACAAGAAAATATTTGTTTTTTTGGCCGTGCGTGGTTGAAAGTTTGATTTTTATAACCCAAAAATTCACACTTTCTAGGTTATAAAAAACAATATTTCTACCGCGTTTGGCTAGTAATAAATAGTGATTTCGTGATCAGCGGAGATTAAAAAGGCAGCCTAAAAACTACCAGCCTTGTAGACAAAAAGGAAATGACTCAACCCATACATTTAAACTTTCAAAGTCGAAAAAATCTAACTTTCAACCGCGACCGGACCAAAAAAATATTTTTCCCAGACTCAGCGAAGTCTACTCTATCAGCCTACTAACTCCCAGCCTTGTACGAAAAAATATCTCGATTGGTCACCAGCTCTCCAACTAATAGGCACAACTAGCGCCGCCAATTAAAAAAAAACATCTTCTTTTTGGATGCGTTTTTTGCTAAGAACTCTCCTGCAAAATCTCAACGCGAGGCTGAACTATTTTTAGGACCTAAGGTTTGGATTCCAGATCCTAGAACGACACTTTTGGCTCTGGCTCTTCTAGGATCTGGAATCCAAACCTTAGGTCCTAAAAATAGTTAAGCCTTGCGTTGAGATTTTGCAGGAGAGTTTTTAGCAGAAAACGCATCCAAAACGAAGATAATTATGTTTTTTTTTTCATTGGCGGCGCTAGTTTTACTACTGGGCCTACTACTGGGCCTTAAGTAGGCTGTCTACTGATCAATACAAACAACTTGTACACACGACAGCACGTCAGAGTGTACGCTTTTCTTGTAAAGTCGCCCGTAACGTAAACGAGTACAGTGCTATGTTTAAGGGCCGACGTGCCGTCGTGTCGTGTATACTAGATGGCGAAAAAAATGGAGCGTAAAAAATATCAGCAATTTCATACATTTGGCGCAGTACTGAGTCAACCTTTTGTGTGGAACAGCAAATATTTTTTAACGCTCCATTTTTTTTGCCACCTAGTAAAACTTATTTGTATGTACCGCTATGGACTCAGGGTGGTATTAATAGTCGTCTGAGATCATCTACTTGGACTCGATCTCAAGTAGGTGAACTCAAAAAAGTCAAATGCTAATGTCAAGCCTTGGCTAATGTAAAAACTTGAGTAGCTGTCAGCATATTAATAGACACTATCACTTGAGATTGACATTTTACATCAGCATTTGACTTTTCTGAGATCACCTACTTGAGGTCGATCTTGAGTCGACGACTATTAATGCCACCCTTAGAGTGCACAGTGTAGAATCACAGTTGTATTTGCCAAGGTCCTGAACCTAGCCAACAGTTCCAATATCGACTATTCTTGAGGTATCCTTGTGTGAGTGCTGTGGAGAGTTCACAGCAAACTAGTTTTACTGCAATATGAGTGATTGTGTTGCTTTATAATATTCATATCGGCCGACGGCCTATTTCACCCCGTGGTTTGACCCAAACAAACCTAGTACTAAAATCAAAATTAACAAACATGAACTTTTTTTTTAACTTGAATCACAAACGAACGAACGAAAAAAAAAACAATGAAATAAATAAATGTATGCCATCAAACCCTAAAATGTGATAAAAATAAATAATAAACACAATATCCTTTTTTCTGTAATATAAATAGGAAAAATTTACTAAAACGGCTCTCGTTATGAATAAAATTATCCCAAGCATACCTCAAAATATTACCTTGCTTTAGGCTACCTTACGGTTCTCTAAGGCCCTGGAATTGTGTTACCCTTTTTCGAGGGGGTACAAAAATAACATCAAAAAGTTCTTGCAGGACAAAAATGAGGAAAACCCGTTTTGTCCGTCTACTGGGAACCTATAGATACTGGGAACCATTGCATTACAGAATTAAGCCCCAGCACAAATGTAGCGTAAATATACTGTTTTTATATGAAGGCTAAAGGGACAAAACCTTCCGTCAGTTGAGTCCAAAGCCGTCTCTCGCGACCACACCGGCGGCGTTGAGTTCGATTCTCGTGTTGTATTAATTAATGATTCTGTTGTTGGTTTATTGGTTCATTTAATGAACGTTTAGGTGTTATTTCTGCAGCCATGTGTTATTTATTCGTTTTATTGGGACTTATCTAGTAGTACTAGTTTTTACCTTACCAGAGCAGTATAAATCAGATTGTGCGCTTATAAACTGTACAAGTGTACAATGTAGATATAGCAGTATTTTCTACTAGTTTATCAATTTATATTCATGTCTTTTGGGACTTCCCTTGTAATTTAAAAACTCTGGCGATCCCTTTTTTTGAAAACGGGTCCTATTTATAACTACTAAATTGAAAAAATTAAATACCCCTGACATTTTAGCTTCAAATTAGCATAAGTATCTCATAAACGGGTGCACCATTTTTGTTTTGTTGTTAAGAATAATGAAAAGAATACTGATTTATTGCCCAGAAAATCGCTGAACAAAAATTGCTACAAAATTTAAAAACCTGTGAAAATTCCGTTGCACCTCAAGGGCAATTATAGATAGAGATAGATAACTCTTTATTGCACAACAGAAAGAATATTACAGATCACTTTTACAACAAAATTTAGTAGAAATGGCGGCCTTATAGCTAAAATCTATCTCCTCCAGACAACCTTTACACTTATACCTCAGACGCTCAGATTTCCTCACGATGTTTTCCTCACCTTTGTACTTTAGGTAGGTATATAATTTCCACCAATACCTGGGCAGGCACCATGGCAACGGCTCTTGCGGTACAGCTCACGTCGCGCCTCACAGATCTGTCATTACGTTGATAACACCGTCGTCGGTTGTGCTACGTGCTGTGAACGGACGATGTCCTAGTGCTGGGGATAGAGGTCCATCGATAGGGTATCGATAGTCTACCTAGTGTATCGATAAAATAATTCGATAGAATCAAATCTTAATATATAAAACAAAGTCGTGTTAGTTACACCATTTATAACTCGAGAACGGGTGGACCGATTTTTATGATTTTTGATTTCTTGGATTTCTCTCCGGCCCGAATAGCAGAATAACCATTAAAACAATGGAAAAATGCGGGCAAAAGCTAGTTTGTAATAAAAAAATTGCCTTCGCATTTACGTAATGAGATTAGTGTAGGGTAGTCAGTAAGTACACTTATTGTAGATAGGCAGCGTGAATGTGTTCGGTGGCCCACCGGGCCAGTCGCTAAATAAACGTCTTAACTTGAGGGCGCGTTTCATTGTCGAGGATCCCCAAATGCAACAATTACTATACGGAGACCATTACTCAAACTAGTTGGGTGAAGTGACATGTTTTAGATTTAGTAGGGTTTTCTAGCACCTGTTTTGCTGTCCATACGCTGAGAAGAACCATATCAGTATGACTGAGGCAGATTTACTAAATTAATAAGCACTTCTATTCTTCTCTACGCCAAACTTGCCAATGTTTTTTTGTTACAATCTCGAAAACATAATATTATACTACAAGATACAAGAGTTTACAATTATTTGCCATGTCCTTCTAGCTGGGAAAAGAGCATCCCTCTGAGAGAGAGAAAGAGTTCGTGGATTGGCGATATGCCTCAGACGCTCAGATTTCCACACGATGTTTTCCTTCACGTTTCGAATGGTATTTGGGTATTACAAATAGAAACTGAACATCTGAAAATCATCGACATCACAATGTATCGACAAACCCCTTTACCTCGTCACTAGTTTGCATCGCTCGCTATACACTCGGAGCTAGGTATAGCTTTATACGGAGCCTCGGTGTTTGTAAACATATAATTACTCAGTAAGTCGATGCATATCAGTGAGGGACAACATGTCTATAGATAGGTAGGTAGTGTGTGTGCTTGTGTTTGTGTGTGTGTGTGGGAGGAAAAAGTAGCGCGGTTGTAAGTTTGTTGTGTTGTTGCCGGGGTAGGTTGAGGCACTTAGATCCAGCGTGGTGGTTGAAAGGTATTTAACGCTGAAAAAGTTAAATAAAAAATGCATGAAAAAAACTCTACATTAAATATAGAAATGAAAGTCTTATGGTCTTATGGTTTTGAGTGGAAAGTTCTATTTTTGGATTCGTTGAGAATGTCTCTTGGGAAGATAATTGCCCTTTTTTCCTTCTTCTTCCTCGTGCCCCTCCATCACTGGAGGTTGGCAGTCAGCTCTCTGCACCGCTCTTTGTCATGGCTGTCCTCAATAATTATTGTTCCACGGTTTTGATGCCAGTCCATTCCTTGATATTACACAGCCATGTAATTTTCCTCCTTCCTGGCCTTCTTTTTCCCTCTATATTGCCCATCATTATGGTGTATAGCAGCTGGTATTGTTTTTGTCTTAAAAAGTGACCTAAGCCAACCTTTGTTTAGCAAATGTTTAAGTTTTCTTTCAACAACTTTCAACTACTTACTGTTAAGATCTTTGTATAAACTAAGTTTGCATAAAAACTGGAGCTATCACCTTTTTAAAGATATTTCGAAGCCTTGCATAGCTTAGCACCTTCAAAGTAATTATTTCAAAATGGCGGACAATTTCTACATTCCAGCACCAAAATTCAACTTCGGAACACCTCCTTAAAAAGAGTCTAGGCACCCCATAAAGTTTTATGATCACCAGTAGCTAGTTACTTAACACCCAGGGCAGCCTACGTACTAGGCAAACACGGGTGCCTACCTACCTAGCTAGGCAGAGCCGGATACAGGGGAAACATTGAGGGGGTCATAACATACATAACCAATTTAACCTAGTTAATTTAACCAATTTTTATTTAATAATTTAACCAATTTAGTCCAGAGTTTAACCAAGTGTGGGGCCCACTAAAAATTGTTGCTACAAATATTACTTTTGCCAAAAAATATTTTTTACCAATTGTATATTTTACTAGATGAAGACTTCCATGAAGACCAGATAATTATGCGTTTGCAATGCCTTCATAACCACTACATAACAATAGTCAAGCACTCGGTACTATAATTATTTTCTGTTTGGCTACACACGTCTCTACAGTTTAATAAAACCAGAAAGAAAAAACTTACCTACTATGGGATGGATTAAAGTATTGTCTATATTCTAAAGTCTAGATTCGCGCCTGAACCAACCATCGGCAGGCGCTCAGTATTTATGAACCCTTAAAACATCTTCTTCTTCAATATATATTTTTTTCTTATCTCGTGTCAAAAGCGTCACACTTCGCGTTCCCAAAAAACTGTGAAGGATCAGGAAATGTTTAAAGATGAGACCTTGTCTGTGCGGCACCACATCGGCACGAAACGTCTGCATCCCCACGATGACACCCCCTAAGCTAAAGACTAGATACGTCCCTGCACGCAAAGCCGTTGCGATCACAATCGCCGGCACTCAGTATTTTCCGCGGCCTTGCAGCCGTGAATCACGGCATAAATTACCTTCGGCCACAGAGTAGCTGTTAGAGACAGAAGGGTCATGGATACAGGGGCCTTAGCCTGTAACGCAATGGTGCCAAAATGGGCTCCGAGTTGACAGCTTCAATTGCGATTCATTAATGCTGTCGGTCCTTTTAACGTTTTTGTAGTACAGCAAAAAATATTCTGATTTGAATTTTTAGAGGATTAGTTCTCTGGTTTTAGGAGAAAAAGAGGAAACCCCGGTTTTGTCCTTCTGTTGGGACGCTATCGACACGCCATTGCGTTACAGGCTAAGACCCCAGCACGCTTCTTGGCCAATAGCTCCTCCATACAACTACAGTTACTGGGGGCTAATTCTAAGGAAAAATCTCATGTCATTTCAATAGCGCGACTGCTTCCGACCGCTCGAGTCATGTCGAGCGAAAAAGGCAAACATCTCGCAGAAATCACGTTATGTCGAGGATGACTGCGGCGCATCTACTCTTAGCGCCATATCCTCCTTTTTCCACTCATTTGATCTATAAATAATAAAGCAGGGGCCTGAGTCTGTAAGTGTAACGCAATGGTGTCCCGATGGGCTCCTAGTCGTAGGCTTTAATTTCGATTTATTCATGCTGACTGTCCTTTTAATGTGTTACAGACAGTAAATAAACAACTCGGTCCGACATCAAGTAGTTTGTTGTGATATCAGAAAAGACTCTTTTTAGAGCGGCCCGTTTTTGGGAGAGGAAATTGGGGCATACGAAACCTCGATTTTGCAGATTTTCTTCAGCTTGTCTCATTCGCTCAGTATTTGCGCACGTGAGAAGGCAAAAGATTTTTCAACAGATTTGTTTGTACTGCTACATGCTCTTAACTCTATGAAGCTCACAGCAACGCTCTCTTTAAGTGAGGCTTAGAACAATGGGAAAACCGCCACAGACAACAAAACCCCAAACAAAAAATGTCACATCGCACCCACCAATTTGGGTTCACCTTCTCACGGTCAACACGACGGAACCAAACCTCGGAAAGACACGCAGCGTGTCCAAAAATCCTACGTTCGAGGGTCTAATTCGAATATAATTACGTTGGACTTCCGTCTCTGCGTTGCAAGGGAAAAAAGTTACAATTGCCACGTTGCGTGCGAAGGAATACAATGTTGGGGCAAAAAGAATGGAACAACAATGAGCTGTGGCGGCGTCTGGTGTTCTCTTCTTGGAGTGTCACTGGTGGAAAAAACTGAGGCCTTTGCATCTACATACCTTAAGAGACAACCCGTTAGATGGATGGATATTATAACCAAAGCCACGCAGAAACACCTGCCAAAACTGATCCACATCGCGAGTGATGGAGCGCAATGGAGAACTCTACTCTCCGCCACCTTCAATGATGGTCACGATCCTCAGCATTGAAGGAACGACTGAATGGATGGACCTAATGAGATGGTGTATACAGCGTCCAGTGGCACCTTCACTCACACTAGATGGGTGAAGAGACCACTCCGAGCTGCAGTGCCTGGGACATTGTTTTAGATGGAGAATGGATGGGCTTGCCCGGCACCTGTTCCATCCTAACAGCTTCGTCAGAAAGACAAGTCAATACGTGTGGAGCCAACAAAGCCGCGGGTTTCCTTCACATTTTTTTTCCTTCAACTTGAGCTAGTGGCTTTTGCTACTTCAAATTCACAAAATCTCACACGACAGCACGTCAGAGTGTACACTTTTGTTATAAAGTCGCCCGTAACGTAACCGATTAGAGTGCTACTCGTAACTTAGTGTACGTAACTTTTAAAAAAGAAACAAAGACATACACAAACGGATGAATGGATTTGAATGCGGTTTTTATTTATTTCAAAGTAGGTTTTCTGGCGAGTGTTCTTAGATCTGTTTTATCAAAATCCAATATGTAGATAGAATAGAATGACCGTGTTCTTTTGCACCGAGAAAAACTACCGTCAGTGTCAACTGAGTTTGTTTGTTTCTAGAAGTGAATGGCGCATTGAGATTTTGGAAAAAATATATATGGAGAATGGATAGAGATTCCATCACGCCTGGCAGTAGTAATGGATTTATTGATGGAGAATAAATTATTCTGATTGTGATATAGCGCGATATAATCCGTGCGGGATCAGAATGGGATAATACCTTTTGGAACTGAGAAGCTCGCGGTCCTGTAGCGTCAGCATTTCGGCAAACTCTAGTTGTATAGGGCAAACTCGCGTCGAAACTTGCTTGTGATTTCTGTGAGTTTTATCACGTTTTATTCAATTAATGCAATAACATTGAATCCTTTTAGATTACAAACATCAAACATTTTTGTGTATTTCCAATTTCATAACCCTATGATAGAAAGTAGAACTTTTTTTTTTTTTACTGACGCTACTCGCGACCTGTCATTTTCGATTCTGTTCCAAAAGGTATTATCCCATTCTGATTCCGCACGGATTATACAATGTATGAGGCATTGTATCGCGCTATATCAGAATCAGAATCATTTATTTAAAATAGCTTTTTCCCGCGACTTCGTCCGCGCAGACTTATTTTTTTCTCGTGCGTTTTTCCGTTGTTTTAATGGTTATTCTGCTATATTCGGGGCGGAGAGAAATCCAACAAATCAAAAATCATAAAAATCGTTCCACCCGTTCTCGAGTCATAAATAGTGTAACTTAACACGACTTTGTTTTATAAATTAAGATTTAAAATACATTCTACAAGGAAGCATATCTAATAAACGGCTGAACAGATTTTGATAAAACATATCTAAGAACACTCGTCTGCAACCCTGCTTTCAAATTAAAAAAAACCGCATCCAAATCGCTTCAGCCGTTTAAGAGCTACGGTATTGCAACAGACACAAACAGATCCACCCTCACAAAGCGGTCAAACTTAACCTATAACACCCTTCTTTTAAATGATTTTTTTTCATTGATGGCGCTAGTTGTGGCTTCCTCTTCGCCTTATACACCGTGGAATTTTAGTGGTTTTAAAGCCGAAGGTATTTAGTTGCACTCGTGATTCTGAGCCAAATTCCAAAATTTTACTTCAAAACGAGCGAAATAAAAAACACTTCCCAATACAAACGGCTATCGCCAATCCACACCATTTGTATGGAGAAGTGATTAATTTTTTCGCGCGTTTTGGAATGAAATTTTGTTATTAGGCTCAGAATCACCAGTACAACAAAATACCTTCGGCTTTAAAACCACTAAAATTGCACGGAGTATGTGTCCATAATAATAAAAACAACTAAGTGCTTTCAAAGGAAGTAGAATGTATTTGTGCGTCCACTTTATTCTATGCAAATCTCATGGATGTTCTATTTAAAATCCTCCATAACATGTAAAATAGTCTTTATAAATAGGTCCATTAATGTATTCAAGCTTGATGCTTGATTAATCCTTGACTTGTCAACTTGTAGCCACGAGCAATGGATCCAGGTACGGATTAAGGGAAGGCGCACTTTTTGTTACACATATTTTGGCATGGCTTTGCGAGCTTATTTATTTCTGAAATATTGCCTACTTATAAACTATTATTTATTTTAATCTAGTCTGTAACTCAATGGATCTCAATTATCTAAATAAATAAAGATATTATTATTATTATTATTTAATTGATTCCATAAAATAAAAACTAAAAACCTAGTTTAAACAAAGACTTGTAGCCACGAGCAATAGATTCAGGCTCGGATTAAGGGGAGGGGCACTTTTCATCATCATAATCATCATCAGATCTCTGCCCACTGTTGGATTTAAGCCTTTCCCCCTCGCGCCACCTCTCCCTATAGCTATCCGCATCCATGGACCATGGGAAAAGCGACCACTCGGAAGCTGCAGTGCCTGGGACATTGTTAAAATGAAGTAGACTTGCCCAGCACCGGGTTTAAAACAAGTTTATATCTTCACTACGGCCTTTGCATCTACGTAATGAGATGATTTATATAGCGTCCAGAGGCACCTTCACTCATGGGTGAAGAGACCACTTGGTGCTGCAGTGACTGGGACATTTTATATCATAGTGTGTGATCTCATATACTTATTAGTGATAAGAATTTTGTATTTTCTATGGATTTTACTATCTGAAATAAATTATACAATATTTTATATGGAGTATATCTTCAATGGTTTTATTTATGCCTTTTATGTCGCCCTGTAATATTATTGTGTCACGAATAATCACGATACCATTTTAGGGACATGGGTAGGGATTTTACCCTTGATCCGACCCTGCAACAGGTCCTAGGTTGTCAGTCAGACGTTGCATGAAGTTGAGACATAATATAAAACGAAGTTTTCCTCCAACTACGACTTGACAGGTCCCAATTGCATTTTACGCCAACGTTACCGAGAAATATAGGTAAAGTTCACACGATAGCAAAACGCTCACGCGGATATCTCCAAAAACGTAAGTTGAGGCACCAAATCATTGTATGTACGGTCGGCCATAGTCTCAGATACCCCATGGCAGGTCTTACCGCGTGCGGCATAAGGGCGTCAATTCAGGCCGGCGGGATTTATTTAATGCTTCGTTTTTAGCAAAAAAACGCATCCAAAAAGAAGATGTGATTTTTTTTGTCATTGGCGGCGCTAGGTTGTGCCTATAAATGGGCCTTAAGGGTAGACGATAGCAAAGTGGCGGGAAATTCAAAATTTTCACAGTTTTTTACATTTTGTAGCTAAACTGAGCTATTTTTTTTCAGCGATTTTTCGTTCGCGAGAATAAAACCGTATTCTTTTCATTATTGTAAACAACAGAACAACAATAATTCAGCCGATTATGTGTTCTGGTCTACGAAGCAGTGGTACTGCCCAAAAAACTTGTCGTAGACCAGAACACATAATCGGCTGAATTATTGTTGTTCTGTTGTTTACAATAATGAAAAGAATACGGTTTTATTCTCGCGAACGATAAATCGCTGAACAAAAATAGCTCAGTTTAGCTACAAATTGTAAAAAACTGTAAAAATTTTGAATTTCCCGCCACACTACTATCTTCCAGCCTTAAAGATAAATGCTGCTGGCTGGAGCAAAAAAACTTATGTCAAAATATGACCTTTAGATCGTCTCTTGTCAATGGTTGCCATAGTAACGCCCCTGGCTTGCCGAATCGCATCGCAAGGCTGCAATTACAATTAGCAGCGCATTCTACTCGCGACAACCCTAGTTATTTCTATCATGCTTAAGTTATTACCCTATTTTACTGAGCGGTCTCTAATCAAATCTCTTTTATTGTATGCATTTTTTTTCAATCGGAACTCACTCCATTTTCGATATAGCCTATCTATTGGAATTATTTTTTAAAGAATACCATAATATGTTTTGGCGCCAGCACAAATATAATTTTTGAGAAGGGACTGTACAATGTACACAAGACAGCACGTCTAGCCTTAAAGGCTAGCACTCTACTCGGTTACGTTACCGGCGATATTACAACAGTGTGTCAGAACATGCTTTTGTGTGTACATCCCAATTTTTCTGTAAAAAACATCAGCACAGTTGCTAGTCCTCAAAATCGGTTTATTAGCGGGAAAATATAAATAAAAGTGTTTTGATCGATCGTGTGCCTTTATTGTTTCAGAATAAACAAACACATAGATACTCGTACATACTTATTAAAATTTTCAATATCTAACAAACAGCCCAAACAGAACCCGAGAAGTCTCCAGTTCATCTCAATCGCAACCCTTGTCTGGCGAGCTTCATTATTTTGCAACGAGACCCCACCGATATCGGATGGCCACAGAGGGTTAAATGTGAATAATTGAACCGCTTGTGTAGGAATTAGGCCGTTTGAGATAGTAGAGAACCAATTTAGGGTTGACGTCCTTATAGCTGGAGAGCTGGCGACCATTCTACTTATTTTATCGTACAAGGCTGGGAGTTGGTGGTACTTAGGCTGTTAAAGTAGTCTTCGCTAAGTCTGAGCACATCTCTTAATCAACCGAATTATTGTTCTATATTTTTTTAGAATAAAGAAAACAATAATCTTTCTGTCACGTTCTTTTGTGAGAAATCTGCAGAGACAGAACGATATTTAAGTGCTTGCTTAGCGAATTTCTCAAATTCAGAAATCGGCAGTGCCCATTGCCGGTTTCTGAATTGAGAAATTCGCTAAGCAAATGGGTAAGTACCGTCCTGTCTCTGCAGATTTCTCACAGAAGAGCGGGACGAGCAGTTTTTGAGTTGAGCATTTTACTAAGCAAATACTTATGTATCGCTCTGTCGCGCTCTTTTGTGAGAAATCTGCAGAGACAGGACGATACTTACCCATTTGCTTAGCAAAATTCTCAACTCAGAAACCGGGCCTAACTCTTTTAACTTCTTAACCAAATGATCCAAAAAGAGATCCCAATTCCCAAGCATAGTCAGCTCAGTTACTTTGTATGTAGGTGAGGTATTAGCAGATATTGATCTAATTACATTACATAGTAGATACGTGTACTAGTAAAACCTGTATAGTTTTAGAAAACTCGTTCTCTTGTATAATAAATCAACTCTGCTAGGTAGATACAGTAATCACCAACTCTAGGTGTCTTTATGTTCCGAAATCGCACTTATTATCTGCGAGATAGGGGCTTCTTGAAGCAGTTGCAACGCTGACTGTATTAACTATACTTCAAGGATAATATTTGTGATGTATTGCTTTTGGTCAACTCTAAAGATTGATTTCAGCGCTAGTTCTCATAAATTGGAAATATATGGAAAATGTTGCTAGTATTTTTTGAGAAAAAACAATAATATTGTATGTAGATAATTAAATGTACAATGTCCCAGGCACAGCAGTGCTGAGTGGTCTCTTCACCCATCTAGTGTGAGTAAAGGTGCCACTGGACGCTGTATAAATCATCTCATTACGTTGATGCAAAGGCTTTAGTTATACTGAATTTAACTTAAATAAAACTTATTGCTTGACAAAATAACATGTAATTTACAAACATAGGTGTATCAAGGCCTAATATCTAATATTTTCAATAATACATTTGTTTGAAATTGTATAAACAATACATTTGTTTGAAATTGTATGAATATTTTAAAAAGATCTGTTACGAAATCCCCGTATGGTATTTTATTGATCTGAGTATAATCAACAACACGGAAATCTTTACATATTCGTTGCAAAGTCTCCCGTAACGAAACTGAAAAAAGGGCACGCGTGTAAGGGCCGACTTGGTGTCGACTCTACATAAAATAAAGAATTGCGCCTTATGCGCGCGGCATAAGGGCGCCAATTCAAATCATTGTATGTACGGTCGGCCACAGTCTAGGATACCCCATGGTAGCTCTTACCGCTCGCGGCATAAGGGTGCCAATCAAACAAAAAGCGCTATCCTATAGTGTTGCCGACTGTACATAGATTATGCTCTTCCTATACTCCGCGCAATTTTAGTGGTTTTAAAGCCGAAAGTATTTTGTTGCACTGGTGATTCTGAGCCAAATTACAAAATTTCATTCCAAAACGCGCGAAAAAAAAGTTCACTTCTCCATACAAATGGTGTCGATTGGCGATAGCCGTTTGTATTGGGAAGTGTTTTTTTGTTTCGCTCTTTTTGAAGTAAAATTTTGGAATTTGGCTCAGAATCACGAGTGCAACTTAATACCTTCGGCTTTAAAACCACTAAAATTGCACGGTGTATTTTCATTGACACTCAGTGTAACAAGCAAACTTTAAATGGAAATTCAGCGCTGGAAATAAAAACATAAGTGATACAAATAAGACATTCCCACTCATCAGAGCAGTTTAGTGATGGCCATTAGTCGATAGAAAAACGTTTAGAGATATCGATATGCTATTAAAGTCAATCGACGGTGATTTTGTCATTAGTTTTGTAGGTCCTGCGTTGCGATTGCAAAAAGATAACTTGATTTTAGTACTCTTGCTTTATGTTGAAAATGAGTTTCATACAAAGTTTGTTTTGAGTGTAAAATACGGGGTATCCCGGAATGGAAAGATGAGTAAAACAAAGGTAGTCTGGAAGAGATTGCTTTTAACAATAAGGCCGCCAATTATATATCCATTAATTAATTAGTTTTAAGAAAATTCTATGTAAATACCTGATTAAAGAGTATTCTATCCATCAACGAAACAACGCTAAAGGTTAATAATAGGACTCTTCTGTAAAAAAAAATAGTAAATGCAATTTACCATAATAAAAACTATACAATCTGTGGGACAATGTTTGCTATACGTATATGCGAAACTGTGATGAAAATCAAAAATAACTACTATCCGTAAATCTTGTTATACAAGTTGAGATAAACAAATCTTGTTTCCAATTATTATTCAGAGCCTTATCTTGCGAAACTTTACAGTATTATTGAAATACTCGTGAAAAATAGGTATATTTCTCACCGAGTAAGTAACTTTTTTCTCTTTCACAATCAAACCCATCCAGCCCTTGACAACTTCGTAAAGTGCTTTAACGTCAACTTGACGTATTTGTGCCGATTGTGACTCTGAAAACTGTAGAGTATATTCAATTCAATTCAATTCTTTTTATTTCGGACGATTCCATAGTGTTCGTTATAATGATAACTTATTCTAGTGTTAGTATTAAAGTATTTACATCTTGGTATTTTTGGTTTGTATATTTGAACTGACATTGGGCTGTCAGTCCTGTTGGCGATGACGGTATAGATTTCATCGCGAATTTTGGAAATAAAAATCAAATTCTGAAAATCTCGGGGTTTAATTATATTTCTCATTATCCTACTAATATCCTGCTAATATTATATTTGCGAAAGTTTGTGAGTGAGTGTGTTTGTTACTCTTTCACGCTGAAACGGCTGAACGGATTTGTATGAAATTTGGAATAGAGATAGCTTAGACACCAGAATAACACATAGGCTACATATTATTACGCTTTTACACTTAAGAGCAAAGTTAAGCACATATCCTTTTTCCACGCGGACGAAGTCGCAGGCATAAGCTAGTTCTTTGCTAAGTATTACGATCTGACAATTATCGTGATTTGTCCAAGTTTTAAATCACAATTGTTGACAAAATGAATTGATGTAATTGAAGAATTATTTAAAAAAACGTGTCGCAATTACTATGATAATTAATTGCATTGGATGACAGCTCGCGTAAAATTAAGGCGGTAACAAGTTTATCAACATGTTTCAAATGCCTTATTGAAAAAGGATTGTAATTAATGTTGATATTTGACAATTACAGAAACCTGTTTTTTTATGTTTTTATCCCTAATGTGCAGTAAATAATAATCTAGTTCATAAGAACGCCATCTAACTTCATCTATCGACATGCATATGCATGAGTCGAGCTCCTACATGCATCACTTATTATAAGATTCTATTGAGATATGACGTTTCACGCATTGTTGGTCGAGCCGTGTGGTGTATGTTTTTTATTTGTTAAAATTTGACTTACATACCTAATAAATAATGAAAAGTTTATTCATGCAAACAAATGTCAAAAATACAAAAATAAATACTATCGTCAAAAGCAAAGTCATACAAAAACAAAGTAAACGAAGACGAACAAATTAATAGTGTACCTACATACTATCTATGCTTTTTTCTTTGTTTTTGTGACACAAAATAGTTTTAAGAAAAATCAACCAAGTTATCAAATTATATTATGCAAAATATTTTTACATACCCGAACACGTCCTTCACATTTAATGGAAAGACACAGAATAGTTTTCTCCATTAGAATATTAAACCATAATTCAACAGTGTCAAAACACACAATCATTCACACGATCCAGGCAGCTTCCCAAGATAAAAATAAAATAAAATAAAAGAACAAGTAAAAAGTCCAACTCCATGTCATTTTATGTCCAGTAGTCGCAATGCTGGCTACCGTTTTTTTTTAAACATTCGACACAGGTAAAGATTAAATACTGCCAGAATGTCTATCTTATCTTGTAACGTCTATCGTATCTATCTTATCTTGCTCTGAAAAAATAGGGCATTACTTATAAGGGGATACTACCTCAAACTTGCGTCACCATATAAAAACAGTATTTATTATCTTATTTACGACTGGTTTTAACAATAACATGTTTTAAGAATTCATAAAATATGGTGGTAGCGATTTTAAGGTGCTAGTATCAGAAACACACATAAACTAAATTAATTGCAGTTGGAGCTTAAAGAACATAAGGTTTTTCAGCATCAAAGTTAAAGTTGGATAAAATGCCTTTTTTTTTTGCTTTGCGATAGTATATGAAAGCATGGACTCACCCTTGGTACGCGAGTCTAATCGGGCAAAAATCATTCAGTCAAAATAAAAGTTTACTTAGGCCCGTAATATCAATCACAGTTTAAACCAAAAAGGCTAGTTTAAACCCTATCTGTCGATTAATTTTCATACAAAATGTGAGGCTTAATCTATGGTCTGAGTTTAAACTGTGATTAATATTACGGCACTCAAAGAATCCCCTTGATAGACTTTCTGTTTCTTTTCCATCGGTGGCGGGCGTCATGCACTATCGAGCCGGCATTAATATTTATTCCAATTAAATTAATTATTTATGAAACTGGTCATTCACAAATTGAGTCGTTCAGAAGTAGTGTGATTGATAATGCGCCCGCGTCGATCCGACTTGACTGTTTCAAAACGCATACGGATCGTTGGAGATTGTCACATATAGTTTGTTACACCGTTGGACTTAGAAGCATGATGAATGGGCTGCTGGCCGGTGTGGGATATGATTTAATTAGCACGGTTGTCTCTGGTTTTTAGTTTAAGGACAAACAAACTACTTGAAAGGAAAATATTTTTTTAACAGTTTTATTTTATTTTTGTAGCAATTTTTGTAGCTTGAATTGTTGTAGAAAACATAGGTATTTTTAAAGTCATGTAGGTGACATGACTTTAAAATTACCTATGTTTTCACGACGATAATTAATATTGTTTCATTAGTATAATTTTCCCGAAAATTCTTATTGAAGCAACCGAATTTTCGGTCAAACGGCACCAAATAAGCTTTTTGACCACAGCACCAAAAAAACTAAATTTGACGAATTCAATCCTTACATAATCATAGAAATAATACAGTTTTTTTAATAATCTGTGCAACTTTCAGCGACACGCTAGGGTACCCCTTTTTGTTCGATTGACGCACTTGTGCCGCGTGTGATAAGAGCTACTACAATATGTGATGGAAAATGCAAAAAGCCGCCGCACAATTTCATTCATTGTAAAATAATAGAGATTCCGTATAATGGAATGTCCCCGTGCATCCTATCCGCGTTGGTCCAATACCGATAATTTCTCTCTATGCCTACATTCTTTCCTGCTTTGTCAGTAAACTAACGCTAGCCCGCGACTTTCATGATCACTGTTTATAGGTAATCGTATGAGGTAGTGAACACATCTATTCTGGTATCAGAGTTTGAGGCTCTGATCAGCTAAGCATTTATATACTGCTTTTTCTTAGTGTTTTGCTATTTAAAATTCACTGCTGGGCAAGCCTACTCCATCTAAAACCAATGTCCCAGGCACTGCGGCGCCGAGTGGTCTCTTCACCCATCTAGTGTGAGTGAAAGTGCCACTAGACGCTATATCAATCATCTCAAAGGCCTTAGATTTTTTTGTGCCTCTCGAGTAAAGGAGGTTGTCAGTCAGCTCTGCAAATTCTTCTTTGCTTCTTCACAAGAAAAATAGGTCTTCAACGCTGGCTATATCCGTCCCATTTTCTGGTGTTTTCGATGCCTATAGTGAAGATACTAATGGTTTTTTACTGTAGACTAGGCCGTCTTAGCTGCGAGGACCAATAGAAGTTGGTGTGCTTTTGAATCTCGATCGCCTCCTATACACATGACAGCACGTCAAAGTGTACATATTTTATGTTGTAAAGTTACCGCAACCGAGTAGAGTGCTAGCGTGTAAAGTTCGACGAGCAGTCGTGTGTACCTTCCTCAGGCAGAAGTGACGCTTGGTGCATCTATTTTGGGTTGATGTAGCTTTATCCAGTGGTTAGTTTCAGCGTTCAGCAGATTTTCTGATTCAACGGATTTATCCGTCTATCCATTTCTTCACCGCAACTAAATGTTAGTAAACGCTCTACGTGCAATCAATACACTGAGGATAAAACTTGACACACCACGTGGTTTGACTTGCGCAGTAGACCCTTTATAGGTATGAGGTCTGATCGCGGGACGGGACCGGGCGTCAAGTCTCTTCTTTCGCGGCGCTTATTGCACGCGTGACAAACGGACAAACCGCTTTTACTATGTATGCAGGAGGCAGGATGCCATCAAGAATAGGTTGACTGTCGTATAATGCCATCCAACAGAAGTGGTAGAATAGTTGTATGCGCGGGCAGTGGCTTGCGAAATCAGGTTATGCGGACTATGTCCGATATTTCGCTTTGTACTCACCGCGGTTGTACAGGGTGGCCAAAAATACTACGCGGTTTTAACCCCCCACCCAAAAAGAGGGGTGTTATAAGTTTGACCGCTATGTGTGCCTGTCTGTCTGTCTGTGGCACAGTAGCTCTTAAACGAGTAAATCGATTTGAATGCGGTTTTTTTTATTTGAAGCAGGATTTCTAGCAAATGTTCTTAGATATTTTTTATCAACATCGGTTCAGCCGTTTATAAGGTATGCTTATTTGAAGCTACAATGTCGCGTGTATTTTAAATTTAAAATTTAGTAGGTTATGACTTCAAAATGCGTCCTTCCATCCTTCAAAGCCACAGCACACCCTGTATAGGTACTACATACCGCGGAACAGCGGTTTCTCAGTGCAAATGTATTGCATACCGACCGTCCCGTGGTGAAGGCAATAAGGTTCACTCTTCTTTGAGTGACACTTTGTGACGTCACTATCCCGTTAGCTGAGGGCTTTCTAAATTATCGTTTCATAGATGCACACTCAGTTCCATTTTCAAATTAATCTAGAAATATATAGAGAAACAAAGAATAGTCTAATTTCAACCTTAATCGTAACACCTTTCAGTTTGGCATGTTACGTACTGCAGACAGTATTTATTATTGTTGTAATTATAGTTTTGAAAAAGAGTTAAGCTCGTCAATGTTCTTCAAAATAAATGTCAAATTTAATCGGATGGTGATGTAGTTTGAATTTCAAGTCTCTATTCCTACAATATGTTAATTTAAAAAAAAAACCTTGTATTTTTGTAAATATCCGGAATTTTACCGTCATAGTTCCCCGGGTTTCCCGTACAATAATAACTATCTGTTAATCACCTGTTGACGTTTGACAGTTTGGCATTTGGCACAAAAAAGCGACTGACAACCATTAATACCTTGTTGTTGCACCGAATTGTTGTCGAACCAAGTGTCAACTTCCCAAAGAGGACACCTTGTCATTTGACATCCTGACAGACGGACAGGCGCGCGAGTCCCGCCTTGACGGACGCGACTGTATGCGACTTTATGCGACTATGCGTCTGCAGGGCTCAAGTCCGAAACGCAGTTGTTTTTTCAAAGGATAAAAAAACTAAAGACTTTTTGTATCTACGTACCTAATGAGATGATTTATACAGCTTCCAGTGGCACTTCCATTCACACTAAATGGGTGAAGCGACCAATCAGAGTACCTAGATGTGTAGAGGTCCTGGTTTGAGATTTGTGGTAGGCTTGCCCAGCACCTAATACGTCCAGGGTAATTTTTAAGTAGCTTCAACTTCAAAATGGGATTGCCAACAATTTCGTTCTACGACTTTGGTAAAAGCGCAAGGTTGTTTATCCATATATTTTTTTCAAAATATTTTGTTTCTGGCAAAGTTGGCGGCTCGGAGTAACAAATAGGAGCAGGACTGGCTGGAACGGTGGTAGAGATTGGATTGGAGGGGCACGAAACGCGCCCCTCCAAAATTCAAAGTTTTCAAGAATAAGAAACGTTCTAAAATAAAAAGTAGGTATCGAGCTATTCGAAAAGTCGTAGTACAAAAGTTGTTGGAAATCACATTTAGAAGTTTTCGTGTTTCAGGAATAAAGCTATTTTAAAATTACCCTGTACATCCTCTCACTTTATTCGGTTTAGGAAAGACAATTCTGTTCAGTTTGATATTTACTAAGCTACTTATACGAGTTTCCTCACGATGTCGAAAAAATAAACTGAAATATATTTTTTATTATGTAATGATGAAATACCTACGTTTTGGTCAAATTCACAATGGCAGTCATTAGTCGAAGCTCTTTTTATTTATTGTGTGTGAAACGGAATTATTTCGACAGAAACATTTCTGGTCTGATGAATCGAAAAATTGGAGTTCTGTGGCGATTTTATTTTTAGATAGATAACTATCGACATTCGGCATCATAATATTTTTTTGTGTTGTACCGGTACATTTACTTTGTGTAGATTTTGGAGTACCTTGAATTTGGGCACATTTTCATTGCGATATTTTATTAAAAACTACTTAATAACGACCGGTTAAAATTAAATTGTAACGCGTCCAAACTTTTTTAAATAAGAATATTCTAGTAATCGAGGGTCCTAGGTCTTTTTCTTTCACTGCGTTTGAAAAAAAAAACATCTAATACGCAACTTTGAAAATATTTGAGAAATAACTTTTTTTATTTTTTTTTATTTAATAACAACTTCTGACTTCACTTATAATTATTACCAAGTTACCACACACTAATGATGAGAAAGCTCTATGTAGCTAGGACTTTTCAGCAAAATATCGTATGAGGAAAAGCCCAATCTACAGGGTGCACTCTTCGATAGCGGAACTTTAAGCGGGCTTTCTACTGATCAATATAAACAACTTGTACTTGGTGGCGAACAATACAACCTTACTAGGTACTATAGTATTAGGATACATGACAGACGTCCGGTAGACGTCCGGCAAAGCTTTTTCGCACTCGTGGTAGCTAGTCTGAGCTAGGGATACTTAAAAAAACAATAAAGTTATTTTGCTAACTTTAACATTTCTGTCAGATGAAGGCCTTCGAACCGGACACGGCATATGGCACTGACAAACCGCAGCGACTATAAAATCGTTAATTTTTGTTTTTTTTTTGTGTTTGTGTAAAAATATTTTCTTTACAACGCAGTCACGCTATCGTAGAGTCAGGGTTCCTTATTTTTAAGAGCTGTTGTAGGATTTGGTAGGTTTTGGTCTGTCATAAATCTGGTTAAGTACACCAACACAATCGATTCCTTCACAAGTATAGGTAGCGTCACGAGTTATGAGCGCTCGACGAAAGTGGTGGGGGTTACCAGCGCATACAATCGCCTTCTGTCTGCCATACAAAATGACTTCTGCGCATTCAAGGTCAAAATCATCCCCCAAAAAATACATTAAGTAATCCTTTTTACTGCGCGGACGAAGTCGCGGGCAAAAGCGACTAGTGGCTTTTATTTTATAGTCCAGTATCCGCATATAAACTAACTTATCGCTATTTAAAGTCTACTATCCAAACAAAGCCGAATCAATTTGCCAAACCAAACACAAGCTACCCCTTTCAAGGCTTGATTACCTCTGTTCACACAATGCTTTGCGAAACAACTCCCAATCAGATCAAGTTGAAAACTTAAGAGGGGTATGGTGGACTAACCTGGCTAGCTAAACTGTGCTGATAAGTGGGTCACCAAGTCACCATGTGACTGGAAAGTTTAGGAAAAAGCGCGATAGGTAGCTAAATCATCACGTCGTCATGTATTTTGTTGTTGATTAAGATGAAAATTGTACGAAAAAGGCGGTCTTATGGTGGCATTAATAATCGTCAGCTCAAGCTCAAGTAGGTGATATCAGAATTTCAACTGTCTATGAAGCTAGTGTCTATTAATATGCTGACAGCTACTCAAGCTCGAGCTTGAGAACGAGGCAGAGCTCGAGATGTCACTATTAATGCCACCCTTAGTTGCTTGCAAGTATACGTCCTTTGGAATATTGTTGCAAACAGTATGTAGAGTACAGTGCGACAAGGTTCTTAATCTTTTGGCACACATGACCTTGATCAAAAATAACAAATTACCGTTGATCATAACATTGATGATAACAAAAAACCCGTAAAGCCTCACGTGGTGTCTCAAGTCTCATCTTTCGTGGCTCGTATTGTACGGTCGGTCACTGTCTAGGATACCCCAAGTAGCTCTTGCCACGCGCGGCATAAGGGCGCCAATCGAACAAAAAGGGGTATAATCCGCGCGGGATCAGAATAGGATAATACCTTTTGGAACTAAGACGCTTGCGGCTCGCGGTCCGCCTGTCAGCTGTAGCGTCAGCATTTCGGCAAACTCTAGTTGTCTATGGCAAACTCGCCATAGACAACCCACGAGCGTGGGTGTCTGCTCTAGTTTTATCACGTTTTATTCAATTAATGCAATAAAATTTAATCCTTTTAGATTCATCATCATCATCATCAGCCCACCTCTGCCCACTGTTGGGTAAAGGCTTTTTCCCCTCGCGCCACCTCTCACGGTCTTTTAGATTACATACATTAAACATTTTTGTGTATTTTCAATTTCATAACCCTATGATAGAACGTAGAACTAACAATTTTTTTACTGACGCTACTCGAGAACTGTCATTTTCGGTTCAGTTCCAAAAGGTATTATCCCTGATCCCGCGCGGATTGTGTCCAGTGTGTGGCTGACTGATGAAAAGCCGAAAAGCCTCAAGGGATGAGTCGGTCCGACGCCGTAAGCGTCAGGTTAAGTTATGGCTCGGCCTGTGACCCGGGTAATCGGGGAGGGTCATGGGGTGGGACGGGGTAGGGATGGGACAGCGTCGTGGGGTGTCGATATCGATGAAGAAATGATTTGATTTTCGGGGCTGATTCTCAAACTGCCTACCGAACAAAAAAATGGTTACATTCCGTCAGAACATGTTATCCTACAAAAAAAAATATGGCACCCAAGCTGTAGCGTGATTTCCCCGTCTGTTATACAGGGTAGAGTTTTTAGGTAGGTAGGGCTATAAGGGCAGCACCATGAAACGTTATAGCTACAAGAACTTTAGTTGTAGGAAATTATTTAATTTTGAAGATATTACGAGTAGATTTTAAAAAATAAACAAAGTCTAAGAAAATTTGCGAATTTGACATAACAGTTTTTTGCCATTCGATTCTCTTTCAAGGGATCAAAAGTTACTATCGGACCAGCTATGGTCAAACTGGAAATGCCAAAAATCACAAAATAACGTTTTCATACCTACATTTAATATGACATGACATTTAGGGTACTCCAACCAATCTCTAACTCTCAACTCTTCATGATTAAATCTGTCATACTTTCAAGGGTACCACGCAAGCATAGTTGATGTTTTCATCTACACAGTTTTATCCATAGTGAGCGCAGGTAGGATGTATGACTAGATAGTGGAATGGCGTTAATTTTCTTATTATTATTGCGAAGAAACACGCAAGACCACAATTACTTAGATAAGAGATCTATGTTCTCAGATAAAGGCGTGAGTTGTAAAAAAAACATGTCATTATGCGACATAAGAACATGACCATCACAAGTTTATCGGGATTATCTCTAAATTACTAGGATCTAGCAAATAAATAACGTTCGTATTTTATTGTCTTTTTTTGCTTATAAACATATCGATATTTATAGGTAAAGGGGGTAAGATCCAATAATCATTTCCATTGGTAATGTTGATAGCTATCAATAAAACTCTATTTGTACCGCTCTATGTAGATCAAAGAGTAGGGAGAGAGAAATCCATATAAAGGGCAATTTTTATAGCTTTATTCTTGAAACGCGTCAACGTTATTTTCAACAACTTTTCGCAGGGCTCGAAACTTTTTATTTACTGAACGTTTCTTTTGCTTTAAAAGTTTGAATTTGTACCATTTCAGCGATGCCTGCGCGGCGCGATTTCGTGCCTACTCTCTACCGCCTCTTCGGTATCTCCTACCCCTATTTGTTGCTACGAGCCAAAAAAAAAAAAATTAAAAGTCAATAAGTACAATTCCATCGACACGCACCCACCCCTAAACCCGCTAACGGTGGTGTAACGGGCGCGTAGTCACCCCTCCGAGGCCACGCCTACGCTGTGTAGGCACATACCTACCCTGCCTACCCCAGCTGTAGGTGTCTGTAGGGGTAGGTACGAGGGTTGTGCCCAGGGTGGCCTACTCGTTTTGACAAATTTCGTCCGGGAAAAACAAATGGGCCATTTTCTGCCGAGGAAGAATAACTTATTTTATTTATGGTTTTTAGCTAAGTTGATGTTCTTACTGTGTAAAGTTATCTATTGGAGTAACTAACATTTAACTATACTGCAGTGAAAACATAATGTTCTCCTAAAACCTACAAACAAAAAGTGGCACCAAAATGTTTAAGTAGGTAGGTATTTCTATGCTGAAAATGATCCAAATATATTTCTGATGTCGCTTGCAAGCCAAGGGTCACAGATACTCGTACGTGAATGTAGAGTGTTTTTAAAGTTGGCACTTAACTTTCTGCCTACCCTAGCTGTAGGTTTCTGTAGGTGTAGCCAGGTAGGTAAAAGGGTAGGTAAGAGGGTTCTGACTTGCCTATTCGTTTTGACTAAATGTAGAGGTTAGATTAAAGAATGTTCTAATGAACTTGTTGCTTGCAAAGTTGGTGATTTTACTTTTTATAAAAGCTAGGGAGTATCTAAAAATGAGCGCAGAGTTCCTTTTTATTTCCTAGTTTACTTTTTATAAGTTTCCATTTTTTTTGTGATAGGTAGCCGATAGCGGGAAAAAAAACTTTATCGATGCATTCATGCCGCAGGGGCTGAAAAACATTCGTTTTCAAGGATTTAAAGCGAAACATAGATACGTGTTTTTTTGTTTAAATAGACATGAGTTCAATAATCTAACTCGTCATTTCTTTGCCCACAGGTCAAAATCTGGTTCCAGAACCGACGGAGTAAATACAAGAAGATGATGAAGGCTGCGCAGGTCGGAGCACCCCCACCAGGCCTTGGGTTACCACCTGGGAGCCCGGGAGGAAACAACCAACTATTACATGGTTTGTTTTAAAGATTTTAATTATTTTTAACTGGATTTTGCCCGCGACTTCGTCCGCGTGAACTAAAAAAAAAAAGATATGTGGTTTACATTTCCCCTGAGTGTAATAGCGTGATAATATTACCCTATGTGTTATTCTGATGTCTAAGCTATTTCCATTCCAAATTTCATCCAAATCCGTCAAGCCGTTTCAGCGTGACAGAGTAACAAACATCCATCCATACTTACAAACTTTCGCGTTTATAATATTAGTAGGAAGTAGGATAGTAGGATTTAGTGCTTATTGGTTAGTGCTTTAGAAAATATAAAAATGGTACGTTTTTTTCAAAACATTTCCTCTCTCGTTTCATCAACTCTCATTTTAGGGACTACTTAAACTTTCAAGGACAAAACATTATGGGACTAGTTGCTATTTATTTTGGGATAAATAAGTGGGGATTATTTCCTTCCTAACTTTAAATTAAATGAATGGAAAAACTAAATTAAATTAAACCAAAAACGAAATTAAATTAAACCAAAAAATTAATTAAATTAAACCAAAAACGTAATTAAATGAAACCAAAAACGCCACTAAATGAACTTTTCATCCTCCACAGGCGGCGGCGGCGGCTCGTCCAGCGGTTCCCAACACTCGCCCTCGGGGTACCAAGGGGGTCCGACGCAGGCGCACTCCCCCACGCCTAGCTCCACCCCCGTCTCCGAGCTGTCCCCGGGACTGTCCCCCACGGGGACCCCCTGGGACGTGAAGCAGCCCCCGCAGCCCGCCTGGGACGTTAAGGTTGGATATGTAAGATGAACTCGCTGACTTTGATAATAAGGACCATCATCATCATCATCAAAATCTAAGGTTCTAAAGTATTCCTTAATGACGGAGAAGGCGTGGAGCCTACTTCTAATATTTTAATACTTCAAACAAGCTTCGTGCTTAAAATTAAGATAAAGGACCATGGGCATTTCAGTATCAGACAGTTGACACTTGATGTAAAATTTTACATTATCAGACATCAACCCCATGTCAAATGAAAGTTCTTATTTTGTACTTTATTTTATTCTATAGCAGCTTAGTAAAAAAACATGTTTATTGTTTTAAATGCATCTTCATCATTTTTACAGTCACCGACACACTATAGGATACTCTTTTTTCTATCATGGGGTATCCTAATATTTTGCTAATCCAATGGTAGGTAAACAAAAGGTTGCACGTTCTGTCTCAAAAAAAATGTTTAATCACACTCACACACCCTTGTAAATATTTTTATAAACGACTATTTTCCTAATTCCATCCAAATTGTTCCAGCCGACGGCAGGGCGGTCGCCCGACGGCACCTCGTGCGACGTAAAGCCTCCACACAGTCAGTCGTGGGATCCCAGGGTCGGATATGTAAGTACATTTAATTACATTTAACTTTACATTTAAATTCCCCAAATATATAAAACCCTTCGCTTGCGAAGGGGACAGTCGGATATAACTGTATCTAAGTACTTGCTACATTTAAATTTACATTTAAACTTCCTGGAATCAATAAAACCTGTCTATTTTTCTTTTTTTTTTAAATTAACTTGAGCGTTCTTTATTTGTTATCAAATTAGTATTATCAAAGCGTATCTTACAGTAAAAAAAAGATTATATTTCTTGTGTCATTGTAACGACGACACACCTCTTTCATTATTGATAGGTATTTGAAAAAAATCATTAACATGTTTTTGGTAATTACGAACATAATTTTATGTCACTTCGTTGATAAATTCGATTTAAAGAATACAAACTTTAATATCAATCTGTTTAGTTTGTCCTCTTGTAAATTGTAATATAATTGCTAGGTTCGAAAACATAAATAAAACTAATATAATTCTAGCTCTAACATAAATTGACTCATTGACAATTAAAATTGCTATAATTGTCTCGAAGAAACGTTGATTTACTAATGATTTCAATTAATTAAAATACAAGTGTTCGATAAACTATTTATTGAATAAGAAATCAACATTTGCCTTTTTATCGAAGAACAAGAATGATACATTATGGGAGAATAAAAAATTAATATAAACTAATGAACTAGGTATACGTATATAGTTAGGTACTTATCTTCTTATTTAGCAGCAAAAACAACCTCTTTTATGTATGCATTTTTTTAAGGTTTATTCTATTTTAAAATCTCAATACATACGTATTTGAATACAATTTGAATTTTGAATTTTTAGAATTTGAATTTGTCTCAATAGACAACGTTTCTCTTTTCTAACAATCGATAAAAAATGATGGCTTTAAAATAATTTTATAATAAATTTATTTCAAACAAAAATACAAATGACGACTGTAAACGCTAAGCCAATCATATTAACAGCCAAGGAGTGGTCGTCACGCACAATGTTAGCCACATTCATCCTCATATCGCCTTAGTGAATTAAAAACCATTAAATCATACATCTAGCGAGTCTAGCTATACAGGGTGTTAAAAGACCGCCAACAAAGCGGGAAACCACGTATTGTCCTCATCATATGGAACATTTTTGCTCAAAGAACTATGCCTGGGAAATCAACGGTTTCCGAGATATTGAGGTTCAAAGTCGGACTTTTCAAAACTTGTTTTTTGCAGAAATGTATTCAGTATCTAGTTCTTAACAAACCTCCTCAAGAAGCCATATCAAAATTATGAATATTTCTTACAAAAAACGACGTTAAAATTGCAATCCGCAATGTATTCTAAACATCGGCACTTCAAGCTTAAGTAACATAAACTTATACTTATGTTTGCGCAATATGACTTCTGTGCGTTACACGTCCATTGCGTGATAAAATATTTTTCAAAATTATAACCTCAAAAACCAAAATCATTTCCCAGCAATAATTTATCAAAAAAATACTTTGTTTTGGTATCTAGTATGCGTGGCTTTCGGGTCTGTTGGCGGTCTTTTAACACCCTGTATAGACAATGGAAAAAAATATAAACAAACCGACTTAAAAAAAGCGTTTTTCCAGATACTCATAACAGAATCATACTTTTGTAATGTTAGATTGTCACGAACTCCAAAAGTTAAGTGCATAAGAAATAAAATTTTAACTATAATGTTTGCCTTTTTAGTGCGAAATTTTAAGTTGGTTCTTAAAAAATACATATCTTGGATAAACACACATTCATGCTACTTTGGTCAACAAAAACATGGATGAAATATTTTATGAAATAGGTAAGTCAAGAAGTCTACGCGAGCGCAAAACCGCGGGCGGAAAAAACAATAACGTATTTTTGCAAAATATTTGGAAAATGTTTGTCTCTGTTGACCTAGCTAGCCAAAATAATTTGCTAAAAAGTGTAGGTCACAAATGGATATTTAAGTCAGTCTAAAATGTCAGGTGGGTTTAAATTGTTGAAGACATGCAACAAGTTTATGTGGGTCATAAAGAGACTATTTGCTTTTGTGAATGCGAAATATGTTTTAATTGGTTTAGCTATTAATAGAATATAAAATTTTGCACTGTGCTTTAAGAGTTGACAGAACTCACAGTTTAAATCAAAAAAGACAGTTAAAACTTTGTCTGACGACTACAATAATGAAGTTATGGTACATAATAATAATTACTGTAGTTTAAACTTTTTTAACGTTGCAAATTGTAAAGGATCCCACGAATATACAATACAGGTTCGCGTAGTGTGGGATTCGCAAGACACTGTACAAATTTTGGATATTATTTTGGAAATAAACGCTTTTTATCTTTATCTTTGAAAAACTCACTAACCTCTCCCCCCTTTTCCCCACAAAGGGCGCGCCGCCCGGGCCCTGGGACATGAAAGGGGCGCACGCGCACCCGTTGCACCACCAGGGGGCCCCGCAGCCGCACCCGCCCTACGTACCGCAGTACAGCTGGTACCAAGCCGCCGACACCAATCCGGGGCTGCTCACGTGAGTGTCTTATTTTTTTTTAAATATCTTCTGTACTACTTAGAGCCGTTTCCCGGGTTCGATTCATGACCTTTTTTTTTAGTTTTTCTTATTTTTTAAATAAACCTCTAGAAACCAATTTTGTTCTTTTAGTTTTTCACGTTTTTAAAATCAATTACAAGAAAAAAAAAACAAAACATGTCTTCTAGTTTCGATCTTGTTACCACAGACAATTCTAACGGCCCAACCCATTCACCATTATTAGCAGATATATAAAAACTACTTTTCTGGTCTCACATGTTTTTTTTAAAATAACCAATCTAAACAATGATTTGCAACAATATAATATGAAAAAGAAATACGATTAATAAAATATCTATTGCACAATAAAAAAAGATTGAATTCAATCAATGCTAAGATATTTTTTAAAGTCACCTTTGTTTGTATCTTGACCATAATGAAAAGAGAATAGGCCAAAATAACAATGACAATATTTTTTCTTTTACAGGGTATGGCCAGCAGTGTAACAGCAATCTGAAAGAAGATGAGAGAAAAAATAATAAAGTTTGAAACAGCTGTCGAAAACATTCAAGTGACAATACACTTTTCAAAATCGTGGCAAACAGTGATGAGCCTAAAAACTTATAATGGCGGACGTTTTGAAAAATATTGTATATCGGCACAACAACCCACGTTAATTTTAAGAAAAAAAACTATTTAATAAAAAATAATAAAGAAAACGCATTGTAAATTTCTATAAAATTAGTTTATTATATAAAGATAAAATAGGGAATTAATATTGTGTAATTATTGAAAACGATTACTGTACAATGTTCGTGTTTAGGAGAATTGTTTGTGAACGGAGAAGACCTCAAATTGTCGAATTTATTTCTTTTCTTTTAACGTTATGGAGTTGTTAATGGGATGCCCATTTTTATTATAATATAATCGGTCAGTAAAGAAACTAGAAAGATTGCCTTTAGTGCTCAAGGAAAAATAAACTTATCTTGTTTCGTTTCTGTTTCGTTTCAAAATAAAAAAAAACACTGAGAGTTTTGTGTATATGCGGGAAAAAATTTCGTGAATCCTATACTTATTAGAAATCACATATTTTTTATGGATAAACCCAGTTCTCTTTTTTATAAATCTTAAAGTAAGCTTTAACAAAAATATGGAAGTTTTATTTATTTAGATTTAACCACGCAGAAAAAATAGACAGAAAACACAAACCAATCTGTTGTGATAAATAATTTTTAAGTATTTTTTCCATTTGATTTTTTTTGCACCTTTTTTCATTGTATTTATTTTGTACAAAATAATGTTCTCAATTTCTTACAATGTTTAGTAATTGCAATCTTGATTTTGAACTTAGAATTTATTTTCTAGAAAAAATGGGTCTTTATGGGAAGTATAAGTAAATAACATTTTGTAAATATTTTTTGTAAAATATAGTTGGTATCGATTTATACATAATTATAAATATAGATAGATAGACTAAATTACTTTATAATAAAACTACTATGTACTATAAGAGAAAAAAACGGAATAAGAGAAACAAAACAGTGAATTAATTTCTTTTGTCAAATAAAAATGAGAAAAAAATATAACGTTTATTTTATTTCCATCACTAGTATCGTAATATACCCACTCTCACAATTTTTTATTTGTATTTTTGATATGATAGCCTAAAAAAGTAAAAGTAAAAAAAAACTATTTAATATTCAACAAAAAAAAAAGTTCTAAGTCAAGACAAATTCATAAATAATATAATAGAAGGAAAGATAGAAGAGAAGAGAGGTAGAGGATATTTGGCTATAGGTATTGACCGAATTAAAAAGAAGGTGTATGTCGTGACGTACCAGGCTGCGAAGGCAGCGAAGGACCTAAGTTCATGGAGAATGCTGCACCGATAAGGGGATAACTATTAAAATAATGATGAAGCAGTTCTAATCGTAAGGTACAAGTATAAAACCTTGGCAAATAGTGTTGGAAACATCTGTGCATCGTCAGTAGAGGCAACCGGCAACCAAACAGTGCAAGGAAAGCAACAGTTGGGTTGGCCCAGCGAGCAGCTGGCCACATCACATACAGTTGGAATTCCGTTTTGGTTAATCCGCTTCAGAATTTCGATTTGTTTCGAAGGCACTAATTTCTAACTACCAAAAAACACACACACACACATACATACACACGTGCGAGCTCAGGTGGAGGATTGGAGGGAGTTAGCGCAGGACAGGGAGAGCTGGCGTCTTTTGGTTTTGGAGGCCAATATTCACTTTGGGTCGCTGAGCTAGCGAGAATGAATGAATGAATGAATTACACCCATACCTACAGTTCATATCGTTTTAACCACTTTTTGTTTTTTCTAAAGCACTAACCCGTGCTAGGGAATATCATTTCGTTTGGTTTTCCGAACAAAATTAGGGTAAAAATACTTATGTGTACGACATCTGGAATATTCCGAATCGGATTTCCGGAACGGAATTCCGACTGAATGTGGCCGCCATTCAGTGAAACGCACTCTTAACCTGAAAACACGTTTTTTAAATAAAAGTCCATCCCCTCTACGCGCACGCGCAAAACGACGCAACTGCAATAATTAAAATGGCGATCGGAGGCCAATTATATGTTCCTTTATTGAAACGTTCACTCGGCAGATGGCCTCATAGCTGCTAGGTTTTGGACCGGTTGGACCATTGAGTTCACCCTTCAACAGTTTCACCCGATAGCCAAAAGGAGGGTTGTGTTTTAAAATCATCATAATAGGTCTCTAATATGTCGCATTCGTCCGTTGTGGTCGTTTCACAGAGTTCAACAGAGGCACTTTTGGGCGGGCAAGGCAAGACGATATTCTTACACAACTGACAGCTTTGACTCGGCCAATATTTAAGTTTCTTGGATTTCACCCGATTAATTCTGTATAGGTATGTACCATCTTGTGCGCTGAAAAGGGCTGGCCTGGCCGCCCGCTTTAAAAATAAAATATAAAAATTGACAATGAATACTTTTTTTTTTTGTATTTTCTTAAGCATTTACCCGTGCTAGTGAACTTTATAAAGATTTTTATTTTATAAGGTTAAAAAATTCACTCGGAATAGGATTTGAACTATCACACTAGATGGCGCCCCATTGACCGTAAGACGAGTTTCAATGAGGTTGGAAAATTCGGAAAGACAGTACTTGACTCGGTAGCTCAATTGGTAGAGTGCCTGCATGGAATGCGGGTTCAAATCCTGTCCCGAGCGAATTTTTTAACTTTTTTTTTGTTTCAAACCAAAGAGGCGAAACCCACGAGGCCGAACCGTCCACCGGCAGTGGCTAGTTTTTGCGTCGGCCGGCGGATACTCACAAAGGCATAGCTGCTTTTTGCCTCCGCGCCCTTATGCGCCCGCGACGCGTAACTTCGAGATGCGACGCAAAAACGGACAAGTGAACTTATTGTACGGTCGGCCACAGTCACAGATACCCCATGGCAGCTCTTACCGCGCGCAGTATAAGGGCGCCAATCGAACAAAAAGGGGTATCCTAGCGTGTGGCCGACTGTACAATACGTGCCACGAAAGAAGAGACTTGACCGCGCCTCCCGCACCTCCTTCCGCCGTCCCGATGACGCCCGGTCCCTTCCCGCGCTCAGACAGACCCCATTCCGCTAAAGATACCTATAAATCGTGGGCGTGACAAACCATAGCATAGCCTGTAACGCAATGGCGTGTCGATGGCGTCCCAGAAGAAGGACAAAACCGGGGTATCCTTGATTTTCTTCTGCAACCAGAGGACTAATCCTCAAAGTATTTGTGTGTATATTAGCATGTATTTGTATGTTATCAATTATTTATGTGTTGTTTGTTCATGTATACGTCTACTTTATTGGCCGTCTCCCGCCGTCATTCAAAACAATAACTCTCAATTTATTTGGCTTGCTGGAAGAAATTTCTATTGAAATAAGTCCGCCCTTGTATGTAATTTCTCACCATTGTTATTTAAGTTTTATTTTGTGCAATAAAGTGTAATAACATAACTAATCCTCTAGGATTAGAATAAGAATATTCTTTGGTGTGCTACAAAAACGTTAAAAGGACCGACAGCATTAATAAATCGTAATTGAAGCCGTCAACTGGGAGCCCATTTTGGCACCATAGCCATACAGGCTAAGGCTCCAGGGCCCTTAGCGTGTAACGCAATGGCGGGTCAATGGCATCCAGGCAGAAGGACAAAACCGGGCTCTCCTCGTTTTTCTCCTACAACCAGAGAACTAATCCTCTAGAATTAGAATCAAAATATTTTTTGCTGTACTACAAAAACATTAAAAGGACAGACAGCGTTAGCAAATCGTAATTGAAGCCGTCAACTGGGAGCCCATTTTGGCACCATTGCCATACAGGCTAAGGCCCCAGGTGTCTCAAGTCCCTTCTTTTGTGACACGCATTGTATCTGCAGAGAGCGGGCGTAGGATTGGGTTCTAAATGATGCATTAGGTTGAGGTTTCGGTTGAATCGCATGAGGATTTGGTTTAAGTTGATTGAGGTACCTTTTGCTAGGAGAAGGCCTATACCTACCACGTGGGACACTTCGGGGCTACGAAAAAGTCCTTCAAAATTTCCAGGAATGTTTTCTATCAGTAAATGTAACACACATAACTGTAGAAAGAACTCCCGAAATAAAGGAACCAGGCAGTAGGCAACTGATAAGATAGACTGAACTGAATTAAATCCAAGACCGACAAGCATGGTCACTGACAGAATACCAGTGTCGCGGGCTGACAAACTGTCACCCGTTAACACATGCTGAGTCAGTGACCCTTTTGGGCACTACAATCTTACTACAATACACACCGTCACCCGAACCATAGGTAGGTACCCTAATCTACTGTTTCTGTTTTTTCTCTTATAAATTAATGTGAATGTGTATGTACCTGTTTCAAATTATTGTGTGTGTTGTGGTGTTTAAATAAATTATTATTCTATTCTATTCTATTCTAAGAAGGAGTGCATCGGATGGCTATGACGGGTTGAGGAAGAAGAATAAAGATTTCGAATAAGAACGAATGACGAACGTGAATGAGAGAGTACAGATTTATTATAGAAAACAATTGACAAATGCGACAGTCAAAGGCTGGAAAACCTCAACATTTTCGTTGCAAAGTCGCCCGTAACGTAACGTGGTAGAGTGCACACACGTATAAACGACGCTGTCGACAGTAAGTACAACGGCATTGTATAAAATCTGCAACACCTTGAGCCAAAAAGACATCGTATCGGCTATCGTCTTCACAATAAAAAAGTGTCATGTTTAAAACTTTGAAAAAAAACGAAACCCCAACTACTACGATGTTTCTGAATTGAATTCCAAAAGCGGAAGTGGGCGCCACCCACGGAACCCTTTTAAAAAGTAATAAAAAGGAACCAAGAGGGGAAGCTTTTTAGCACAAAAGGTCTTTTTGTTACAAAGGAAATGTAAAAAACATACTTTTTTTTCTCTTAATTTTTCGTCAAACATCTGGCTCTATGAAACTGTAATGTTGATATTTTTGTTGGTAGCTTAATGTAGTTGTAGCCTGTGTTATAATGTCTCATTGCAGGGAAAGGCCTCCTCCCTTTCAGCCTAGATTTTTCAGTCCTGAGCCACCCCTGACCACTCCGGCAAATATTTATCGAGATCGTCTCGATTAACTCGGCCGGACGCGTCGTCTGCGATCTCCGCCATGGTGGCAAGTCTCGCCCACCTATCCTGGTGCATTCAGCAAACATGGCTAGCCTAATTCCATTTTAATTTAGTGGTCTGAAGAGCTAGTTCGTGTACCTATAGTTAAAATATCATCGTAGTACAAATATCCAGCCAAATCCAGACTATCTCTTACGACCCTTAGTACCTAAGTTATGTGTTACCGATGCAATGCAAGTAAGATATCAGCCTTGTAACCTCCGTCAGTAATAGGAAAAAGCTCAATTAGTGCGGAGCCAACTAAGCCGCGAGATTAGATTTTGATGATAATCTAATTAAACCATGAAAAAAACACCCCAAACCAATACTATCCCCAATACTATTAGTAGGGTAGGTATCCATAGAGTAGGAGAGAACATTATAAGCTCGAATGGTATCATCCTAGGCGGGATAAAGTGCATGCAGAACTGAAAACTGGAAACTGACCTTTCAAATTCCTGTGTGCGTCACAGGAACAATGACGTCGACATTTCAGAATCCTTCCACATTTTTGACGAATAAAAATTCCGCTATTCACAGCAGATAAATCTGTTTTAAAGTACGGTCGGCCACAGTCACAGATACCCCATGGCAGCTCTTACCGCGCGCGGTATAAGGGCGTCAATCGAACAAAAAAGGGGTATCCTAGCGTGTGGCCCACTGTACCTACAAGAGCGGTACATTCACTTTAAACTAAGACGGTCCATGAAGGAGGACAATAATTCTGAAAAGAAAGGACTGTATTTAGCGTATTTTATACGAATTTCTGCGCGTCTAGTAAAAATCACGAGCCTCAAGACGACGACGTACTAAAGCCTCCTCAGTTACGTGGAGGTACGAATGATGCTGCGTGGACGGAATGGAGTGAGCAAACTGAACGAACAGAGATTTCCAAAGCGCGATCACGTTGACGCGCTTTTGACACGCAAGAAAAAGAACGAACAGAGACATTGTACAATAAAAAAATAAAAAGGTACATAGGTTGGAAGGAAATAATAGTGCAAGGCACTCCAAACGCCACTATTTTGGCCACGTCAGGCCAAAATAGGTTTCGAAATAATTAAACAAAATGCACAACCTCATCGGACGCTGGGCCGATGGCTCTATTGATTCTTAAATCATTAACCGTGCTAGGGATACTTACTGACAACTGTCTGAAAAGCATCTTATAAGACACTGGCCCAACACCATCTCAAATGCCGAACTGTGGGTTCAGACATTTTGATAAACGGAAAGTCCTTGTGTCAGTTTTAGACTCCACGGATGAGTAAAGGGATAAAAGAAGAAGAAGGGATACTTAGGTATAGAATTTGCTCGATTATTTCAGCACCAAAACTCCTAGATAACCTATGGAATAGCAGAGCTCCACTGCATTGGTAGATCGCTGGTACGGTAAACCAGACGTTGCAGGTTTACGTCCTGATATCTTTAATAGCCGTCATTATAAATCTACGTATCACCTAAACTAGGAAAGGTTATCGTATTAGTTAGGTAGTGGTCACCCCTGGTGTCAGAGTTTTTAGGCCGCCCAAAGGGCCTCTGACATGGCATAACGATTGTTACAACAACAATTGGGACCAACGGTTTAACGTACCTTCCGAAGCACGGAAGGGCTCAGATATTTTTGCCACTAGCGGTCACCCATCCATGGACTGAACGCGCCCGATGTTGCTTAACTTTGAATGGCTAGTACCTACAACTAGGCTGTGAGCGCTTCCAAGCGAGCCGCACAGACAACGTCTAATCTTAAAATATTTCCTGATGCTCCAACGTGCAGCTGGAATTATTTTCTCGAGGCGAGGGCTTAGTGCGATCGCTTGATCGTTGACCCATCCATGCCACTAGCGCTCAGTTCTGTTGCCACTAGCGGTCACCCATCCATGGACTGACTGCGCCCGATGTTGCTTAACTTCGCCAATCGATTAAGAATGGTTAGTCCAACAAGACTGTGGGTGCTTCACTAGCCAAGTAGTCCTTGAGTTATACGTGCATGAACGTCTAGTACGGTCGGCTACAGTCACAGATACCGCATGGCAGCTCTTACCGCGCGCGGCATAAGGGCGTCAATCGAACAAAAAGGGGTATCCTTTCGTGTGGCCGACTGTACAAACGGACGCTAGCGCTGACTCCACCGGTCCACATTCCTACCTCCGCGGCAGAACGACGAAGCACGCCTTTGAGATCGCCGCGAGCATAGTTCGTATATCTGCCGGCGTTTTTTTACGCGAAAATAACTCTTTCTTTGGCCGGCGGACGCGAGAGACTGTTGTGGGACAAATATGTCGTCCTTTTTGTAGGACGGTGGCGTGCCTGCGTGTCGGTGAGCCTATTGTTTTGCTGCGACTTATCGTCTTGCTGTACTTGAGACTCGGACGATTTGGACATGACTGAAGGGGACTTTTGGACTGGCAGCTGAGGACAGAAAGATGATGTGCAATTGTGCGTACCTAGTAGACGATAAAAGCGGTACAGATAAAAGCGGTGGTGGTCTAGTGGGTAGAACAGTGGACTCTGAAGCAAGAGGTACCCGGTTCGATTCCCAGTGCGGGCATGTATCTATGACTTTGTTTAATGTCAAAGTTACGTACATTTGTGAATTTGTAGTAGCAATACCACTCGCTAACGGTGAAGGAAAACATCGTGAGGAAACCCGCGGCTCTGTTGGCTCCACACGTATTGACCTGTCTTTCCTGTGGGCTAGGTCGACTAGCTTAGTCGTCGCTAAGCAAGTCAGGATGGTATAGGTGCTGGGCAAGCCTACTCCATCTAAAACAATGTCCCAGCCACTGCAGCGCCGAGTGGTCTCTTCACCCATCTAGTGTGAGTGAAGGTGCCACTGGACGCTGTATAAATCATCTCATTGCGTAGATGCAAAGGCCTTAGTAGAAGACGATACGGGGTAGATAATAGAGTAATGACAGCGGGTAGCGGGTAGCCTTAAAATGAAGTTTGTTTCTCAGTAAAAATATCAGCTTCTCCATACTAAAATTCGATACCTACTATACCAAATGTAATATACGTAGAGCAGCTGATATTTTTTTCGAGATTTCACATTTGGCCCCATTGTAAAAGTCACTGGACCTATCTGAAACACCCTATAGGTGTCTCAAGATCTACTTTTCAATAGCGGCGATCTTTTACAAAAATCCTTCGAATCTAGATTCGGGAACACAAGTATTACGCAGATCTAAACTGAATCGGCGTTTCTACCCGAAAATGGGCGTAAAGCTATGTAAGTAAAGTATAAAGTGTAGAGAACATAACAGTCCCCTTAAGGGCACGCTTCCAAGTCCCAACCATCATTAGTTGTAACTCGATACCTGCAAATTAAGAGCAACGGTGCGGCACCTTAACAAAGAGGGAATTGGAGTCAAATCGAGCCCTGGATATCGGGGCGCGTGCCCTTAATATGATACTTAAATTGGCACCGGAGTTTAGTGGGAAAGTTGATATTTGGTCCTTAAGGTGGGACGATAGCAACATGGCGGGAAATTCAAAATTTTCACAGTTTTTTACATTTACATAACAAAAATAGCCCAGTTTAGCTACAAAATGTAAAAAACTGTTAAAATTTTGAATTTCCCGTCACGCTGCTATCTTCCAGCCTTAAGAGTTTTGCTACGACTAGGTAGTATGACTACAAAAGCAGTTGAAAGGTACTTAGGGTGGCATTAATTGTCGTCAGCTCAAGGTCGAGCTCAAGTAGGTGATCTCAGAAAACAAAATCACTGACTTGAGACCTTGACTTATATCAATGTAAAGCTCAAGCTATTGAATTACATAGGCCCGGTTTCTAAATTGAGACAATTACTAAGCAAATATTTACGTATCGTCCTGTCACGCTCTTTTGTGAGAAATCTGCAGAGACAGGACGATACTTAAGTATTTGCTTAGTGAATTTCTCAATTCAGAAATCGGCAGATAGTAAGGTAGTCTGGCCTTTTCGATAAAAAACCACTTCCGTTTTCAATTGATTAACTTACCCCAAAATCAACGGAAAACCCACTGAGTCATTCTTCAGCCAATAGTGTAGGGGCACCGAAATCTGAAGACTATATTTTCTATTAGAGAAGTTCGTTTTTTTTTTTAAACTGTCATACGTAGTGAACCTACTTTTGTTGTATTACGTGAGTCGTGACCTGAGTCAGAAACAACTGCGACCTGAGTCTGTAACAGTGACAAAATGGGCTCCCACTTGACGGCTTCAATTACGATTTATTATTGCTGTCGGTCCTTTTAATATGTTTGTATTACAGCAAAGAATACTCTGATTCTAATTCTAGTGGATTAGTTCGCTGGTTGTAGGAGAAAAACGAGGAAACCCCGGTTTGTCCTTCTACTTAGACGCCATCGACACGCCATTGCGTTACGGACTTGTATGTCCCTGGTGTCTCTATCGAGCCCCCCTACTTCGTTACGACGAACGGTAAAGAAGCAAAGACCTTTTGCACGACTTTTTCTACAAAAAGGAAACCACGCCCTTAGAGTTATTGTGACGGCTGAATGAGAATCCAAAGGTGATTTTTAATAAGGAGTTTTTTATTGGTTCCTTTTAGGAAGTGGAGTGTCTTATTATTACTAACCAGAAGCGAAAATGTCGCATATTGAAATTTGTACTTATTTAGCCATTTGTAGGTTCACCATCATCATCATCAGCCTGTTAACACTGCTGAGTAAAGGCCTCTTCATGCTCACGCCACCTCTCACGATCCTGTGCCAGACGTAACCACTGTTTTCCGGGTACGGAAAGCTCGATGGGTCGATGACATTGTCAAAACAGCGGGAGGACAATGGACGAGATTGGCAATAGACCGAGGGGGTTGGCGTGAAAAGAAACAGGCCTATGCCCAGCAGTGGGCTTTATTTAGGGGCTGGCTGGATACCTACATAGAAAATAACGGTCTGCCATCGATACACAAAGAAGAGTCGCTGGATTGATGAAGTCTCAAAGGACTTGCGTGAACTCCAGGTGGAATATTGGAGAGAAGTGGCGCAGGACAGTGAGAAATGGCGTCTTTTGGTTGCGGAGGCCAAGATCCACTTCGGGTCGCTGAGCTATGGTAGGTAGGTAAGTAAGTAAGCTCATTCGGTAGAACAGTAAACTTACAAACGACATTCTCAGGTTCTAATGAATGCGAATGAAAATAAAATACTTAATGCTGTAAGAGTATCACATCGATCCAAACAACAACAAAAATTGTCTACCAAAAATAACTTAAAATCAAATTCGCATGAAGCAAAAATGGCCTTTCAAATTCGTCCGATACATTCATAAAAGGTAAGTACAATAACAAACAAAACACAATGGAAGGTAATCATACACCCTTCTTCCGCGCCTTTGTTGTCAACCGTACCTTTGAGAGGGGAGTGGTCAGTGTTAGGCAAAAAATTGTTCTGCACACGCTTCTTTTGTACTAAATGTGGACCACTTTTTTGCACTGGAAAAAAAGACTTTTTTGAGGGAAGCGCTCACAGCCTAGTTGTACTAGCCGTTCTTAATCGATTGGCAAAGTTAAGCAACAACGGCCGCGGACTGTCCATGGATGGGTGACCGCTAATGGCAATAATATCTGAGCGCTTCCGTGCTTCGGAAGGCACGTTAAACCGTTGGTCCCGGTTGTTGTTGATTGATAACAATCGTTAAGCCATGTCAGAGACCCTTTGGGTGGCCTAAAAACTCTGACACCAGGGGTGGCCACTACCTCATACGATTACCTACCTACCTACCACTTTTTTGCAGACCGTACCCTTCGATCAACAAAATGCGTCTGCACCAGGTTGTATTTGACTATTATTAGGTTAGAACACTACTATTTTGAAGAGATCTACAAGGGTAATTTAAATTTTATTAATTCTGGCTGGCTCAGCGACACAAAGACGCCAACTGTATCGGCTGCACAAACTTAAAACACTGAATACGCCATTTTTCAAAAAAAATTTTTTTTGCATTTTCGGATATTCCTTGTTATTTTGCACCTAAATCAAAGACTCTTTTTTACTTACGACCGCTCATTCTACTTACTTTAGGTGCAATAAACACTGAATATCCAAACAAAATAATAAAAAAACAAAAAAGCAAGCTTAGATCACTGAATATCACAATGACCAATTAAGAACACAGAATATCCTTGGATATTCTGGGTTTTATGCTAGTTAATTGGATATTCTGTGTTATTTGTCAGTTCTTCTTATACCACACATGCCTAAAATTAAAGATGCGTTTTTCATCAGAGTAGCATTTAACGAGACATTCGCCTCTTTAAAGAAAAAATCTATGGCCTACTGCATTTTGTGGCACGAGGGCATGGCTGGGAGAGACGCGCCCCAAATAATTGACGCTATAACGACTTTTTTGAGAGAGGAAAGGGATGTTCAAAACTTCGTTATTTGGATGGACAATTGCTGTGCTCAGAACAATGATTTTGTTCACTGCTATGGTAAATATTTTAAATTCCAGTATAGTAGGCCATAATCTGCAATCGGTCACTTTCAAATATTTAACCAAAGGCCACACTCATATGAGTGCAGACGGGGTACATGGTAATATAGAAAAACAGATAAGAAAAACGAATTTGTACAATTTCCGTGTAAACGTGTACGATTTCCGTGACCTGATAGAGACAATGAAAAAGGCCAGAAGTAATATCCACTGACTACTAAAAGGCTTAAAACAAGACCTGCTTATCCTTATAATAGACTCATCATAAAATTAATCGTAGTCGGAGGCCATCGGTTTATCAAACGCGAAAGTGGTGTCCTCCGACTACGATTAATTTTATGATGAGTCTATTATAAGGATAAGCAGGTCTTGTTTTAAGCCTTTTAGTAATCGGGTTTTAGTTTTTAACTTCTATTTTTTTTATAGCTTTTTAGTAAGTTATTTTGGACGATCATCCAGAATAGAACCACGGAGGGCAAAAAAAAACATATTTTGGTATTTTTTTGTTCTATTTGTTATGTTGACGCTACATGTGTTAGGTATACATTTTTGAAAAGGTCTTTTATAGCCCTTTCATTTGATACCCATGAAGATGGTATCCAATAATTTTTATATTTAGGTCCGCCACTTTAGCACAGCCGCCATCTTGTTTTTTTTTTTCAACATTTAACTATCCTATGTTACCTGGGTGATTAAGACAAATCCAACGACACCTCATTTGTTGAAATCGTCCAAGTAGTTTAGGCTCTGCGAGGGAACAGATGAACACACAAACATACACACATACATACACACACATACATACATACGCTGCTAAAATCATAACCCTACATTTTGCTTCGCGTAGTCGGGTAAAAAACAATAATAGACAAACTCGTCAAATTAATGCCAACAACCAGAACTTCTTTCTGGAAAAATATAGCTGAAACACAAAATGCAGTTGATTTAGTTGAAGGCGGAGAATACATTTGTGAAAACGGTGAATAAACATTAAAATATACCTATTAAATTACGTCTTTTATTTTACTCAAAGTAGATAGGTAAGTAGTGGATTTTTCTTGTAGTTCGCTAGATCCTTTGAAGGTCATGTAGAACAAAAACCATTTAAAAACACAGAATAGTACGATTCAGTGTTTTAAGAAGGTTTTTTGTTCTAAGGAGTTACTAAATACCTATAGTTTTTATTAAAATACGTTTTTTTTTAGATTACCTTTTATTTTTCTATATATTACCTTCATGGAAAAATAAAGTCGACCATTTCTCATCTACTATTCAATAGCTAAACAATATATATTTACGCAAACCTTTTATATTAACAACTACACTAAAAACGTTCTACTGTAAAATTTTATAAATGGTTGATTCAGTGTTTTAAATAAGTGCAGCCGGTATGTCCTGCACTTACTCCCTTCAATTTAAAAATATGGAAAAAAAAAAAATTGCTTTATTCCTGAATCACTTCAACACAAAATGTGATTTCCAACAACAATTAAAAGCGCAATATTACCTATTTGCAGACTTTTTTTTTCTAAAATAAGGGGCGTGGAGTAAAAAAATGGAGAGGCTGGAAAGGTAGTAGAAAGTGGAGTGACACGATTTCCTTGGGTAATTCTCATGCACAGATCACAATTTGAGATCCATCACCAATCCCTACAACTTCCACCGATTTCTTTGACAAAATGGCACAATGCGCTAATAACAACAATCACCGCTGATTAGGGGTCCGCAAACATGTGCTTTAGAGCATTTATTAATTAGCTCACACAGCTGGGTAGCGGGAACCCTCCTGCGAGGCGCGTGGGCTAGATTAGGACTGAGGGTTAAGTTGGCGTTCTTCATTCCGAACTCAGTCCGTGTTTTCCTCTGAACTCTTTTACGATACCTAATATTTTCTTAGGTTTGCACAAGCACTATACATAATTTAAACACAATTTTAACGGATTTTACACTCATTCTATTTAACGTTTTACATTTTCCCAACGTTTTGAGACCTTTGGGCTCGTGGTCGCGGTAGAATGAGGTGACAGCTGATATAGGGGGTATAAAGTTTACAACCCCATATCTCGACGACCCCGCGAGAACTTAAAAAATATTTTAATAAAATTTTACCGTCTACCAAATTTCATGACGATCCAAGAAAATCTACTCGTTTCGCTCGCTTGTTCATGAACTCTCACAGACTCTAAATTTTTTTTGGAAATATCATGGTTTGATAAACTCTGGTATATGATAATTTTATCACCATAGCAGAAAAAATAAAGGACAAGAGCTTGTTAGGTACCTATGTATTTCAAGTTTATTAAAGCCATTTCTCAAGAAGGATTTTTCTTGCAGACATTCTCCATTTTCTATTTCCAGCTAGGTACATACTACGAGAGTTTATTTTTCTCGGATATCTAAATCACATACCTCCGATTTCTGAATTGAGAATTTCAAATATTGTTCTGTCTCTGCAGATGTCACAAAAAAAGAAACGTGACCAAACGATATTTAAGAATTAACTTAGTGAATTTCTCAATTTAGAAACCGGCACATAGCCTTTCAAAATGTTAACTTCAGTAAGGATGAGTTCAAAGTAAACTTTGTAAGGTTTGAACACGGTAAAAACACGTTTTGGCGCGTGTATGCGATGGCGCCTTATTAGGGAGCTATTGTCAAAACGCAGTCGATGATTAGTGATTACTACCTACTATTTGAGTCTTTGTGTCATTGGAGTGATAGGAGGCAAACCGTAGATCTGACTACCCCCTGAGACTTAATGGCTTTTTTGTGTGACTGGAATTGGGGTGTCTTTTTCATTCTGAATCAGATTTTTCATTAATGGTGCTGATTGGTTAACTGTTTAGATCTTAATATAACAAAGTCGTGTTAGTTACACCATTTATAACTCGAGAAAGGTGGACCAAATTTTATGATTTTTGATTTGTTGGATTTCTCTCCGCCCCGAATAGCAGAATAACCATTAAAACAACAAAAAAAAGTCTGCGTGGACGAAGTGGCAGGCAAAAGCTAGTGAGTTATAAAGGCCCGGTTTCTAAATTGAGAATATTACTTAGTAAAATCTTAAATATCGTTCTGTAACGTTCTTTTGTGAAAAATCTGCAGAGACAGAATGATACTTAAGTGCTTGCTTAGCTAATTTCTCAATTCAGAAATCGGCAGATAAGCATTAAACAAGTACCGAACTCACAAATGAGGGCTACCGCACTTTGATTTGCCGCTAGGGGCTAGTGTTGCGTAAGGTCAGAATAATAATAATAATAATAAAAATGTTTATTCATATCAACTTACAGGTATACAACATACATTTTCTGCCAAACTATAAAATAGTTTGTTGGCAGAGTAGCTCTCATAAGTTTTATTTTATACTAAATTAGGTTTACAGTAGGTAAGTAAAAAGTTTTTAGGTATAGAAAATCTACATAAATCATACATTATTAGGAACACGCTTCTATACTTTTGACAAACTGGTCCATAAGTTCCATAGTTATACATTTTTAAAATTTAAATGTCACTGTATGGGCAACGCGGGTTTATTTCTAATTAGATTAATGTTGTGAATATTGTTCAATACCTGAGAGTATGGCAAACAGTTGCTGTCCCGCTGACTACTTTAAAACAGTTTTATTTTTCGGAAAATTGTGTTCAATAATTTTTTTCGCTTCCGACGTATTCTATGAACACATTAAACGCGACCGAAGATCGGTTTGATTTTTTTAGAAATACCTACATGTTCGTACCGAATTTCCGTCGCGTAATTTCCGCGCTTATGTGCATATCTATGGTTTGTTATATCAGCCGAATACGTCGGAATTCGGAACCTAAAGGTGGTATTAATAGTCGTCTGAGATCACCTACTTGAGATCGATCTCAAGTAGGTGATCTCAGAAAAGTCAAATGCTAATGTCAAGCCTTGGCTAATGTCAAACTTGAGTAGCTGTCAGCATATTAATAGACACTATTTTGAGATTGACATTGACATTAGCCAAGGCTTGACATTAGCATTTGACTTTTCTGAGATCACCTACTTGAGTTCGATCTTGAGTCGACGACCACCCTAAAATCAGCCGCGGAACTTCGGTCGCGTATTTTCCACATAGTGTGGTTAGACGTAATGATGTGTAAAAAGCTCCCTATAGGTTAGTATGTATCTCTAAAAAATAAAAATGAACCTCTCATTAATTATAGCCCGGTTTCTGACTTGAGAATTTTGCGAAGCAAATGGGTAAGTATCGCCCTGTCTCTGCAGATTTCTCACAAAATAGCGTGACAGAGCGATACGTAAGCACCTATGTGCTTAGTAAAATTCTCAACTCAGAAACCGGGCCTATGCCTCGTGCAACATTTGTCACACACATATGGTATGTCATACTCGTATCAGCCAAATACGTCGGAACCTGGGGGCTAATTCTCGGTACATCTCAAAGGAAAAATCTCATTTTGCGGCAAATGTCACATCTCCTATTCTCCCAAAGTCATCCTCGACATAAGGCACGAGATTTCTGCGAGATGTTTGGCTTTTTCGCTCGACATAACTCGAGCGGTCCGGAGCAGTCAAGATCGAAATGATATGAGTTGGTTCCTTCGAGATGTGTCGATTGCGAGATTGCCGCTGTATTCTCTCAAATATCCACGGTAAAAATAACGGTTTTTAAATGTCAAATAAAAGATTGTTCATTTAAATAAAAGCAATTTTGAAAAAGGTTCAAAAGTTGAGTGTTTTTTTACATAATAGACCCGCTGGTCGGAACTAGGAACTTGAAATCAGCCGCGAAACTTCGGTCGCGTATTTTCCGCATAGTGTGGTTACACGTCATGATGTGTAAAAAGCTACCTATAGGTTAGTGTCTCTCATTAATTAACCCTCGCGCAACATTTGTCACAATGTGACGGTAAAATAATAATAACCGGTCAGAAAAATGTTAGTTACGACGCCGGACAGTAATGAAGGGCAATTGATGTTACTCAATTTGTTACGTGTTCCTGCAGACAGACAGCTGATGAGTTAGGTCCTTGTCCCTGAGTGGTCTGTGGTGCAACTGCGACATTCCTCGTCAAGGGAAGTATTCAAAGGTCAGTGATTCAAGCAGAGCAGTTTTGGGAAATTCCATGTTTGAATCCCGGTGTTATTTTTAACCGACCTCAAAAAGGAGGAGGTCTCTATTCGAACCGTATTTTTTTATGTGTCTCCCAACTTTTTTCTACTTAAACCGATTTTGATGAGTCTGTTGAGTGAATACGACGAGACAGACACTGAACAACGGGATTGTTCAATAGATAACCATCATCGAAGAAACCCCAGAAACTCAAGAAACACAAGATCCTGCAGAGCACCCATACAAGAAGACGGATTAGTGCCTACCACCGACGTAGACAAATCATAGACAATTTCCACAAAAGAAGGGACCTAATACGATCATATTCCCATAATCATCCCACTCTCCTTAATAAATTGGCTCCAGGTTGCATAACCGGCTGATTCACTACCCCATCCCTACCCGTCCAGCGAGCATGTGTTCCCCCTCCAAAACCACTACCAATCACGTCCACCTGGTATCAATGCTGTGCTAGGGCTGCCAGAGACCTGCGGCATTGCACACCTAGCACAGTATATACGGGCTAGGCTGTGTCGGGGAAACCTGGCTGGGTGGATGTTTTCGTTCGTTCGTTCGTTAAACCGATTTTGATGAGTCTTTTTTTGTTTGAAAGGGTATAAAAATGTGGTCTCATAAAAAAATGGTGAAGATCAGATGAAGAACTTCGGAAATGGAGAACGGAACTCTTCAACGGATTAGCTACGGTCACAGGGACGAGTTAAACAAGTGAAATCAGCAATAGTGATATTCAATGAACAACTGTAACAGTAGACCCAATGACACAAACCGAAAACATCACGGCAGTAACGATTGGTTCAGGAACAAATAAGAAGACAACACCTGGGTCCTTAGCCTGTAACGCAATGGTGCCAAAATGGGCTCCCAGTTGACGGCTTCAGTTCTTTTAATGTTTTGTAGGACAGTAAAGAATATTCTGACTCTAGAGGATTAGTTCTCTGGTTGTGGCAATCGAGGAAACCCCGGTTATGTCCTTCTGCTGGGACGCCATTGATACGCCATTGCGTTACAGGCTAAGGCCCCTGCCCCCTTAGCACGCTGGTCTTTTGTCTACTCTCAACTGTCACCTTAGCCACTGTTAACTGTCACCTCAGTAGTGTTAAGTGGCTAAGGTGACAGTTGAGAGTAGGCAAAAGGTCAGCGTGCTAAGGGGGTTGGTCTCACTCGGTCACCGAAATCTGAACTCAGCCCACCCACGACTATCGGCACTTATTTTTGTAACTGTGATTTCATCAAGGAACCAACTATCAAACACTGCTTACGGCAAGAACAATAATACGCACCCTGACTCAACGCCGAAGATTAAAATTCAAGGAAACACCACATTTATGGTGATCTTTTTGCCGACACTTCAACACCTAAAAAGTCGCAAATGATTGAATACGGGACCGCCGTCCTTGACAAGGCTGACCTTTGCGGCATGTTCCACTTGCGACCTGACATTTTGTGACATTTTTTTTGCGTCTCCTCGGTGTTTGTTGCTGTCGTTGCAAATGCCTCCTCAGAACTTTGTAGGTATTTGTCGAGATCGTCCCGCCTGCGCCTTTGCGCCTTCCTCAACTTCGATGTGTATCGACTGGCACCCATTCTGTGGTCATTTTGAGAGTGTAACAAAATTATAAAGAGTTCCTGTCACTAGCGAGTTACCATACAAACATAGTCCCGTTTTAAGGTTCAACATCGGTGGCATAGGACATTATTCAAACATCTCATCCTCCTTGCATCGGTATCGTCATCACTGAGGGTCGTGGTCATTCAAACGGAGCAATCCTTGTCCAGTTGTTCCTATCTGCGGCTGTGTGGAATCGTATAATGTGGTGTTGAGTGTGGAGCGGACTTGGTCTTTCCAATGTGTCGGGCATCTTCCTCTTGGTCGCTTTTCCTCGATTTTGCCAGTGAAAATCTGGTTTTCTACGTTCATGAAACTTACTTCTTACTTCCTTTGGCGCTACAATCCTTTGTGGGTCTTGGCCTCCTCCACAGTAGATCTCCATTTGTCTCTGGCCCTTGCCTCTTTTCGCCAGTTGGTGTATTTGCCCATCTTCCTGAGGTCTTCTTCTATAATAATAATAATAATAACCCCCCCAAGGGACCACCTTGTCGTGGTGGGGGGGCTTAAGGGAAGGAGAAACTACACCTGGTCTGATCATCTTGACACACACCCCTCTATGGGAGAGACACAAACGTTAAGCATCTAACACCAATGCTACCCTTCCTGAACTAAGGTCCCCACCCTTTCATTAGGAGTAAAAATATGAACGTGGAAATCAAACAGAAAATACCCCAGGAGGGTACCAGCAACACTGGAGAATCCCTCCCCGAGCTTAGCTCGGGCAGCCTCACGTATTCTGGGGGAGGCAGAAGACCGCGATCTACACAGAAGAACGCTGCAGAGACCAGCGCCGACCACACCAATAGAAGATATTCCCTTCGACCACTCTCTGGAAGGCGCCGACGCACATCAGAAGCCGATGCTGGAGAACACAGCATTCGAAACAATGACAGCGAGGAGCCCAACAGACGGACCACCACAACGGATAGCCAATCTTCATCTTCAACATCGCCGCGAAGTCTATTCTCCTACGAGAGTGAATCATCTCGTCACAGTTTCTCAAGACAGACTTCACCGATGCCGTCTCCAGCATCTTCTCCATCTCTACCCCCAACTATTACCGACCCGCCTATAGATGTTGTGCAGGAGGCAATCGCCGACAACCCTGCACCCACTATTAGCAGGAAACGCACGCACCGAAGATGGTCCGATGACATGAATCGATTTATATGGCGTGCATACCTTATAGCTTCATCTCTAGAAAGAAACACAAGAACATACCTGCAAGAACTACACCGATTATTTACAACAGAGTTTCCAAATTTTGATGTTTCCAAACAAAGGTTAGGTGATCAAAAACGAGCCATAATCCGAAATAAACTACTGACACAAAAAGTCCTAGATGAAATAAAAGCAGAGGTGACTTCAACTATAGGTTTAGAAGATCAAGCTCAAAATACACAATCTCAAATTTTTTCAACACCTATCACCACACGTTCATCAAACCAGCCAGAACGAATGAGATGGTCCAATGAGTTGAATGAAGCAATCGTTAAGATTTACCACAGAATCACACTTTCAGACACAAACAGAACAGCATACCGACCACAACTACATTCAGAATTCATTCAGCAGTTTCCAACACTTGCACACATTTCAGAACAAAGAATATCAGATCAAAGGAGGGCTATAATTAATAACAAATATATAACACAATCCAGACTCCAAGAGTTACAGAAACAAGTCGAGGAAGAAATGGGGCTGCACAACACTAACAATTCAACAATGGTAGAGGAGACGAGAAGAGAAAGAGAGACTGAAGAAGAGAGAAATGAAAGTAACCGTCTACAAACGATAGAAGAAGAAGAAGAATTAACTGCAACTTATAGCATACTGAACACATCTCTAGATCTATCTACATCTACAAATAACTTACCACAGACACAACAACAACCTACAGCCACAGGACACAATACAACTAATAACAACATCTTAACTATAGAATCAACACAACAAATCCGGGACATATTCTCAACTACTCTGGAGCGTTTCAAAGAAACTGATCCTACGCAGAGACCATACATACCAAAACAAAAAACATCAAAAAGATTCGCCTTGATAGTTGAACACATTAACACAGATATTTTACCTAACTTACTTTCTACCGACCAAAACTTCGCAACAACACAAACCATTATCTACTGCGCAGCTTACACTGCAGCTATCAGCAATGGCACACGCATAAGACCTGAGCAAACACAGCACCCCACACAAACTCGGTTACCACCATGGCAAAGAAGACTGATGAATAAAATTTCATTATTGCGACAAGATATTGGTAGACTTACACATTATATGAACGGGAATAGAGGAAGACGACTAGTACATAGGGTAAACAAGATCAAAGAGAAGAATGAAATACACTCACAGCACGAAGAACCTAACACACAAGATGAACACTTCCTAGACACACTTAAACAAAAACTCAACACAGCTAGCAATAGACTTAAAAGATATTTAGAATGCACAGATAGGAAAAAACAAAATGCACACTTCAGTAATACTGAAAAACAATTTTACAGGACGCTGAAAACGAACCACCAAACCACGCAGAACACAAACACTCTACCCCCATCATCAGAGGACCTACACCAATTCTGGTCGGATATATGGGAGAACCCAGTAGAGTTCAACAAAGATGCAGGCTGGATCAAAGAGGATGCTGTACAGTTAAACAACGTTTCTGACATGATCTTCGAAACAATACCAATAAACACTTTTGTAGCTGTCATAAAAAAGACACATAACTGGAAAGCCCCTGGTACAGATAACATACATAACTACTGGTACAAAAAATTCACCTCGGCACACCCAATACTACACAACCACATTCATAAATTCATACATTCACCAGAAACAATGCCAACTTACATAACTCAAGGAATTACTTACATGCTACCTAAAGACGCTGCTGACACTGAAAACCCAGCCAAATACAGACCCATCACCTGTCTACAGACTATCTACAAAATAATAACATCTTGCGTTAGTGAATTGATAAACCAACACCTAGAAAACCAAAGTCTACTAGCCGAAGAACAAAAGGGAGCACGTAAACACAGCCAGGGCTGCAAGGAGCAGCTCATCATTGATGCAGTTGCTCTAAAGCAAGCTCTCAAACACAAAAGGGACATCAGTGTTATGTATATTGATTATCGCAAGGCATTTGATTCTGTACCACACGACTGGCTCATTTACATCTTACGCCACTACAAAATAGCTCCTGCACTTGTTACATTCCTAGAAAATACAATGAAAACCTGGAAAACACAATTAAAATTGAAAACCACGACCACAACAGTTATAACACCCTTCATACAGATTAGACGAGGTATCTTTCAGGGAGACGCACTTAGCCCACTTTGGTTCTGTCTCGCCCTCAACCCGCTCTCCTACAGTCTCAATCAAACAGAAAATGGCTTTCCAATTAAATTCCAGGGAGAGCAGTCCAACCTTTCACACCTTCTGTACATGGACGACATAAAATTATACAGTGATAACAAAGACGGTCTCCATAAGTTATCAGAAATAACAGAAACTTTCTCCCGAGACATTAATATGCAGTTTGGTATTGATAAATGTAAAATTCTAACTGTTACTCGCGGTAAAATAGAAGCTAACAGCTATATTCTTGAGAGCGGAGAGCAGATTGAGCACATGGAGCAAGGAGACTCATACAAGTATCTCGGATTTCAACAGTCACAGCAAATTCAACAGAAACTGACAAAAAAGAAACTAACAAAACAATTTCAGATCAGACTAAATCAAATTCTCAAGACACAATTAAATTCTCGCAACATAATAAAAGCAATAAACACCTACGCAATACCCATACTCACATACTCATTCGGAATAATAAAGTGGTCACAAACCGATCTTAAAAAATTACAGACGACAATAAACACAACTTTAACTAAACACCGCAAACATCACCCTAAATCCTGTGTGCAAAGACTCACACTGCCACGCGAAGAAGGAGGAAGAGGGCTCATCGATATACAAAACCTCCACAATAAACAGGTAAAAACTCTCAGACACTTCTTCCACCAACGGGCACAAAACTCACAACTGCATAAAGCCACAGTCCACGCAGACACGCATTTTACCCCACTCAACTTACATACAACTGACACTCAACCTAACGAGACTACTACTGATATGAGACAGAAAATAACCACTTGGCAACAAAAGTCTCTACATGGAAGGCACCGCAACGATCTGACTCAGCCACATGTCGACATTACTGCATCGAACGCATGGCTGAAACGAGGAGAGTTGTTCCCTGAAACAGAGGCTTTCATGACTGCAATCCAAGATCAGGTTATAGCCACCAGGAACTACCAGAAGCATATAATGAGGCTACCTAACATCACAGACGTCTGCAGACATTGCCACAGTGCTTCCGAGACGATACAACACATTACCGGTGCTTGCAAGTCTATCTTCCAAACAGATTATAAGCACAGACATGATCAGGTAGCTTCTATAATTCACCAACGCCTCGCCCATAAACACAAATTTATCTCTAATCAAATACCGTACTACAAATATAAACCAAACACCATATTAGAAAACAATAACTTAAAAATGTACTGGGACAGAACAATAATAACAGACAAAACAATTCATTACAATAGACCAGATATAACCATCCACGACAAAGCCAGGAAAACCGCGTACCTAATAGATATTGCTATACCAAACACCCATAACATTCAATCCACCATTAACGACAAACTTAGCAAATACACGGACCTGGCAATAGAACTGAAAACACAATGGCGAGTGAATACAGTCAAAATAGTTCCAATAGTCTTGTCCACTACAGGAGTCATCCCCAAGACACTTCACAACAGTCTCAAATCAATTAACATTCCCTCCACTATCATCCCATATCTACAGAAAGCCACAATTCTTAATACTTGCCGGATTGTAAGAAAATTTCTTTCTACTGACGTAATACAGTAGGTAGGTACATAAATAGCACTTGGCTTAGGCCCGTGCTATTTATTAGAAACCTTTTTATCTTAAATAAAAAGAGAAAAACAAATGTAAAAACAAATAATAATAAATGTTTATTTCAAGAATCAGATTTTCATTACATAAGTTTCTACTGGGGCGTCCTATTAAGTACAAAGTACCTGTATCAGACGACCCCGCTCCCACTATGCAGTCAATCCAACGTTTTTTGGGCCTGCCTCTTGGTCTCTTATGCTGTGGTTTCCATTTGCTCATTACCTTTGCGGCTCTGGTGTCTGGCATTCTCTCCAGGTGACGTTCATGAAACATGTAGGTAAATATACAAGGTGTTACAAAAGATGCTAACTCTTTTTACAGGGTAATAGCACCCGGTGATAGAGATCACAACCTAAATATTTTTTTTGCTCTACGATGTTCCGTTGATTTTTAAATTAATAAAATGTGAACGGTGTGGCGGGAGAAAAGTATTTTTTAAATATTGTTTTCATTGACTTTCACAATATTTTAACAACTCAAACCTTTGCAAATGCACCTACACCCACAAACATATTTTTAAATTTGAGCTAATACCAAGAACAAAAAAGTTATGAAAAAATTTCAGCTTTGAGGTTATAAAATAAAAATTGTTTTTTTCAACCATTTTTTACAGAATTGACATCCTGTTGACCAGTAGGTTACACCCTGTAAAAAGAGTTAGGATGTTTTGTAACACGTTGTAGTTCAATGCAAGAGTTCAGTTCAATCAGTTGTTTCACTAACATGCTACCACCCATCATGTCTAGGGCCTTGTAAAGTGTTAAGTTTGGGGACTACTAAACTACACTATAGTGGTTCGCCCCGAACTGTGAATTCGCGACCCCATATCTCGGCAACCCCATTTAACTCATGTTGGATCTTAAAAATTCTTTTACATTAATTTACCCGCCTACCGAATTTCATGACCATCCGTCCTTTACTCAAGTTTTCGTCTAACGAACATTCAAACATAGTACAAGCATACATACAAACACACAAACGCCGGATTGTTTAAGTAGACTCGGAGAACTTCGCTCGCTTTGCTCGCTCTTTCAACTATCCTACTTCAATGGGTAGTAAAACCAACATCATCAACCTCCCATCACCATTACAATATTACATTAATAACAATCGCACAGTATGTGAGTCACAAACGTGGCTTTGTGCTACCGGTGGCACAAAATGCATTAGTGCCACCGCATTATGAGGCCGCGTTCGACACAGGCAAAAAGGACAACGGTATTGGGGCTAGTGCCGCTTGGTTTAGGTGCTGTTTTGACACAAGTCCAATAAATGAGCCGATTTCACGGCTGTCAAATTTCACGTTTTCGGAAGATATTATAAACCACTTGTTATTAGTTCGGCTCATAGATGCCCTAGTATTGAATCGGGAGAAAAATTTATTGGTTAATCTGTGTAAGCGAAATTTGACAGCCACAACCCGGTTTTTGTATGGCCAAGCTTATGAGCGCCATCTACCGAGGGTTTTGAATTCAGCTTTTAACTGTCAGTTGAAAACGGGCCATTGATGATGATAGTTTAGATAATTTAGATATCATTATAATATTTGGGCCAGATCGCCACCGTCGGTGACCGATCGGCGCCACGTGGATTTGGGGCGACCCACTCGCCGTTTGCCGGGTAGCCAGGTCAGCACCTGCTTGGTTGGGTAGGTGTCGTGTCTCCCCAGTGTGTGTCCGAGCCAACCCCACTTTCTAAGGAGGATTTCTTCGTTAACCGCCTTCTGCTTGGTCAGCCTCCAGAGTTGGCCGTTTGATATGGCCCGCGGCCAGAAAATCCCCAGGATCCTCCGCAGGCATTGATTGACAAAAAGCTGTAGCTTCAGGGACAGGTCTTTTCTAACGAACCACGTCTCGCAACCATACATCAAGACTGACTTAACGTTTGACTCGAAGATCCTCAACTTAGTACGGCGTGTAATGACTAAGGAACTCCAGACTTCCAGCAACTTCCAGCAAACTTTAGAGGATCAAATCTGAAGTCCTGTGATGATTGGTGCCAATCACATCTGAGACGAAACGACACCAACCCATCGGCTTAGCTTTTGTCCGCGCCGCATAAAGGTGCGTTCACACGTCATCCCGCGGGGCGCATTAGCCCCGCGCGTCGCTTAGCCGGCGGCGGCGCCCCGCTGTCTCTCTTTGTGTGACCTCAGCCTAATCTCGAGCTGGGGCTTGGATTTAGCTTTGCAGTGGTGGAGGGGTCTGTAGGTTGAAGATCTTCTTCTTCATTGATTCTTCATGGCTAAGGATCAAGACCATGTCGTAATCGCTTCCATTAGGGACGGTCTTCTGTCATACTGCCCCGTGAATGTTTCCTCTAGCCACTGCCTTTATCGTATCAGATCATCTGGTTGGTTGTTTTCCAATCTGGCTGGTGCCTACTTCGGCCAAAGACTGATTCGTTTGTACGTAATGATCACTTGAAGAACTAGGTTCATCATCCACAAGAAGTATCTTTTCCGACACAAAGTATTAACTGCTGCGAAATAACATTGAAGAACTTGAAGAATCGACTGCCTCGAAATTAAATTAGAATAATCTTGAAGGTAACTCTAGGGTCGGCGGACTTTACCACAATTAACTGATCCCAAGACTCAGGACTGGGAGGGCATACACTTTACCTCTTGATTTAAATGTGTTTTTTATAATTATTATTTCACCTTTACTTTGTAACTTCTTCTTGTAGTGCCGTCTCCTATCGGAGGTTGGTAATCATCTTGGCTATTTCTTCCTTTGAGGCTGCCAAACGGAACAAGAAGCTCGTGGATTGTTGGTATCAATGGCGTAAGTTCTCAAGCCATGATATCTTGGGTCTTGCAGGTTTCCTCCTGCCTGGTATTTTCCCTTGGATGATTAGTTGAAGGAGTCCATATTGGGAATTGCGGATTATATGGCCAAAATACTCAAGTTTGCGTTTTTTGATGGTCTTCATTACTTTGTGATACTGGTTGTAAATTACATTATATTTCATTTGTCCAAGGAACCCTAAAAGTACTAAACAAAAACGTCCCACTCTTTCCGCTCCCGTTTCACCTCTGTTTCGTCGCGCATTAATAAATTTACCCCCACCTGTGACAGCTTTGGTGACCCCTCCTTCCATACCTTTAGTTCTTCCGAAGAGGCACAAAAATAATACTTAGTTATGATGGTTTATAATTTGGTTCTGATGGATCTTGTGATATTAAGGAAACGTCACTTTTTTGCTCCCCAACGGTGGCACACCGTTCGAAATGATATAAATCGTCTTTCGAGAAGTGTATTAATATTGTTGAGTTCATTCATTGTGTTCGGCTCTGTTGTGGTGTACGCGATGAGATGTTGAAGGTGGGTTCGGATTATGACTTTTGGTTTTGTTCTTATTTTATTCCACTGACTGGCCAAGACAAGTCTCAATCTGAAGTATAGATTCTATTTGCCTCAGATACAAAAAGCGTCCACTGTTCTCTTGCGCATTCTCTATTAGACAGAGTCTCTATATTCCATACTCCATATAAATCATTATACAGGGTAATTTTTAATAGCCTTATTCCTGAAGCGGCGGTGGCCTAGTGGTAGAACATTGGACTTGGAAGCGAGAGACCCAGGTTTGATTCCCGGTGCAGGCATCCTATGACTTTGTTTCTTTTCAAAGTTACATGCATTTGTGAATTTGCAGTAGCAAAACCACTCGCTAACTGTGAAGGAACTGTGGCTCCACCACGGGTATTAACTTGTCTTTCCTATGGGCTAGACCAACTTAGCTGTCAGGAACTCAGGATATCATAGGTGCCAGGCAAGCCTACTCCATCCAAAACAGTGTCCCAGGCACTGCAACGCCGAGTGGTCTCTTCACCCATCTAATGAGTGAAGGTGCCACTAGACGCTGTACATAAATCATCTCATAACGTAGATGCAAAGGCCTTAGTTCCTGAAAAACTTCTATAATTATGTGATTTCCAAAATTCCAACTAATTTTCGTCTTCAACTTTTCACGTTTAGAATGAAATCACAATCTCATGCGAGTGGAGATGCCACCAAACGCTGTATGATTTGAATGAAGTGTTTGCTAATAAGTTCGAATATCTCACTCCAAAAGTGGACAAACAGATTGAAGAGGCGTTTTTTTATACCTCTAAATATTTGCGAAGCCCATTGAGCTGTATTGATCTCTTTTGTTGTGCATTTCGCCGACCCTTAGCTCCAACCAAACCTCAAGGCACACGGGGTGGTTTAAATGGACATAAAAGGAAAGAAAGGACGTCTTTCGTCCCTAGTTTTCTCAAAATATAGGGTGATAAATATGATAAATACTAGGTTAAATGGTCGCATTCAAGGGAAACCATTTTGGCACCAAAAAGATGTTGGTTGTTGATTTCTGATGAAAGAGTCTACCTCAGAGGAAGGTTCATGTTCATCCGTTTATAAGGGTGTCATTAATAGTCGTCATCTCAAGCATGAACTCAAGTAGGTGAACTCAGAAAACAAAATGCTAATGTCAAGCCTTAGCTAATGTCAATGTCAATCTCAAGATAGTGTCTATTAATATGCTGACAGCTACTCAAGTTTGACATTAGCCAAGGCTTGACATTAGCATTTTTGTTTTCTGAGTTCACCTACTTGAGATCGAGCTCAAGTAGATCATCTCAGATGGCTATTATTGCCAACCTAAGATATGTTCATTTGCAGCTAAAATGTCGGGGGTATTATTCTTACAGATGGCCTTTTAATAAATACCACCTAATGTACCCCAACTCTACAGGTAGGCCACCATACGGTCAACAAACAACAAAAGTCCGCGCATTGGCCTGCATTCACGTGGCCCGAGCTATTGTGGGCCGCCATGGGCCGATGTGATGAGAGAGACAGGCATTTGAGGTCGACGGAATGGAATCGGTTTATTCGTGAGTTTACGGAGAGTCGGGCCGAAAAGTTGTTTAGAAGTTCTACGGACAAAAAATAAACTAGTAGTTCGCTCCGAGCTGTGAACTCGCGACTCCAGTTACGTAACTTTTTGCTAACACCATTCGCGCAGGCGCGCGCGCTTTGCATATAAACTCCACAACCCCTCGGCAACCCTGTGACTGATTTAGCTCATGTTAGAATAAAAAAAATATATTAATTTAATTTACCCGCTTACCAAATTTCATAACGATCCGACCAAATTTGCTCAAGTTATCATACGAAAATTCATAAATACTCACATAAAAACAAACGCCGAATTGTTCCAGTAGACTCGGAGAACTTCACTCGCTTCGCTCGCTCGTTCAATAAAAGAAAGACTTCAAGTTCGCACAAGAAATGCAAAAATAATTTATAGCCCTTCTGATGAATATGACACTTGCAGTTGGTGATAAGCTTTTTCCAGAAACACATCATACTTTTTTGTTATGTAAGATTGTCACTGACTCTATGAGTTCATTAGAAAGATATCAAACTCTCTATCATCAGAGTCATCAGAATCAGATATCAGAGTTTGATATCTTTCTAATGAACTCATAGAGTCAGTGACAATCTTACATAATAAAAAAGTATGATGTGTTTCTGGAAAAAGCTTATCACCAACTGCAAGTGTCATATTCATCAGAAGGGCTATAAATTATTTTTGCATTTCTTGTGCGAACTTGAAGTCTTTCTTTTATTGAACGAGCGAGCGAAGCGAGTGAAGTTCTCCGAGTCTACTGGAACAATTCGGCGTTTGTTTTTATGTGAGTATTTATGAATTTTCGTACGATAACTTGAGCAAATTTGGTCGGATCGTTATGAAATTTGGTAAGCGGGTAAATTAAATTAATATATTTTTTTTATTCTAACATGATACGATAACCTAAACAAAGTATTTTGGCCTTTTTAGTGCAAACTTGAAGACAAAATTTTATTTTATTTTCCTTTCACAATTTTTTGTGGTTTGTGTCCGAAAGATTTGCTAAAATCTGAGCGACATAATATGTAAGACACTTGAAAGAAGAGTCGTGCTTGCACATCTGTCTTGATTTAATGATGATTTATTCAGCCAAACAAGTGTTTCTTTATTGTTATTTATAAAATATACTTAGGTATATCCAGGCTTTAATTTTTTTTAATGCAATTAATTTTAAAGGGGGTTCGTTTGACACTTTTCTCCTTGATGGTACCACAGTTTCTGTTTATAAAATAAACTCATACACCGTAAGTATAATAAAATATTATAGACAGACACGCGGGCAGACATCTATTGTACGATTATGGCGTATTATTAGTAGGTTAATCTGGCTTAAACCATTGTTGCGAAGTGTAGGCCCATATTTTAGGGTGCATTTTGGCGTAACCCTTTAGTTAAATGTATGTTGTCAGGGTTTGTATGGGGTGGCGTGGCATTATAAGGGAACCGATTATTTGTTGGATTATTGTTGTATGATAGAGTCTTTATGAAATGGCGGTGATAAATATTTTGAGATACTTTTCTACTTCTCTACTTTTACTTTGCTAAATACTTACTTACTAAAAAATGTTGACTCTTTCTATGTCATTGGTATGGTTACGTCTGGCACAGGATCGTGAGAGGTGGCGTGAGCATGAAGAGGCCTTTACTCAGCAGTGGGTGTTAACAGGCTGATGATGATGGTGATGAAGTTGTAAAACCCCTATCTCCTCTGACAGTAGCAAGCGATTTCGCCAAATATCTCGCACAAAATCCCCGACCACGCAAATCCATGACGATCTCTTTAATCGAAACAGATTTATCTCAACATCTCTGTGCACCCTCCTTCCTCTAAATACGAGGTCAAACAGTACACTCCAAGACACCACTTGAATGCCACACAAAAATCTACCCTGTTCAAAGGAAAACAAACGTTAAAACAGTTTGACCAAACCTCTACGAGCCACGAAAATTTTCGCCCCAAATCGTCGTAAGAGTCCCAAAGTTGCCAAGGTATTTTAGAGTCTACAGTGGTGAAAATATGTGGGTAATTCGATTGTGGTGAAGGATAAAGAGTCAAGTGCACTAACACTGGCAGGAAGAACCAATAATTGTCAATAATTCTAGTTGGAGCGTTGTCGGGATTTTCGGCTGTTTGGCTGTTTCAATTCAAGAAGAGATGGGTTGAGGGGCGAGCGAGGGTTTTCCTGTGTTTGAAGGTAGCTTAGAGCAACACGTTTGATCTATGGCCATATCTATGAGCGCCATCTATCAAGTGCTTTGAATTCAGCTTTTGCCTGTCAGGTGAAAATTTTTGTTTGTCGAAATTATGCATATTGAAAATTGTCTCATTGTCATCATGGCCTAAGAGTTGTACGCCGAAAGCTATTAATACTTTCCGATATGAATCTGTTCAACTCAATAACAATGAATAATTTAAACAGTTGGTCGAAAACTCTACACCAAATAAGTATAACATTTCAAGTACTCTTGAATTCCACAATAAGTAAGTACCGTACAGTTTGTAGCATGGCAAAATCAACTTTTTGTTCTATTTACGCCCCTGATGCTAGAAACATAAGCTATTTTAGAGATACCCCGATAATTATGCATAATCTCACACCATTTACTGAAAGTGTAACTAGTGGCACTAATCATATATTTTCTGCAATGTTTACAATAACAGTGGTGATTACCTACTTTTAAAACTATACAGGGTGTTAAAAGACCGCCGACAGACCCGAAAGGACACCAAAACAAAGTACTTTTTCGATAAATTATTGCTGGGAAATGATTTTGGTTGTTTAAGTTATATTTTGAAAAAAAAAATTATCACGCCATGGACGTGTAACGCACGAAAGTCATATTGCGCAAGAGTAGGTATACGTTTATGTTGCTTATGCTTGAAGTGTCAATGTTTAGAATACATTGCGGGTTGCAATTTGAACGTCATTTTTTTGTAAGAAATATTCATAATTTTGATATGGCTTCTTGAAAAGGTATGTTAAGTAATTGATACTGAACACATTTCAGCAAAAAAAAAAAAATTTAAAAGTCCAACATTGAACCTCATTATCTCGGAAACCGTTGATTTCCCAGGCATAGTTCCATGGGCAAAAATGTTCATTATGATGAGGACAATACGTGGTTTCCTGCTTTGTTGGCGGTCTTTTAACACCCGGTATTTTATATAATAATACGTAGAAAATTATCTAAAATCAAAAAACCACTGGTGAAAATGTACACTGTTATTAAACTGATGATTCCAAGTGATCTGCTGATGTCCGTTGAGGAGTTCCGTTCTCCATCTCCGAAGTTCTTCATCAGATCTTCACAATTTTATGAAACTACATGGAAGTATACTATTTCAAACAAAAAAAGAATCATCAGAATCGGTCCACCTAGAAAAAAGTTCTGAGGTAACAAACACAAAAAAATACAGGTTGGATTGAGTCCTTTATTTAAAGTCGACCTTTATTTAAAGTCGATTATAAATACCTGGGGGGTTACCCTTGACGCTATTGCGATGCAATTGAAAAAGTTTTAAAATTAATTTCTCTTTGAATTCGCATAGTAATGCTTTGATTTTAAATACTTTGTAATGTTTATTCAAAGGTAAGGCTGTTTTATTCAATAAAAACACAAAATGCGTCTTAATTTGTAAAATATAAAATTTAGTAAATTGCGCCATATTGCGGCCGTATTGGAAAAATGCGTCAAGGGTAGAGGGGCTGGTTGTAACGTCACAACTAGGTATTTTCACAAAGTACTATAAAATTTTTCATTGATTCAAAATTATTAATTATTTTTAAAAACCAGATGTAAATCAGAGTTTAGAAGATGTTTTGCCATATTAAATTTGTTTTGATGGAGAATTTTATAAAATTTATTGTTGATCCAGTCATCATATTCTATTGCCTCAGATTGTCTAATTTAAAACCATCCACCGGGAATCAATCCCGCTAGGTACCTCTTGCTCGAGAGTCTACTTCTTCCAACTACTGGTTCACTCACCACTCGTAGGTACTAAAATTTAATCAGTGAACAGATGCGTAATTGCATAATTGTCTATTGAATCAGTCGGATACAAAACTCTACTTTACTCGAGAACTCTTCAAAGTTTCGAGTTGTTTTTAGCCATTTTTCTAATTCCGCTACCATAGCTGCTATTCCCGAGGTAATAAAGGATAAAACCGTTTACATTTTGTGGAGAAAAAACTGGGTTTTCAAGTAGAGATATCGGGGCACACTTGATATGACATTTAGTGCTAGAGTCGTGTAGGGTTTGTGAAGGGTTTTGAGTTAAGTGTATGTATTGTGGCGGGTTTTGTGTTTGAAAAGTTTGGTCTAAATAGTTTGGTAATTTTATTGAATTAATTTGTTGGTTGATATGAAATGTGTTTAAATTTATTGTAACTTGTTTATAAACAGTGCTTTATAATAACCACTATTATGAAGTAATCGATTACATTCTGCTTGTATAACTCCTCTGTATAGGTATAACTTGGACTTATAACAGCCACCAAACTCAACAATTGGTGCAACCTTTGAAACCTAACGACGTGTATTAAATCTAATATGTTTTTCTATTAAATCACGGTTTTACTCACTAGTAATTTGTCGGTGTAGCCGACTAGTTTCGGTTCTCATTCGGAGACCTTCTTCGTGGCATCGCGAGGGCCGTCTCGTTCTCCATGAAGAAGGTCTCCGAATGAGAACCGAAACTAGTCGGCTACACCGATAAATTACTAGTGAGTAAAACCGTGATTTAATAGAAAAATGTGCAGTGCTCACGAAAGTTTAAGTTTTAAAATGTAATATGGTTTAGAAGCTGCGAAAAAATTAAGTTTTATTGTATCAGAACAGTTACTTTTAACAGTAACTAGGTAACTAGAGTCATCTCTGAACCCCAAACTAAAAATAATTGTGTCTTAAGGCAATACTTCATCTCTACATGTCCCATAGACTGCAACGCCCGAGTGGTCACTTCACCCATCTATTCAACCATCTCATTATGTCCGGTTTACATTATTCCGGTCCAGCTATCCATTCCAGCGCTGGAATACAACTGGAATAATGTTAACCGGCACTGGAATCAATGAGCATTCCAGTGCAACGCCTAAGGCCTAGGCTCTTATTTTAAAAAGTTAGCTCATTGATGCTCAATTTTTCTTACAAATTGCCTACAAGTGCAAAAACCAATGCCAAATCGTAACACTCTTCGTTTCCAACTTTTGCAAAAATTTCGTCACAAATCCATCGAACATTGCCAAAACTACAGCAATTTTTATCTGATTACATTTTCTCTTTTTAGTTTTTTAGACAACGGTCAATGCCATCCAGCCAGCTACACTTTGGCTTTGAAGGTTTTGAAACAATGAAATTAAATATTGTGCAAGAGACAAAATTGTAGAGTCAAGTTCAAGCGTTGACAAATACAAAACATGCTATACCTACTCGTCTTTATAGCTAAATGGGGTAGATAAAGACATTGTTTGATTTGAATATGATAGATTTATGAACGCAATCCAAACTTTAAGTTTATCTATAAGTTGTTTGAATGAAGTTTGTCATAATAGAAGACGAACCAATTTTTTCTCCGATACTTATTTCCGTTTCTTTTCTAATTAAACTACAAAACCAACTTTAAATTAATTCATCATAATAAATACGCTTATTTCCATGGTATTTGATGAAAATGAGTTCTTTCTGTTGTACAATTCCATAAGTCCCTAAATTTTACACTCAATGATAGTAATTTTTTTTATAATTTTCTTCAACTATATTCTTTATTTTGTTAATAATTGCTTTGACTATAATATCTGTGTATTAAAATACATACAGGCTGTGCTAGAATAAAGCATCATTTAATTTTATGGATTTATTCTTCTCGGTTAGTCGGGGCATTTGGCTTGTCGAATCACCTAGCGCCATCTACCGGCAGTATGGGGAAACTTAAAAGAAAACTTGACACCGATGATTATTCTATATTTCCCATAAATAATAATTAATTCGTGTTTCAATACCAAATTATGAAATTATTTTAATCTACATTTCTTGTACTTTATTTTTCATGGATTGATAATGGTAGCTAGAAAATAACGAATAACATAGAAAATTGCTTGTAAAATTAAATAAAGACTGTAGGTATTTCAGGAAATCCTAGATAAAAGTAGGTAAGTACGTAATTTCTTTATTTTGACACTGAAATTCGAAGACCGAAAAGTCGACTTGTAGAAAGAATAATAGCCGCAATAAGTCATTGTTTCGACTAAAATAAGACATGTAGGTAAAATACATAAATAAAAGGTGGAGTCTCAACCTTATGGCGTGTATCACGTCATTGGAACCCCCACGATATTTGTACAGGGGTGCACTTAGTTACTAAGCATTTTTGGATCCTATTGGGCCCCATAATAGGATTTCTCAGGATTACTTTTGTTTTAATAAAATTGTTTATGTTACATACCGAATAGGTAAAGTTCTATAATTTAAAACGTATTAATGTAGTATTTTTATTTTATTTGCATTATGTGACTTAGTTGGCTCCAGACGCAAGTGCTACACTTGTCTCTCTCGTAGACTTGGCTAAATGAGCAGTTATGGGGGCTAATTCTCGGCAATTTCGAATGTGACTTGTTACTATGGTTTTCTTCGCAGAGTCTCGAATGTGTTGTTAATAATATGTAATATTGTTAATATCTCTCTAGATGGGTGAAGTGACCTCTTAGACGCTGCAGTGCCTGGGACATGTTTTAGATGGAGTAGGCTTGCCCAAAACCTGTATCATACTCTCAGATTAGTCAGCCTAGACCATAGAAAGGACAAGTTTAAAGATATTTGTGGAGCCAACTAATCCATGATGCTTACCTTTACATAATGTAGTAGGTAATCAAATCTAAGTGAATGACTAAGTTAAGCGATTTACCGTCGGAACAACGAAAATAATAACTTTTTAAAGAAGGCTTACTGTGGGACCCTTTAGTAAAGAGGTGTATTGTGTCCGAGTGGTCACTTCACCTATTTAGTGTTGGTGAAGGTGCCACTGGACGCGGTATATATCATCTCGCTACGTAGGGTGCCTCGTATCACCGATCTCGCCAGAACTACGACTTAATTTCAACATAGAGAAAGTTATTGTGGGGCCCCTTTAGAATGAGAAGGGTCCGTTATTTCCCCTTAATCCACCCCTGCCTTGCTATTGGCCCGACCGCACGACATTTGGCTTGTATGCCACATTCCGTATGTTACAGCTACGCAAGGAACGAATTTGTAGGCTCTACTTTTTAAGGGCGAATTTCGAACGTCGAAAAGTTATTTTGTGACTGCACCTTTTATTCCAGGGCCTTAAGTCTGGGGCACCCTTGACGCTATTGCGTTCATATCGACGAAGTTTTTTCATTAAATTCTCTTTGAATTCGCATAGTCATGTTTAAATTTTTATAATTTGTAATGTTTCTTCAAAGGTTTTTTGCTAGCGCTTCAAGGGCTATTTTTTCCTATAAAGATTTACAATGCGTCTTAAATCGTGAAATATTGGATTTTATAAATTGCTCCATAGTGACAAAATAGCGTCAAAGGCAAGAGTAGAGGGGCTGGCCTATTTAAAACTAACATTTGCAATATATGCACATATCAACCACATAGAGACGTAGCCTTTTTTATCTTGACAAAATAGGAACTTGGTACCTAGGTACCTATACTTTTTTGAAAAAGTCCATAAAATCCTGTGAATTTATTTTATTCCTTCTCACTTGTCACTTTAACGATAAAAAGTTAAAAAAAAATTAGAAGTATTAGAAGAATACGTGGTTTCAGAAGAAATCTCATGAATAATATTCATCCAATAAGGTAACCAGAGGCACTCTTTTAACGACTTTGAAATTAATGCGCATTACGCATAGGTACGATATTATATCACTTTAAAAGTACGGCACTAGTTGCCAAACTTACTTAATATTTAAGTGAAAATTGACCGTTTGGTACCTAACACTTAAGTGTACAAATCCGAGCGTAAGTGAAAACCTGACATACGTACTCACAATTTCTCGAGTAGTCCATTATGTGGAAATATTTTCGCTCCTAGTAACTCAATCACATTTTGCGACCTGGAAATTCGTACAAAAAACTGTATAAAATTCTCCGTTACTCTTTCACTTTAAAACAAACGTGAACCCTGTCAGTTTTGACGGAAAAAAGCTTTATTATTTATGATTATGAATCACGAAATGGGTTTTTAGTTAGAGTTTGTAAGAACTGACTGAGTCAGAGTGAGTACCTAGTAAGTTGAGAGCTGGTGACCAATCGAGATAATTTTTCGTACAAGGCTGGGAGTTGGTAGGTTGATAGAGTAGACTTCGCTGAGTCTATATTCTATAAGTTATTTTTCAATGTTGTTCCAATATTCTCTTCAATCCGGCAGTCGATGGTGCTGTAAAGTTTAGTATCATCATCATCATCAGCCTGTTAACACCAACTGCTGAGTAAAACACTCTTCATGCTCCTTCCTTCACAATCCTGTGCCAGACGCAACCACTATTATCCGGCTATTTGGGCTATGTCGTTGGACCATCTGGTCTGCCAACCGATTACTAAAGTAAACCTGGGGCCTTAGCCTGTAACGCAATGGCGTGTCGATGGCGTCCCAGTAGAATGACAGAAACGGGGTTTCCTCTTTTTTCTCCTGCAACCAGCGAACTAATCCTCTAAAAATTTAAATCAGAATATTTTTTGCTGTACTACAAAAACATTAAAAGGACCAACAGCATCAATAAATCGTAATGGAAGCCGTCAACGGGGAGCCCATTTTGGTACCATTGCGTTACAGGCTAAGGCCCCTGTTGTAAAGTATGTAAGTTTCCTATTAGAATCACAATAGGTAGTTATCGGTATAAACTACTTATAATATAGAATCCAACTAGAAAATATTTGGTAACTCTACATAATTATAATCTAAAATCTAAGTGGAATTGGATCCATACGAACCTTATCTAACTGAAATTATCAAAAGTGGCATAATAATTTAACTAAATCGCGTTTGCTTTAAATCCCACTAAACGTGGATCGGTCAGATTTAAGGAGGGGTTTGAAAATGCTAAAGTTGGATGATTTAAAATTAAAAATCTCTGCCCGTCGGAAAATTGCAAGAAGATTTTGTCTTCACACCAACTTCACACTGACGCTATGGACATGGAAAAAACTTCACTAGATCTCTAACAGGGTCATCTTAAGAATATTTGAAAGCCAATTAGGTACCTGTGGATGAAAGTTCTCAGGTCAGGAAAAGATGAGGACATTTTTTTGCTTTCCTAGAGCCTTGCAAGGTAGCTTATAGGTGTAGATGTCTTCAATTGCTGGTTAAAAATTAAGTATCTAGTTGTAACGTTAAATTACTCTGTCTAGTTAGAGCTTTTACTCATCTGACTCATCTGACATCTTAGACTCATCTGTTAGGCCCACTTGGTGATTCGAACCCTAAACATAAATAAATAAATAAAATAAAAATGTTTATTGCCAGAAAGGTTTGTAAGAATTTACAGTGTGACTAATCCCCTAGTCTTTCCTAGTGAGGCAAGACCTCTGAGGGAGACATTTTATACAAGAGCCGATACCTCCATAGTATCTCTAAAAGAAAGATTACACCTAAGTATAGAACCGCGCAACATCAAAGCGCGGCTCAAAAGAGTCAAAAGCGCCAACCATTCACCATTTTACAGTGCGCTAAACGCTGTAATAGCAATAAACACACGCTGACACGAGATATTATCACGTAAACATCAATAAATCTGTTTAATTTGAGCCAATTAAAATGCCTAAGTCATGCCGCCGCTTGATTTATACGGAGCCGGCTAGTTCGGGAAACCGCCGGGCCGTGACAGTGGCGGCGCTGGCGTCGCGCCGAGTTTTCTTTAATACCGCTACTCGACACTAGATGGCGGTAGGAAATCAATAAAAATGTCTTACGTGTTCTACTGTCGGATAAAATGGATAACACAGTGCCAAATTCGCTGTAATTATTAGTTTGTGGATAATCTTTTTGTTATACTTTATTTAAGTGATACTTTTTATAATCTGCCGAAAACTATATAAAGTATGAGGAATTTACAATAATCCTTAGTGGAGGCACTAAACAAAACAGTTTTTAACCCCCGACCGAAAAAAGGGGTGTTATAAGTTTGACCGCTATGTGTGTGTGTCTGTCTGTCAGTGTGCCTGTCTGTGGCACCGTAGTAGTAACGGGTGAACCGATTTGGATGCGCTTATTTTATTTAAAAGCAGGTTTTCTAGCTAGTGTTCTTAGATAATATGTTTTATCAAAATCGGTTCAGCCGTTTATGAGGTTATGCTTATTTCAATCTAAAAGGACGTATTTAAAAAATAAAATTTAGTGGTACGTACTAGGCGCTGGATAAAAATTGTCTTTTGCATCTATGTTAGACGATTATACAGGATTTAGTAGCGACCGCACTCACAATAAATGGGTGATGGGGCCACTCTATGACCAGGGCCCTTAGCCTGTAACGCAATGGCGGGTCAATGGCGTCCCGGCAGAAGGACAAAACGGGGCTCTCCTCGTTTTTCTCCTACAACCAGAGAACTCATCCTCTAGAATTAGAATCAAAATATTCTTTGCTGTACTACAAAAACATTAAAAGGACAGACAGCGTTAGCAAATCGTAATTGAAGTCGTCACCTGACAGCCCATTTTGGCACCATTGTGTTACAGGCTAAGGGCCCTGTAGATTGTGCCGAGAACTTGTTGGCTTGCCCAGCACATCCCATTATTTCAGCTTAGTCGGACTAGACTACAGTATGCTTAGCATGGTCGTTTTGACACTCTCTCGAACTCGAATGACAGACGTGCCATATCTATTGTGCGAGCATGGCAGGCGGGACTCGAGATGGCAATAGATTAGGGTCATGTCGAGCAAAAAGTAGTTATTTCAATTTTAATAAAAATGTTGTATTTTTGTCTCCATCGCCATGTTGGCGTAGAGCCAACTCGAGCCCGACCGACAAGTTGACAGTTTTGCATAGAGAAGGGCCTATCTCGGGCTTACTATGCTGTCCGTACAGGATGCTGCAAAATGGACTAAAAAGTATCTACCACAAAGGTTAAGTAAAAACTTCGTGTACTTATTATATTTGACAGTTAGACCGTCTAGTTTTTTAAATCAGATTTTGTCACAACCTACATGGCAGGTGCATGGTAGTTTCCTATTATTCTTCTATAACTAAGGGATTCTTAGCATTGGCCAATATTGAAGAAATTCCAGAACATTGTAATACTTCCCATAATTAAAACATATTGGTGAGTAAGAAAAACAAATTTTGCCTCAAAATATAATCGAATTTCACCAAAAACATAATGAGATATTATAAAATATTAATATTATTACTGACTCGTTGACCGGACACCAAATTGCTGCGTTCCTCTGGACAGTTGGACACTAACTGAATAAGCACAGATAGACACTTCAAGGTTTGTCCAGTGAACATTTATCCTCCTATGAAATATAACCGAATGGCAACAAAAAAGGTTGACCAAAAAATACGCTTTTTTGCACCCTGTAGTTATTGTATAAAAAAACTGTAAACGCCACTTTCAAATTATTGTTGTTCTCTTGTTTAGAATAATGAAAAGAACACAATTTTACTGTCGTGAAATAAAAATTGCTGAACAAAAATATCGGATTATGTTAAAATATTCCCTAGCACGGGTTAGTGCTTTAGAAAAAACAAAAAGTGGTTAAAAATATCGAAGTCTACAAAATTGAGCTTTCCCGCCAAGCTACTTTCGTTGAACCTTAAGGTCCATTTGCGTCAACCAGGGGGGTAACCCTTGACGCTATTGCGATCAAATTGAAAAAGTTTTGAATTTTTTTTCTCTTTGAATTCGCATAGTAATGCTTTGATTTTAAATACTTTGTAATGTTTATTCAAAGGTAAGGCTGTTTTATTCAATAAAAACACAAAATGCGTCTTAATTTGTAAAATATTAAATTTTGTAAATTGGGCCATATTGCGGCCGTATTGGAAAAATGCGTCAAGGGTAGAGGGGCTGGGTTTATTTATTTATTTATTTTTTTTATTTTAATTTATAGGCACTCCAACAGCACAAACGAATACATGGCATTGAATATTTTAGAAAACTTAGGTCTAGCGCTTGTGCCTATTATAGGACGTGCACAGCATTTCTAATCGGACAGTTAGGCACTTAACAATAAAACTAGGTTAGCCAATTAACTCTGAGTTAACGAGAATATTTGTTTGGAAATCTCAAATTAACCCAGAGTTACTTGGCTAACCCTGCTTCACGCAAGTCCACCTACGGAGGAGTCCGCGGATATACAGACAGACGCGAAAAACGACTTGATTTTATACAATAGTAATAACTCTCTGAGAGAAGGCCTTTGCCCAGCTAGTGGGACATGTACAATTGTACAGGCTACATCTTACTTTTTTACTTGACTTTTATACTATGTCGATATAAAGAAAGAAGTAGAGATGCCTCTGTGCTAAGTATTCTGTTACCGGGATGGATGTAAGTAATTTTCGTCCAACGTATTATACTTGGTAATAATTGTATACAATAAAATGTATAACTTTGTGTATAATAAAACATAGTGTTGACACGATTACAGGTCTTGTATCAAGTGATGCGGTGTAGAGTATGGAAGGTGTTCAGAGGAATTATTTTTTTCGGCTCCAATTTTTGTACAAAGCATTTTGTCTGAAGTATACATATAGGCACAACTATGCACCGTCAATGGAAAAAAATCGTAATCTTCTTTTTGGGTGCGTTTTTTGCTAAACACTCTTCATTAGGTTATTAACGCAAGGGTTAACTATTTTTAGGACCTAAGGTTTAGATTCCAGATCCTAGAACCTACGAATAAAAGCCAAAAATGGGGTAGCAAAAAACTCATCCAAAAACAAGATATTTTTTTTTCCATTGGCGGCGCTAGTTGTGCCTAGGTTATTCATCTATAATAAAATGAAAAAAAAATTAAAATTAATATAAAAAATACAAGGATGCAAAAGTATTGTTTGCAGCGAGTGCTTGTACCGAGTTAGTAAAGGTTTCTAAAATTGAGCCACAAGCGTAGCGAGTGATTTAAAAAAAAGAAACCTGCCCCTGTATTATCTTAAATATCCACCGTAAAAATAACCGTTTTAAAATATCAAAAATAAGATTTTTCCTTTCAATAAGGGCTATTTTCGAGAGTGGAGTATCCTGTCAGCTTAGTCAGCCTAGCAAAGAAAAAGTCATGATTATGCGTGGAGCCAAGAAAACCGGGGGTTGTACGACAGCACGTAGACCCTTACACGCTAGCACTCTACTCGGTTGCGTTACGGGCGACTTTACAACAAAAGTGTACAGTCTGACGTGCTGTCGTGTGTACTAAACAAATTCACAAATGTGCGTAGGCTTTAAAATGTCTGAATTTGGTAGGTTGTTAAACAATAACTTTCGTATTATTCGTGGTCAAATTAACCTCTACACGGTGCCATACACTGCAAGGCCCATGTTCTCATTATGTTAATAGCGTCTTAATTTCGGACATAAACCTAGCTTTGTACAGTCGACCAAAAGCGTCCAAGTTATGCTCAACCTTACATTATGGCAATAAGAATCAAAATTCGAACAACAATCAGTTTTGTAGCTGCGAATCTGCGAATATGGACATTAGTTGATCTGCTTTTCTGGCATCTTAGCGAGGTTTGGAGTCTGATCGCATTCAGCAGTAAATCCTTTCTAACTTTAAAAAAAGGAATATAAAAATAAAGGGTAATTTTTTAATTGCTGTATTCCTGAAATAAGTCAAATTCTATATGCGATTTCGAACAAAGTTTGTCTACCATTCTTCGAATAACTCGACACTTTTTATTCTATGAACGTGTTTCTGAAAACAACATATTTTCTGAAACTGCAAAAATACACAAACCAAGCCAACTTAGGTTACATTAGGATGATTCTTCAAAAAAGCGTTCTTCGTTGATATCCATGGCTTTTATTTTTCCTCGTCGTTGGTGAAAACTAAAAATACAAAGGATAAAAGGGCTTAAAAACTAGCCAATATGTCGATGAGGCACACCTGTAGGCTTTATAGGTTAATCAGAAAAAAATCTTCTATTTTGACAGGCCATGGATATAAAAAAATATGCCATGGATATCAAATAGTGTCCAAAATTAATATAAACAGTAATTTCAGTGGTACATAAATGCTTCCTTTAGCTTGATTGTCACTCATGAACTGTCACAGACTTAAACAGGGTCTTAGTGAAGGAAAAGTATATAAATAAAACATCATAATAATCAAACCAAAGTAATCAAAGTTTTATTTGAGAAAAAACAGTAAAAAATTAGAAGTTTAAAAAAAAATTCAATTGCTCATAGATTTATTTTAAGCAAACACATGCTGAGTTATTAAATAATAAAAGAGATAAATTATGCTCAACAAATATAACGTCTATAAAATTGTAATATTAATTCTTAAGTTCTCACTAATTTCAGGCCTTAAGTCTTATAAAACGTTTTGATAAACAGCTACTATTATTTAAAAGCTATAACATGAATAAACAATTACACATCCATCCGGAATTTCATCCAAAGCTATCCAGCCGTTTAGGCGTGAAGAAGTATCGTAAATACATAATATACAAATTAGTAGAATATAACCCAGCAGCACCATCTAAAACAATGTCTCAGGCACTGCAGCGCCAAGTAGCCTCTTCATCCATCTAGTGTGAGTGAAGGTACCACTGAAAAATAAAATAATATGGCCTTTTATTGCTTCTCAAAGTTACATATAAAAGTATTTGCAAAGGTAAAATAAATAATCTCATACGTAGATGCCTTAGGCCTTTATTTTTTTAACCCAGCATACTCGTAGTAGTACGAGTCAGACTCGCACACTCAGGGTTCCGTACCACCACAATATTTGTGTAACATATTTTAATATTATATTTACCCCTTACTTTAGTTAGGTGGTGGTACGGTATCCCCGGTACGCGACTCCGACTAACAAGGAAAAAATTTAGGATATTGTACACGAAGGGTGCTAAACGGGACTTTATTACTCTGCCTCAGCTAATTCTACCATTATTTTCATGTATTTGGTAGAATCCCTCTTTGTTTTTTTTAATAACTAGTAGAATGACCATTCTTTGCATGTCTTTGGAAGAATCCATCTTTGAAAGAAAGTGAGGAACCCTCGGTTCGTAAGTCCGGCTTGCACCGGCCGGTTTTTATTAATCTTGTGTACATTAATCAAGCCGTATAATTACAATGGATTTGAAAAAAATATAGATAAATAGATAGATAGATAGATTCTGTGAAAAAATCAACTGCTTGCTTATTATTCAACCTATTATATTTAAAGTTAACAACAGCCCGTTAAACGTAAGGCAAACAAGCAAACAGACATGCAGATATGTACTGGATTAGTAATAGGGTCTTATTTGGCACTTTTTCGGTACGTAACCCTAAAATAAGTGAAATTTAAGAACATTTACTTGATATCCATGGCCGGTATGTGATATCCATGGCTTAAATCCATGGATTTTAGGGCCATGGATATCAATAAAATTAAATAATGACGTTGTTTCTCTTTAACTATAAAAGCTATCGTATTTATTTTGATGTCAATACCTACTGAGGGACATACCCAATCCTGTACTTTAGATAGTTAAGTGCAAATAGTATCACTTAACTAGCAAAACTGACCACAAGTTTCAATTACCCTCCAGAACCAAAATTAAAAAAAAGTGAAGAACTCACCTCACAGTGTTGGCGCGAAAGTTAGCGACATACCCGTCCCATCTTAGCACCGTGGTTAAATTGGCGATATTTTACACCAATCACAAGACACTTAACGCGTATTCAAGTATGTATAAAAGCATACTTTTGTCGAGTGGTTTCAACTTCGCTCGCCGCGTGACATTAGTTTAAACGTCTACAGACACAAGAGTTTTCATTCTATTAGAATGTTGGATATACGATTGGATAGAGGCACTCTTTGGGCATTTAGAAAGGTATAAATTAGCACAGTAGTGGGCACATGAGTAAAACCACAAACAAAAACATACCAGGAGCACACGCGTGTGACATGCAAAATACTTGCAAAATCACCCATTTTTTGACCTTCAAAGGGATTTTTAGGCAATTTCCTCTATGAAATATTGATTTTATTTGATATGCCTCAATAGACCGTTAGTTAGTAGACGATTAAGTGCTACTTTAGTACTGTGTGATGTATAGTTTAGTAGATACTAGGGTGTGACCAAAAAAATCGACCTCTCAAAGAATTACCCATTAGTGTAACATCAATATTAATTTCAGTGTTTGTGCATGTGACAAAATGTAATCTAGAAAATTTTCCTTAAAATATAAATCTGCCTACATGTTTATGCGGTGAACTGTACCATACTAAAACATAATGCAAGATTAGTATAATAAGCTCATAATCGCGCTAAGCCCCATCTGTCCCTAGCCAGAAAACGATTTAAAATTTGAATATAGGTTAGGTTATGAAAATGGTGCCTTTGAAAATGTTATGCCAAGGTTTTTGCTTAGTTGTTCCTGCCTAAACACGATTAGGGTGTGGTTGTGTAAGGTTATGACGATAATTTAAAAGGATTTCTTAAGTATAACATTGACTCGATCTAATGCATTATATTTTCAGGCCATAAGCACTATAGTTAGATTATAAAAATGGTATGGCACAAATATGACCGGATTCAAGGTTATTTGCGATTTTGGCAGCTTAATATTATTTAAATCCTGGGGCTTAAGGCTCCGTATGAGGCTAACTAATGTTGAAAAAATCATATCTTCCTTCAGAAGAAGTTTCTGACAAAATGGTAAGGACACCCAATGCGCCATGCTTTTCTAAATTTTTAAGTGTAGATACCCAACTCAAATTCTAGTCTTAAGCTAAAAAAATATCGATAACTGCCAAAAAATTTTTTTTTACGTAGCCTGTTGGGTGTCCCACTGCTGGACAAAGGCCTCCCCCCTTTCAGACCAGGTCTTTCGGTCCTGAGCAACCTCTAACCACTCCGGCAGATATTGGTCGAGTTTGTCCCGCCATCGTCTTTTTGGGCGACCTCGGCTGCGGCGACCGCCACATGGTATCCACTCGGTGGCGAGTTTCGCCCACCTATCCGGTTGCATGCGGCGGACATGTCCAGCCCAGCCGTCTGAGCACCTACGTCGGCTATGCGCGTTTTTGAGCGCAAGGTGGTGTTTCGGACACGGTCGATCCTGCGGACACCCAATATGCTGCGCTCCATCGCTCTCTGGCAAACCTTGAGTTTGGTCTTTTGCTGGTTTGTCAATGACCAAGTCTGTGAGCCGTAGGTAAGGACGGGCAGGACACACATATAGACGAGCTTCCGTTTGCGAAAACATAACAAAGTATATAAAATCAAAGAATGACTATGCGAATTCAAAGATAAATTAAAAAAAAATTTCATCAATATAAACGCAATAGTTTCAAGTCAAGGGTAGCACCCATAGCAGCTCTACCGTTTTGGCTCTATCAGAGATGCATAAGTACCTACTTACCACCTACCATTACAGACTTAATCAATTTTCACGTACTTCAAACGTATTTCATCATGTAAAAGTAAACTTCAGGCTTGTAAATAACTTACTCCACTCCGGTCACCCCCCAACGAAAATCATCTGGCCTACAAATAATCAACTCGCCGAGGCAAACGATTGGCGCCTGAATGGAGGACAACAGAAGAATCATTCATTATCATTATCATCATCAGTTCCTTTTATCCCTAATCGGCTCTCAAAACAGTTTTCCAATGCGAGTCTACCGGCTAAGACGAAGCCGATTACCATTGACGAAAATCGAAGTTCGGTTTATGAAAAATGAACTGGATGGCAGTAAAATGAACTGGGTGGCAGTACATTTTTCAAAAATCGAACTTCGATTTTCGCCAATGGTAATCGGCTTCATCTTAGCCGGTAGACCCCGCAGATTTTGCGCCTTCATCTCAAGCTCGGATATGCTCATTCCAAGACTTTAGCCTCTTGTTGCACTATCGACGCATTTTGCAGGAGAGTTTTTAGCAAAAGACACATCCAAAAAGAAGATATGATATTTTTTTTCTTTGGCGGCGCTAGATGTGCGTCCTACTGGGCCTTAAATGGTAATAAATAAATTTTGCTATTTGAACATGAATTTTGACAAATACAGGTACTTCTGTGCCACATCTTTCGCCACCGATTGGCGGCCAGCAGAATAGCCTTATTCAAAAACAAATTGGTGCATAATTGGCTCAAACCGCACCAATGTCGCCTCGGTATCGTATCATTACGCCTCAACGCTCGGTGTTGGGCAGACTGCGTGTACAAATGGGACTTCGCCTTGTGTAAACAAAGCTCTGAAGGTTCCCCGTGAAAGTGTGGCGTTTTTCGGTGAAAATGTGGCGTTTTTCAGTGAAAATCGGCGTGAAAATGCGCGGAAAGTGTAAAGACCCGAACAAACTGATACAAACATACTTATTTATCGATTGGTTTAGGTAGATACTAACTATAATTGGAACTATAATAATAGAAAAGGAATGAAACTATAAAGTAGAGCATCTACTTACCTACGCCTTATTACTTGGTGTTGGGCAGACTGCGTGTACAAGTGGGACTTCGCCTCGTGTAAACAAAGCTCTGAAGTTTCTCCGTGAAAGTGTGGCATTTTTCGTTGAAAATGTGGCGTTTTTCGGTGAAAATGTGGCGTTCTTCGGTGAAAATCGGGGTGAAAATGTGCGGAAAGTGTAAAGACTCGAATAAACTGATACAAACATATTAGTCATCGATTGGTTTAGTTACTATAATGATTGGGCTACTTACCGAAAGAAAAGGAATTAAACTATAAAGAAGTACATCTACTTACGCCTTATTACTCGGGGCTGGCCAAACTGCATGTATAAATGGCATTTCGCCTTGTGTGAGAAAAGTTTTGAAGTTTTTGAATGAAAGTGTGGCGTTTTACAGTGAAAGAATGGGTGTTTTCGGCCAGAAGTGAAGTGAAGGGACCGCGTCTAAGAAAAGGCGTTTCCATGTTTTTTTTTCACACGAAGGTGTGAAGGAAAGCTTTCACATCCGCATGACAATGACAGTGAAAAAACAGTACAGCCTTCAAATCAGTCAATCATAAATCAGTATGTTTTGTATTCTAAAGTTTACTTCTTTATGTTCGCTCTGAAAAGGCAATATTTTTTTTGTTGTTTGTCAAAAAATCGCCTACAACAATCTTAAAAAATCTCAATAAAGGCGGACACCTTGCGTTGCCACTCGCGGTAGGAGTGCTACTTTGCGTAATACCCCGGCGGAAAAGCTCTTTTACCCCTACGGGGGTAATTACCCCCAGGTTAGGAACCACTGACTTAGATAGTAACACTTTATTGTACACTTTGGTGTAAAAAAGCACATACGAACTCGCGAGGCTGCTTGGAGAAGTATCTTGAAGAAACCAGACTTGCGGAGCTTGGCGCCTCTGTTTACCTCTTCACAGATTATTGTGATACACCTAGTTATGATTTGTTTTGTTAAAACTAGCCCTCCTTCGTGACTTCTCCCAGTGAACATTTATCATGCAAACCTACGAACTCCGGTTTTTTCAGGTAGGCACCTACCCAATCCTTTCTATATGTATACCGGGTGTTAAAAGACCGCCAACAGAGCGGGAAACCACGTATTGTCCTCATCATAAGGAACATTTTTGCTCAAGGAACTATGCCTGGGAAATCAACGGTTTCCGAGATAATGAGGTTCAAAGTCGGACTTTTCAAAACTTTTTTTTTGCAGAAATGTATTCAGTATCTAGTTCTTAACATACCTTCTCAAGAAGCCATATCAAAATTATTAATATTTCCTTCAAAAAACGACGTTAAAATTGCAACCCGCAATGTATTCTAAACATCGGCACCTCAAGCTTAAGTAACATAAACATATACCTACGGTTGCGCGATATGACTTCTGTGCGTTACACGTCCATTGCGTAATAAAATATTTTTCAAAATTATAACCTAAAAAACCAAAATCATTTCCCAGCAATAATTTATCGAAAAAGTACTTTGTTTTGGCGTCTAGTATGCGTAGCTTTCGGGTCTGTTGGCGGTCTTTTAACACCCTGTATGTATACATTTCTAACTTCATTGTTTCATCTGCGCGTTGCATGTTAGTCAATGTGTTGTGTATGTGACGTGACACGAGATTTTTTTTTCAAATCTAGGCTTGGAGTTTTCAAATCTCTTAGAAGATGTTTGTTCTAACATTATTGTAATGGAAAAGAGCGTTCTATATATTGTTTATGAGGCAAAGTTCTTAAATATCGACTTACGTTTTGTAAAGGAAGCGAAGAGCCACAGGTCAATTATAAATCGGTCGAATGATTACAGGAAGGAAACATAACATAACAAAATGTTTTAAGAAAAACCTATGAATAATTTAAAGCATAATTTTATGCTAAGTAGACAATTTCTCGGGCGCCACAAAATTATGTGTTCCGGCTTGAATTGAGTCGTGGTCAGACTCAATGATGGTACAATAATATACATATACCCTTGGGTCATTTCAGTAAAAAAAAAGGAAAATATGTAGCATATTATACAGGGCGTCCCACGGCTATGCCACATGGAGGGAAAGTACCTTGAATATTGTAGATGGAACATTTTACTGAAAGAAGACATTATTTGAATTTAAAAACCAATTTAAACTGCATTCATAGATATCTAAATAATTACATGGTTGAACCGGGAATCGAATCCGTTACATGAGAAAAATAATTACCCTGTAGTTTTATCATACCGATCGAAAGGCTTCATCATAGGGATTATTTTTTGCTAAATAACATAGTGTCAGAAATAAAAGGAAGACCATGAATTTTAACATTTTTAATACCAATTTCATCAATTTATCAATGAAAATCACAGTAACAAAAGAATAAAAGTATGAAAATGAAACACATTTTTAATTATTTCTTTATAATCAGCCAGCCGCATTGCGATGGACAAAATTTTACGCGTCTTTCGGCTCAGGATACGGCTCGATTTGTTGCATACTACCAGGTAAATGTTAAAATTCATGGTCTTCCTTTTATTTCTGACACTATGTTATTTAGCAAAAAATAATCTTTATCCTGAAGCCTTTCGATCGGTATGATAAAACTACAGGGTCATTATTTTTCTCACGTAACGGGTTCGATTCCCGGTTCAACCATGTAATTATTTCAATATCTATGAATGCAGTTTAAATTGTTTTTTAAATTCAAATAATGTCTTCTTTCAGTAAAATGTTCCATCTACAATATTTAAGGTACTTTCCCTCCATGTGGCATAGCCGTGGGACGCCCTGTATACAACGTCCCTCTAGCTAGCAGGGTTTATGTCTAACGCAATGGCGTGATGACGTCCCAGAAGGATAAAACCGGGGTTTCCTCGTTTTCCTCCTACAACCAGCGAACTAATCCTCTAGAATTAGAATCAGAATATTCTTTGGTGTACTACAAAAACATTAAAAGGACCGACAGCATTAATTAATCGTAATTGAAGCCGTCAACTGGGTGACCATTTTGGCACAAAGTCTTCTACACCAATGCCTACAAAACATGTTGGAAGGGTTCCATAGGCATAGGAAGCTACTATAAGCCACCAAAAAGGCACTTTTTCACCCACCGTATTATTTTATAACGAATCATACACAATAGAGACCGACCAAAAGTTCCCTTTTCAACTAAACCAACGAACCGACAGCATTACACTAGTTTGAGCGGGAAAATTGGCGCGAATTTTCTTCTTTCTCACATCAAATGCTCTCTTTTGGACCCTCTAGCCCCTGGGCTTTTGTATGTGGAGATGGAGTGTGACAGGAATGGTAACTTCAGAAAATACTTTCCGGGGGGAAATGATCTAATTGTCTAACTTTTGAATCTATCGCGATCCTTTTGAAATTGACGTTGGAAGGGTGCTGACCAACTTTAGACTGCATTTAGGTATTTGACACAAACTGTCATTGAAAGTGATTGGCATAGGGATAGGCCTTCCGGACCATTAGGTTGAATTCTCAAAATGTTGAATTCTTATAATGTTGAACTCTCACTTAGTTGAATCCCAGAATGTTGAATTCTGGGATTGCGACTCAGTTTTGTAGGATATTGAGTGAAGAGTGATGTTCACATAAATAATGATTCTGATTCTGATAATAGCAAAATCGTTCACTCAGTAGCATTCAATTTGTATGGCGTTTTGACTCATCCGTTCTGTTAGCGATTGTGATTTTAAACTAAGACAATTCCATTCTAAAGTCGCAATCACGATCATAATCCCGATACCTTTGAAAGTGCGATAGATTCAAAAGATAGACAATTTAAGCCCCCGAATCTTCATTGGCTGAGAATTCTGTTTTTATTTCTGTACTATTTCTGAAAAAGCGACAAACAATTTATATAATGTACAGGGCCTCAAGTCTCTAACGCAGTGGTGGTTTCGGTAATAAATACTGAATTAAAAATGTAATATATATCCACCCGACATTATTTTTAGCTTACTGTTGGTAAATCTCATAAACGCCTGAACCAATTTTGATGAAACATAATCGAAGAACACTTGCTAGTAAATATAAGTTCCTAAAGTGCGCAATTCAGTGCGGCCCCATCTTCGCTCTCTTTATATGAATTGCATTATCAAAAGAGGCAATTTACTTATTGTGTGTGCGCCAAATTGGACAGAACGGGGGTAGGTCTAGAGATGCGCGAATCACACGGCTATTGTTGGTGGCCAGTCGCTTGTGAACTTGGGGGGGGGGACCACAAAGTATTGTTCTGTTCATTGTGAGCGAAATAAAGTTCCATCGGTAGGTGGTTCAAATTCAGAAGCAAAAACAAATACCTACCTAATTGAAAAATCAAAAGGATCATTTTACTTTACTTAGGTACCTAATTTTGATGGTACTTTTTATTTATGGTTTTTAGCTAAGTTGATGTTCCTACTGTATACATTTTTGTAGTGGAGTAATCATCACGTAGCTGTATTGCATGGAACATATTTTTCTAGCGTTCTTTTTACATGACGCGACCTGTAACGTGAATACCTACACTTGTTTCTGCAGGTTACAAAGGTTGGTAGTATTGCGTCCCGGTGGTCCCGGATGTTGTTGATTAATAACAATCGTTAAGCCATGTCAGAGGCCCTTTGGGGGGCCTGAAAACTCTGACACCAGGGGCCTTAGCCTGTAACGCAATGGCGTATCAATGGCGTCCCAGTAGAAGGACATAACCGGGGTTTCCTCGTTTTTCTCCTGCAACCAGCGAACTAATCCTCTAGAATTAGAATCAGAATATTCTTTGCTGTACTACAAAAACTTTAAAAGGACCGACACAGCATTAAGAAATCGTCAACTGGGAGCTCATTTTGGCACCATTACATTACAAGCTAAGACCCCAGAAGTGGCCACTACCTCATACGATTACCTTCCTACAGTTTACATCTTTCTACTTTTTACCATCCAGTTTATTTGGTCGCTGTGTATTTTTACTCACTTAGTAAGTACTTAGGGTGGCATTAATAGTCGTCAGCTCGAGCTCAAGCTCAAGTAGGTGACCTCAGAAAACAAAATCAATCGAACTTGAGTAGAAAGCTTGAGTAGAACATTAGCCGACTTTAGACCTTGGCTTATGTCAGTGTCAAGCTCAAGCTAGTGTCTATTAATATGCTGACAACTACTCAAGCTCGATTAATTTTGTTTTATGAGATCACCTACTTGAGCTCTAGCTTGAGCTGACGACTATTAATGCCACCCTTAAGGCTGGAAGATAGTAGTGTGGCGAGAAATTCAAAATTTTCACAGTTTTCTATCGTCCACCCTTAAATCACAAACATCCCTCGCAGTGGGTAAATATTTGTTATTTAAACTAAAAGTACCTTATGTATAACTTATGTAAAAAAGGGGTCACTCAAACCCCACCCCGGACGTCACTGTCACTACAACACACCCCCTTATTTACAAAACCACGATTCCTAAGCAGGAAATACGAAATTACAGAGCAAAGCTAAAAATCCATTGGTCTCTACCTGTCAAAATATAAAATAAACAATCGAGGGTCACCAAAGAACGGTCATTTTGACGAACTGACAGTTTTATTTTAATTCGGTTTTGGTTTTTTCTAAACCGCAGACACGGCGACAGACGCATGGCGCCTAGCTTTCGGAGTTCCAATTTTGAAAATTTAAATTTCGAAAATTAGTGCGGACGGCATAATATTCATCCCGAGGCGATTATCATTAAAAATAGATCATAGACTTCTTTATGATGGTTTCTTGCGGTAATTTTAAATCATTTAATAATAATGTTGGATCCTTTGCTTCCTAATGCAGGATTAGTTTTTATTATTTGGATTTAGATTATCCTTGTACTTAATGTTTCATGAAATAGACATTGAATCCTTTCGTGTTAAAACATAGAAAAAAAAAAGGAATATAGAGTTTTTAATTCTTTGAACTTCTTTATACCTGTGTTATGCAACAAGGCCTTTATAAGTTACCAGTAAAACTACAAAAAAAAAACAAACTATTCCCTATGTTCATTTTTTTAACCTACCATTAAGGCCCACTAGCTGCCGGTTTCTGAACTGAGAAATTCGCTAACGCTCTTTTGTGAGAAATCTGCAGAGACAGGACGATTTGCTCAACTCAGAAACCGGGCCTATGTCGCACAACTAGCACCGCCAAAGAAAAAACACACATATCTTATTTTTGGATGCGTTTTTTGCTAAAAACTCGCACGCAATTTCTCAACGCGTGGCTTAACTATTTTTAGGACCTAAGGTTTGGATTCCAGATCCTGGACCATAAGAATGCAATCGATTTTCGCCAAAAGTGGCCACTTTTTGCATTCGTAGGTTCTAGGATTTGGAATCCAAACCTTAGGTCCTAAAAAAAGTTAAGCCTCGCGTTGAGAAATTGCAGAAGAGTTTTTAGCAAAAAACGCATCCAAAAATAAGATATGATATTTTTTCATTTGCCGTGCTAGTTGTGCGTCCTTTCATATGCTTACCTATACCTAGGTACCTATATTTTTAAAAGTAGGTATTTAAAGGACAGGTAACACAGGGGGAATTATACCAACGTAATGTACAATTATAGAAATACAATTTCTTGGAATCGATACGCTAAGGGAATACAAAATGAAGTGATATACTGAATAATTGATCAGCTTTTTGTATCTAATTGCGAGGGTCAATTTAAAATGTTACATTCCGATGCAAAGAGAAATAATTGTTCCTAATTACATACAAATAGACAGACAGACAGACAGACCAATCAATCGCCCATAGGCATTTCACTCACTCGACCTCAAAAGATAGATACAGGGTCCTTAGCCTGTAACGCAATGGTGCCAAAATGGGCTCCCGGTTGACGGTTTCAATTACGATTTATTAATGCTGTCGGTCCAGTGTCGGTTCTTTTAATGTTTTTGTAGTACAGCAAAGAATATTATGAGTCTAATTCTAGAGGATTAGTTCGCTGGTTGTAGGAAAGTAACGAAAAAATCCCGGTTTTGTCCTTCTACCTGGGACGCCATTGATACGCTATTGTTTTACAGGCTAAGGCCCCTGATGTCTTTTTCAGCAACTTCGTCAAAAATCAAAACAGTCCGACATGCCGGGTGGAAATGTCCCAGCATACCAAAAAATCTAGTGCCATTATCCAGGGAGGAAATCGAGGACTACGTTTTAAAACACTACTGTGATATCCTCTTATGTAACTTATTGCATTATAAATCACAATAAGAAAACTCCGCATAAATAAAAGCTTTCAAGATTCATTTACTAGGTAGCTAGATACTAACCTAACCTTCATTACCTTAATATGCCATAAACTAGACCTAAATGGCGACCTGTGCGGGGAAGTAAACAACCTTAAATGATAGGTGACCAAAAGCGCCCGTACTTAGGCACTATTAAAAGTACGTTAACACGTTTTCTGTCAACGTAAACTTGATAAATAAAAGTTATGTCCGCCACTCCACTTCGCTCTCTATATTACAGTACTGACTCTACAATCTCATAACCACTATAGGTCCTGTTTAGGATTGTGCTACAGTGAACGCTACGCTATGCTATTAGCCTTCAGAAAAAATAAAACATAGGACATGCACCTGCCACATACACATGCCTTTCTTGAACCTCATCTATTGTTTGTTAGCTGAATTTATCTAACTCGTCCTTATTGCTTCGTTTCTGTGCCTCTATGTTGCTAGATTTTCTTTGATGTACAATATTTTTATTTTTATTTTGTTCTTACTGTATACATATACAGGGTGTTAATAGACCGCCGACAGACCCGAAAGGTACGCATACTAGACACCAAAACAAAGTACTTTTTCGATAAATTTTTGCCGGGAAATGATTTTGGTTTTTTAGGTTATAATTTTTGAAAATATTTTATCAGGCAATGGAAGTGTAACGCAGAGAAGTCATATTGCACAAGCGTTGACATAAAGTTGTGTTACTTACGCTCGAAGTGCCGATGTTTAGAATACATTGCGGGTTGCAATTTGAACGTCATTTTATGCAAGAAATATTCAAAATTTTGATACATTTTCAAACATTTCTTCTTGAGAAGAAATGTTAAGTACTCGATACTGAGCAAATTTCTGCAATAAAAAAAGTTTGATAAGTCCGACTTTGAACCTCATTATCTCGGAAACCGTTGATTTCCCAGGTATAGTTCCATCGGCAAAAATGTTCAGTATGATTAGGACAATGCGTGGTTTCCAGCTTTGTTGGCGGTCTTTTAACACCCTGTATGTGTATGTGGTTTTGCAAATTAATTTTCTAAATACAAATACATGTTTCTTATTCTGTAAAAAAAAAACCGCAGTGTTGCTAGTCCTCCAAACCGGTTTAATCTCGGGAAAATATAAGTATTTTTTTTTAAGTCCGACAAATAAAATGTACGTATTATTTGTTGGAAAAACTATTGTTTATTTCGATAAGAGCTATTTTCCCGCAAATAAAGTAGTTTTGTGCATCATTTTTTACAGAATAAGCACGCTATGGTCCATGGTAGAAATTAAAATTAAAATTTTAAGAAAAGTTTCCATTAAAAAAAATACTTTTTAAACTTCAGAAACTTTAAAAGTAATAAAAAAATATGTACTTAGTAGGTGTGTGGTTTTTTATTGCAAAATATTTATTAGTTCTGGAAGGCTATTTTAACTCAATAATTTTCTTCCCAATAAACTAAAGCCACGTTTTCAAGACTTAGGTGCGCTCGTACGAATCTATTAAAATTAAAACTAAGATAATTCTGACTGGCCATTTAAATCTGAGAACACTAAAACGTACAGAAAAAGACGAAAAAATTGCTAGCTAGCTTTCAGTATAAGAAGACCATTACAAGAAACCAAACATATTGAGCCCGGATTCAAATAAATAAATACGGCAAGAAGGACCATGGCAAAATGGGGACTCTACCTCTCATAATATCGTGACCAAACGTTGAAATTCAATGAGTAACTCTATCTCCTTCCCGTCTCTATAGACCATTGAAGTAAGAGGGAGATGCGAGATTAAACAAGGGTCGTATTGCATATCATTAAGAAGCGAATGGAATAGGAATAAATAGTTTTGTCTCTTTTTCTTTCAAGGCTCTTTTGAACGTGCAAAAGGGATGGCGGTATACTTGTTGATATGAAAAATTATAACAGGTTTTTTTTTTCCTCTTTAGTTTCATATTTATACCGTTTCGTCTTTAATGGTTGTTTATAAATACCTAAAGGAATGGTGGAGCACAGGATTTATTATTCTTTCTGCGATTGCATTTCAAATGAAAATTTTATTACTCTGTATTGAGTAGGTAGGTAGTTGTAACGACTTTCAACTTGTGTGACAAATAAAAGCAATTTCTTTAGGCAGGTACTCCAAGTAGGAATTGAAGACCAATTTTTGACAGTTCTTTTATTTTTTTAATTTGTCAAGGAATCAATTAAATACGACGCGCTATGCCACAGATTAAAAACGCTATCAAAATTTCCCTAATTCCAGCTCGGAGTGTTACCTACTTATTGAAAAAAATCGGTACCTATCTATTCAACGTGTTACAAAATATCCTAACTCTTTTTACAGGGTGTAGCCTACTGGTCAACAGGATGTCAGTTCGGTAAAAAAAAGTTGAAAAACACAATTTTTATTTTATTACCTCAAAATTGAAAATTGTTTATAACTTTTTTTGTTTTTGGTATTAGCTCAAATTTAAAATTATTTTTGTGTGTGTATAACAACTTCCGCTCAACCTTAAGCGGAAACTCGTTGACATGTGTGTCCTGCCCGTTCTCACCTACGGCTCCCAGACTTGGTCACTGACCGAACAGCAAAAGTCAAGGCTCAAGGTTTGCCAGAGAGCAATGGAGCGCAGTATACTCGGTGTCAAGAGGACAGATCGTATCCGAAACACCACACTGCGCTCCAAGACGCGCATAGCCGACGTAGGCGTCCAAACGGCAAAGTTAAAGTGGAGCTGGGCCGGACATATGAACCGTATGCACCCGGATAGGTGGGCAAGAATCGCCACGGAATGGGTGCCAGCAGATGGACATCGAAGTCGCGGTAGGCTGCGAAGACGCTGGCGGGACGATCTCGATAAATACCTGCCGGAGTGGTCTGAGGTGGCCCAGGACAAAAAAGTCTGGACTGAAGTGGGGGAGGCCTTTGCCCAGCAGTGGGACACTAACATCACATCTACGTAAAAAAAAAAAAAAAGTGTATAACAACACACATTTGCATAGCTTTGAGTAGTTAAAACATTGTGAAAGTCAATGAAAACAATATTTAAAAAATACTTTTCTCTCGCAAAGCGTTCACATTTTATTAATTAAAAAATCAACGGACAACAATCATAGAGTAAAACAAATATTTAGTTGGTGATCCATAACAACGGGTGCTATTACCCTGTAAAAAGAGTTAGGATCTTTTGTAACACCTTGTACAAGTATTATGTACAGGGCAAGCTACTTTTTATTATAGCCGCGCGTTTATGGTATGTTCAATGATCAAGAGCACCGTCAAAGTAGGCTATGACTTCTGATTGGCCATTTTAGTGACGTGACGTAGCGCTGTTATGAAAACAACCAATCAGAAGCGTTAGCTGACTTCGACGGCGCTCTTGATCATAGTGTACTAAGACCGTGAAAACGCGACTTTTAATTTATAATGAAACGAAGTTTTTCTGCTCAGTTCATTTTATTTTCTTTGCAGCAACATTTCCTTTGCCATTCGTAAGATTTTTTTGTTGACGGTTTCTCATCGCCCAGACCTCCGTTTTTTATGTAATTTTTGATATAAAACTTAGCAAATAGGTACGTGAAGGCAAAATTGTTTAGATTCGTGAAGATGACCATTGTTCTAGAAGGTGGACAGCCGGAGAAGTATACCGCTATTTGGAAGTGGATGAAGATGGAGACGAATTGGATCTGTTGGCAGATAAAAAGAAAAACATACATTAGAATAAATTTTATCAAAATCTTTGAACGAGCGAGAGAAGCGAGCGAAGTTCTCCGAGTCTAATAGAACAATCCGCGTTTGTATGTATGAATGTTCGTGCGACGATAACTTGAGTAAATTTTATCGGATCGTCATGAAATTTGGTAGGCAGGTAAATGAGGCAAAGAGAATTTTTAAGTTTGAACATGAGCCAAATCGGTCGAAGGTTTGCTGGGATAAGGGGTCGCGAGTTCATAGTTCGGAGCGAACCACTAGTTATTTTAACCTCGGACAAATAGTAAAGCAGAGTTATAAATCTTAATATTATTATATAAAACAAAGTCGTTTTAGTCTCCGCCCCGAATAGCAGAATAACTATTAAAACAACGTAAAAATGAACGAGAAAAATATTACGGACGAAGTCGGGCAAAAGCTAGTAAAGTATAAAAAATAAAAATCTAACACTTAAATTTTGCACTAAAAAGGCAAAAATAAGCTCTTGACTCTCTCTTTGACTCTGAGAAGGCCTTTGCCCAGCTAGTGGGACATGTAAAAATGCTACTTTTCCTTTTTTTTACTTTTAGTGAGAAAAAATTATTTTTGCCTCTTTAGTGCGAAGTTATTATAAGTAGTTAAAAGCTTTTGCCCGCGACTTCGTCCGCGTGGACTACAGAAAAAGGATAAATGCTTTACTTTGCTCCTAAGTGTAAAAAGCGTGATAATATGTAGCCTATGTGTTATTCCGATGTCTAAGCTATCTCTACTCCAAATTTCATCCAAATCCGTTGAGCCGTTTCATCGTGAAAGAGTAACAAACATCCATCCATTCATCCATCCATCCACACTTACAAACTTTCGCAAATATAATATTAAGTAGGAAGTAGGATAGGATTTACTCACCAGCTGCAAAGTAGTAAGGTACTTCTTCCACCACAAATACTTGGCCATGCTAGGCACGGCAGCCAATCCATAATAAGCATACATGAAGACGTGCACTAGCGCATTGAAGGTCCCAAAAAACACGTAAGCATCATTTGTGTGAAACTTGAACCCTATCCAAGTGGACAAGACCATGATTGTATGGTGGTATACGTGGAGTAAGGTGACTTGGTTTGACTTCTTGCGGAGCACGAAGAACACTGTGTCGAGGAGCTCTGTTACCTTCGCGAAGACGTAGACCCATGCGACTAAGAATAGCTGTATAGGAAAAATAACAAAAAATAACAACAATTTAAAAACCTAATTATTTTTTATTTATCAATTTATTTCAGAAATACATCCATATAATTGTGTTAGTGAAAGGGATGTTATTACTTACCTAACTATATGTACGAGGGGGGATCAAAAAGTAGTGAGAACGACATAATCCTTGGTAAGAAAAAAAAAATACTGGCAGGCATAGCTCAGATACATTATCTGTAATAAAAAAAATCTTCGATTCTCTTTTGTTTTTTTCTGAATGTAGTCATTTGTTTGCTTTGTGTCGAAACGTGTTATCGAAAATGGCGAAAAGTGCGAGAAGTGCGAGTCTTCCGTGCTCGTTCTCCCTTCTCGAAATTGAGAAGCCCACCTTGCGACAGTGGAATACGGCAGAGCAGACTCTCCTAATGTTGCCTCCAAATCGTAATTAATCTCTTGCGTCGTTATTTTTTTTAAACACAGGATACTCTTATCAATTTCGAGTAGGGAGAACGAGCACGGAGGACTCGCACTTTGTTTTTCTCCATTTTCGAGAACACGTTCCGACACAAAGCAAACAAATGACTACATTCAGAAAAAAAACAAAAGAGAATCGAAGATTTTTTTCTTTATTAATATTACAAGTATCTGAACTATGCCTGCCAGTATTTTTTTTTTCTTACCAATTAATGAAAGAAAACGGGATTCTTACCACGATTTATTTTGTTTGAAGTATTATTGTGTTTGGAGTCAGAGCACCTACCACGAGTGCTTACTGTCACTGTCACTGAAAGTGATAAGTTGGATAAACAACCTTAGATACTACTCTTCTTCTTCTTCTTTTCTTTTTTCTTCTCTTTTCTCTTTTCTTCTTTTTCTTCTTCTTCTTTCTTCTTTCTTTTTTTTACTTCTTAGAGGATCTCCCTCGCTGTGCAGCGGGGAAATGCTGCCAGTGTGATGGGGACCTTTGGGTCGGATATGTCTCGGAGCGGTTTGATAAGTTGATTTCTTTATTTTTATTATTGTTTTAAAGTATGATTTCTTTTTTTTTATTGTAGTATTTTGATATTTTATATTGACGTTTTGTATTGAGTGTGTGTGTGTGTTTTGTTTTGACATTTCTGTAACTTTTGTTTTTTCTAATAAATATTTTATATTCAAGATACTACTATAGTATTAGGATACATGTTAGACGTCCGGCACAGCTTTTTCGCACTCGTGGTAGCTACTCAGTCTACCCGGGACCATTGTGCTTGCAACGGTGCCGAAACATCGGGATCTCCAACCAAAATAAATCGTGGTAAGAATCCCGTTTTCTTTCAATAAATCACGACTGAAAACCACGAAAGTTTAAAAAAGCAATTTAAAAACCGATTTCACTGGTGAAAAGGTACACGCCATGCAAAAATAGCTTCGAGGGGCTGATATTTTATTGAACAAGCGAGCAAAGCGACAGTATGCTTAGCATGGTCGTTTTGACACTCTCTCGAACTCGAGTGACAGACGTGCCATGTCTATTGTGCGAGCATTGCAGGCGGGACTCGAGATGGCAATAGATTAGGGTCATGTCGAGCAGAAAGTAAATATTGCCATTTTTAATAAAAATGTTGTATTTTTGTCTCCATCGCCATGTTGGCGTAGAGTCAGCTCGAGCCCGACCGACAAGTTGACAGTTTTGCATAGAGAAGGGCCTATCTCGGGCCTACCATGCTGCACGTACAGAAGTTCTCCAAGTCTACTTAAGATGAAATACGTCTCACAACTAGCGCCGCCAATGAAAAAAAAATCATTTTTTCTTTTTGGATGCGTTTTGAGCAAAAAACGCTCCTGCGATTTCTCAACGCGAAGCCTAACTATTTTTAGGACCTAAGGTTTGGATTCCAGATCCTTCCAGATCCGAATGCAATCGATTCACGCCAAAAGTGGCGTATAGCTTCTAGTATCTGGAATCCAAACCTTAGGTCCTAAAAAAAGTTAAGCCTCGCATTGAGAAATCGCAGGAGCGTTTTTTGCTAAAAACGCATCCAAAAAGAAGATGTGATTTTTTTTTCATTGGTGGCGCTAGTTGTGAGACCTATGGCGTCTTAAACAATCCGGCATTTTTATGTTTGTATGTATCAATGTGCGTTCGACGGTAACATGAGTTAAATTTAGTCGTATCATCATGAAATTTGGTAGGCAGATAAATGAGGCAAAGTAACTTTTTTAAATCGAACATTAGCCAAATCGGTCGAGGGGTTGCTGAGATATGTGGGGTTGCGAGTTCACAGTTCGGGGCGAACCACTAGTATAATAATAGGTATGGAGTTACTACATTGACTTACTTCCTTCCGGCGTTCGCTATCATCAGCAAAACATTTGGTAGGTATTAAGCCATACTTATATAAGTAGGCCGTCCCCTAGAAAATACAGCAGGTATATCAGTAATACGTAAGAAAATAATGATATCTACTAAACTATACGATTTTTAGCTTGACGTTTATATTTGGGAAACAATCATGGGATGGCATTAATAATCGTCTGAGATCACCTGCTTGAGATCGATCTCAAGTAGGTGAACTCAGAAAAGTCAAATGCTAATGTCAAGCCTTGGCTAATGTCAAACTTGAGTAGCTGTCAGCAGATTAATAGACACTATCTTAAGATTGACTTTGACATTAGCCAAGGCTTGACATTAGCATTTGACTTTTCTGAGACCACCTACTTATATAGAGTTCGAGCTTGTTGAGATGACGACTACCTATTATGCCACCTTTAGTCTTCAGACTTGTACAAAAAACCTGTCACTTTATGGGACTTTTATTCGAGTAATTTGCAATCAAAGTTGAAAAACCAGAGTTGGGAGAAATTTAAATTTCAATCGGATTAAAAACATAGAGTTCAGTTAAAAATGTGAAACTTACCGCCCATACCATGTATGCCGAAAGAGCCACTTGAAAAGCATTGTAGGCTAGCAGAAGGTTTTTGAGTCGGAGAGGTTTTTTGTTCTTCATGAGGGCTGGGCCAATTTTGAGCACAAACGCCAGGTAGGCTGCAGCCAATATGATTGACAATGGTAGCGCTGCACGCATGAAGGGTAGAGCGTCTATCTCATCGTCTGAAATTAAAAGAAATGAAATATTTTTTATGTGTTTTTATATCTTACCATATTATTTTACATATAATTACATAATACATATACCTATAACACTATATCATAATTATGATATTAATAATATATATGTATGTATTATACATTATGGTTCATTTATATTCAAACAATATATAAAATATGTGTGTAGGTGTAGTTATCTTTATATAATATATCTAGGGGGGGCACTCGTTTTCGATTTTGTTTAATTTGACTTTTCTGAGTTCACCTGAAATCGAGCTCAAGTTGATGATCTCAGACGACTATTAATACCAGCCCAAGTAAATACCTACTTACATTTACTTTTATACCAGCTGGGACTGTTTAGCCAGACGCTTGCAGACATTTTCAGATGTGATGTGGTGTGGCACAAACAATCTCAATAGAAATTCTAGAAAACTCACAATCTTCAATAAAAGAGTACCTTTAAGCAGGTATCTAGACAGTGACAGTGCAGTGACCTAGAGTCAATCTAACAACTGATGCACTAGACTTTATAAAATTTTGTGGTGGATCTTTAAGCGTTCCCATTACTAATTAGGTGAACTCCAAATAATTTGAATAGTTAATGAGTGTTATTTTAATTTTAACACTAGAGTACACGCGCGGCCTACTACGTATAGAAGTCTCTGGTCTTACGTTTTTTGCAATAAATGTTTACTTTAGTGCACTACCAACTTGCGATTTCAGGAAAGCCTCGCTTGATAAATTTGTCACTTTATCCTGTTCCCCGCGCAACCCCTGCTCGCACGCACGTCTGAGTAATTAGTTCGAGAGCCCGAAATCAGTCGACCAAAAAGTGGTGCAAGAGTAATTGCAACAAAGGATTTTTCCCAAAGTCCCAATCACCAGTAGGTCCTGAATGCTACGAAAATTTAGATAAAAGTTAATAGATTAAGTTTTAATTTAAAAAAACATAATAATATGTTGATATCAGAAGTGCCATTTTTATTATGTTTTTCTTAGATATTTAGTAAATTGTTCCCCATTTGCGTTTCTTAGAGAGTTAAGACGCCATACGTCTCACAACTAGCGCCGCCAATGGAAAAAAATCATATCTTTTTTTTGGATGCGTTTTTAGCAAAAAACGCTCCTGCGATTTCTCAACGCGAGGCTTAACCAATTTTAGGACCTAAAGATTCCAGGATTGCATTCTTAAGTTCTAGGATCTGGAATCAAAACCTTAGGTCCTAAAAATAGTTAAGCCTCGCGTTGAGAAATCGCAGGAGCGTTTTTTGGTAAAAACGTATCCAAAAAATATATATGATTTTTTTCCATTGGCGGCGCTAGTTGTGAGACGTATTTCATCTTAATCTAAAAAATACGATTATAATATAATTTAGAATAAACAAGTTTTTCATTCCATTAATTGTTTTATTTAAATAATAAGTGGTTGTCAATTTATTGTTAAGTTGAGATGTCCTACTATATTAGGCCACGCGTGTACTCACGTAAAATAAAGAGGCGCGTGTACTGCAGTGTTAAAATGGAGTCGTTTATTTGCGAGATAAACAAATATTAATGTTTTAGGTATTGTGTACATACTTAATTAAACAAAGATAAAAAAACTACAGAAGCTAAACTTGACCTTTGTTTGTTTTCAAATTACCTAAACGGGTTCTTCCTGACACAAGGTTTGTTAAAATATGTTATATGAAGTATATGTATTATTTGTAGGGGTATGAATATAATAGATTTCACCTGTGACTATGTTGCCGTGAACGTTTCTCATGTTCTCTGAAAATTGGTCTAGTGAATAAAAAAAAGAATTTTTCAGATTTTTAGATAGAAAGCTTATTTACAAAAATAACACATACTTAGGCCATTTTATATTCTTCACATACTATTTTTGACCCGCAACTTCGTCGGTGCAGGGAATTTGGTTAAGCGGGAACAATATTCCTTACTTTTATTTGTATTATATACGCTCCTATATACGCTCTTTGCTTTTGACCCGCGACTTCGTCGGTGCAGGGAATTTGGCTAAGCGGGAAAAATATTCCTTACTTTTATTTGTATTATATACGCTCCTATATACGCTCTTTGCTCTTTGCTTTTATCGAAGTCTACGCCGACGAAGTTGCGGGGAAAAGTAGCCGATCTGGAATCCAAACCTTAGGTCCTAAAAATAGAAAGTAGAAATCGCAGGAGCTTTTTTTGCAAAAAACGCATGCAAAAAGAAGATATGATTGGTTTTTCATTGGCGGCGCTAGTTGTGAGACCTATTGCGTCCGATGTGGATGAATTTTAATTTAGTATAAAAATAAGTCATAAATGGCTCAACCTATTTTGATCTAACCCTTAGCTGGTATCGGGGGTCAAAAATCACCCCAGTGCCACATATTTTCCATCATAACTTTGCAGTATAATCACTCACACTCGTGTGCATCTATGTAATCTCATTACGTCGCGGTGTGCAACGGGCGACGGACGCGCGTCGCTGAATTATTGTCGAGAACGGAGGTACGTACACTGTTGGGGTCAAAAATCACCCCCGATACCGAAAGTAGTGGTATTAGTGTATTGCAATTTTATAGCCTTTTATATCACTTTTTCAGGTATATACCATCACCATGTCCGGCATTTTGTCCAATGACCTTTCACAATTACTGAAGGACGAAAATGACGAGTCTGGTCCAGAAAATAACCCTGCAACTACTTGCGATCGAGAAGAAATCAGTGATTGTGAGGAAGCAGAAGCGGTCAGTTGTTCTGAAGAGAGTGTGTTAGAAGCCGACGTCAATTTCGACTCATCAAGTTCAAGCAGCGTAGAAGAAGAACAAACGACGGAATCATCTGGCTATTATAGAGGTAAAAATAGATACAAGTGGTCAAAAATATGCCAAAAATAAATAAATATATGCGTTTATAGAAGTGCTTTAGTAGTAAGATGTCATTTTTTTGTATTTGATTGTTCTCAAGAAAAGTTTCTTATTTTTGTTTTGTAGACTATACAGGGTGTTAAAAGACCGCCCACAGACCCGAAAGCCACGCATACTAGACACCAAAACAAAGTACTTTTTCGATAAATTATTTATGGGAAATGATTTTGGTTTTTTAGGTTATAATTTTGAAAAATATTTTATCACGCAATGGACGTATAACGCACAGAAGTCATATTGCGCAAGCGTAGGTATAAGTTTATGTTACTTAACCTTGAAGTGCCGATGTTAAGAGTACATTGCAGGTTGCAATGTTAACGTCGTTTTTTGTAAGAAATATTAATAATTTTGATATGGCTTCTTGAGAAAGTATGTTAAGAACTAGATACTGAATACATTTCTGCAAAAAAAAGTTTATCTCGGAAACCGTTGATTTCCCAGGCATAGTTCCTCGGGCAAAAATGTTCCTTATGATGAGGACAATACGTAGTTTCCCGCTTTGTTGGCGGTCTTTTAACACCCTGTATAAGAAAATTATATAAAGAAGATTATTTGTGTTATGTTTAAGTTTTTCTTATAATAATGGCTCCTAAAGTCGACTCTTTGAAAATTTGTTAAAAATATTACAGGTTACATTATATTCCAAAAGAGTCAGATTTTTTCTTTAAATGTTTAATAAATCTTGTTAAAAACAAAGTTTGTAAGTTGTTTAATTGATTAAATAACAAAATGATGACAAAAATTAAATGTCTCTATGTTTTCTTGATTTATTATAAATGGGGTCACTTTTCACCCCCGACACCTACTACGTTACTGTTTTTAGCGATACCAGCCAAGGGTTAAAAAAATACTAAGAACTATCGCTAGAAAAGCTGCTTTCAAATAAATAAAAAAACCACAACCAAATCGGTTTACCCGTTTAAGAGCTACCTACGGTGCAACACACAGAATTATTAAAAAAAAAACGGTGCCACACACAGACACACAGACATAGAGGGCAAACTTATAACACCCCTCTTTTTGTGTGGAAGGCTAAAAATCACCAGCAAAGCCTACCACCACCTCTACCGTTGACGCGACTTTTCAATATGGCGCAATTTACAAAGTTAAATATTTCACGAATTAAGATGCATTTTTATTCATACACCGTGGAATTTGAGTGGTTTTAAAGTCGAAGGTATTTAGTTGCACTCGTGATTCTGAGCCAAATTCCAAAATTTTACTTCAAAACGAGCGAAAAAAAAAACACTTCCCAATACAAACGGCTATCGCCAATCGACACCATTTGTATGGAGAAGTGATTTTTTTTTTCGCGCGTTTTCGTATGAAATTTTGTAATTTGGCTCAGAATCACCAGTGCAACAAAATACCTTCGGATTTAAAACCACTAAATTGCACGAAGTATAGCGATATACCTAATCATATTCATATGCACAGAATAGCCTCACCTCTTAAGACGACGTACGTCTCACACAACTAGCGCCGCCAATGGAAAAAAAATCATATCTTTTTTTTGGATGCGTTTTTAGCAAAAAATGCTCCTGCGATTTCTCAACGCGAAGCTTAACTATTTTTAGGACCTAAGGTTTGGATTCCAGGATTAGATTTCCTACGAATGCAATCGATTCTCGCCAAAAGTGGCCACTATTGGCGAGAATCGATTGCATTCTTAAGTTCTAGGATCTGGAATCCAAACCTTAGGTCCTAAAAATAGTTAAGCCTCGCGTTGAGGAATCGCAGGAGCGTTTTTTGCTAAAAACGCATCAAAAAAAAAGATATGTTTTTTTTTCCATTGGCGGCGCTAGTTGTGAGACGTATTTCACTTTAATAAACATTACGAAGTATTTAAAACCAAGCAGAATGCTGGCGACGTTCCCTCTTTGTATGACTATTTCTCTTTGAACTCTGGGCTACCGCGGCGCACCGATCTGGGGCTGATTTACTTGTAAATAGTAGATAAGTTGCTAGTTTATTAGAGTTGTTTAAATTATATTTAAATTAATATCTGTAAATCTTGTAAATAACCAAGAGAAATTAATAAAAGAACATTGTCAATATGAACGCAATAGCGTCAAGGGTAAGCCCCCAGTTGCCGGTTGTCAACGGCGCGTCCCCTCGCCCTTCTGTAGGGCGGCCCGCCCCCGTGGCGGTTGCCATGGCGACGGGGTGGGGCAGGGCGGTAGGTATCGAGCCTCAATGTAGACGTGGCTTGGAATTAGAATATCTACACTAATATTATAAAGAGGAAAAGTTTGTAAGTACAAGGTGTTACAAAAGTACCTAACTCTTTTTACAGGGTAGCACCCGGTGATAGGGATCGCAACCTAAATATTTTTTTGCTCTATGACGTTCCGTTGATTTTTAAATTAATAAAATGTGACTTTCACAATGTTTTAACAACTCAAAGCTATGTAAATGCACCTACACACACAAACATATTTTTAAAATTTGAGCTAATACCAAAAACAAAAAAGTTATGTTTTTTATTTTAATTTTAAGGTTATAAAATAAAAATTGTTTATTTCAACTTTTTTTTACAGATTTGTCATCCTGTAGACCACTAGGTTACACCCTGTAAAAAGAGTTAGGATGGGAATGGGATGCGACCTTTTGGAACTGAGACGCGCGCGGTAAGCGAACTCGCGTCGATGCAACCTTGTCAAAGTAAAATAAAGTATTTTTTCGATTGACTTTGACATGGTTCCATCCCATTCTCATCGCGCGCGGATTATCTCTAATGTATGTATGTATGTAGGGGGTAATCTCCAAAACAACTAATCCGATTTTAAAAAATATTTCTTTAATGGGAAGCTAAAACTAAGTCTGCGCGGACGAACTCGCGGGCAAAAGCTAGTTGTTATCAACCCAAGGAATTAAAATTATAATTATAAAATACCAAAATTAATGCGCAAGTGTTCGGAAGTTTTAGACCGAAATTTAATTAACGCTTGATGAAGATCATGGCGAAATATTTAACAACAGTAAAAATGGAAATATAGAATTATATTCTTTAGTGTACTAGAAAACAATTAGAGAGACTAGAATATAGAGTGTAGGAAACTGGTAGGTTTTGTTATTATTACATAGGTATTGACCTATATTTTAAAGCAATTTTTTAAGGTAGGTAATAAAGAATACTCATTTAAAATAATTTGTAGACCGCTAATGAAGAAAACAAAAGATGATAATTACTTACTAACAAGAAGAAAAATAATATTTACTAACAAGAAGAAAAAGGCAAAACCATAAAGTAGACCCCAATATTGTAACAGATCACAAATTGAAAAAAAAAAAAATTTATTTAGTAACTAGGACTTGAATAATTATAATGTAGTGCACACAAAAAAAATACATTGGTAGGTACTTTAATCCAATTTAAATCCTCTTTGCCGTTTCGGTGTCAACTGCATTATTATAGTCGCCATTTATTTCACATCCATTGAAATGTCAAAGATTTTTGCGATCGATAGCACTCCATATTTCATTCGACCTAAATATCTCCACAGACGATATTATATAGGGTGGCACAAGCTTAGAAGAGCTTGTTAGTGAAATGAATTATGATAAACGAAATTGCCTGAAGTTCCATCTTATTCGAAAGCATTGTTCAGAATATTGTAGTAGCTAGCACGCAAAATCAATAGATCAATAGAATTTATTGTCAGATGGGTCCATGCGGGCCATAGCTTTGATTTGATTTGATACTCTTTCTTGTACCTACCTACACCAACATTATTTACAAGGCAATTCTTAAAACTAATCAGTAAGCATGCAATTCGGAAGGCAAAGTTTTTTGTTCGAAAGTCCGTTATTGGCTTAATCTTATCTTTAAACAATATTGAGAAACTAATTTCAATATTTTTTATTTTGGTCCAGTAGTTTTGTTTTTATGCGCTAAAATTTTTTGTTCCTATGACCGCATTGACCGCCAACAGTATGTAGACCGCCGCGTGACGTCATAAAACAATCATCTTTGAAACGTTGTAAAATCCAAACTACTGAACCAAAATAAAAAATATTGAAATTAGTTTCTCAATATTGTCTAAAGATAAGATTAAGCCAATAACGGACTTTCGAACAAAAAACTTTGCCTTCCGAATTGGCGGTTTTATCGCTTAAAGCGATATCTGCCACACAACCATTCTTTATTTAATAAAGTTAATCATCTATCTTGGTAGGGATCTATTGATTTATTCTCGTTTTCAGCACTACATAATGACTGATTTCGCTTTATCTGTGTAAAAGGACATACCGCCGGTTTCTGAATTGAGAAATTCGTTAAGCAAGCAGTTAAGTATCGTTCTGTCTCTGCTGATTTCTCGCAAAAGAACGTGACAGAACCACACTACTTAATTGATTTCTTAATAAATAGTAAAAAGTAAATCTTAATTCAGAAACCGGGCCTTATAAAATAGAAAAAACTCACCCTATATAACACGCAACGGATCGAGATATGCCAGCCTGAGTGCTTTTAATGGCGGCTGAAAGCTTTTGTTTAACTTCGAACAGCGGCAACCGGGAGCTTTCCCGCGAAAATGTGTATTTACTTTCAATAACCACCGGGTTGGAAAGAGGTATTAGTAAAACAATAAATCAAAGGTAAATTACAATATTTAATGTGGCATTAATAGTCGTCGACTCAAGATCGAATTCAAGTAGGTGATCTCAGAAAAGTCAAATGCTAATGTCAAGCCTTGGCTAATACTAAAGTCAAGCCTTGAATAATGTCAATGTCAATCTCGAGATAGTGTCTATTAATATGCTGACAGCTACTCAAGTTTGACATTAACCAAGGCTTGACATTAGCATTTGACGTTTCTGAGTTCACCTACTTGAGATCGAACTCAAGTAGGTGACCTCAGACGACTATTAATACCACCCTTACTGCCGGTTTCTGAATTGAGAAATTCGCTAAGCAAATGGGTAAGTTTCGTCCTGTCTCTGCAGATTTCTCACAAAAGAGCGTGACAGGACGATACTTAACTATTTGCTTAGTAAATTTCTCAATTCAGAAACCGGGCCTTTGTGTCTAACCACACTATGCGGAAAATACGCGACCGAAGTTCCGCGGCTGGTTTTGCGTTCCGATGTATTCGGCTGATGTGACAAATCATCATCATCAACAGCCTGTTAACACCCACTGCTGAGTAAAGGCCTCTTCATGCCCACGCCTCCTCTCACGATCCTGTGCCAGGCGCTACCACTGTTTTCCGGCTACTTGGGCTATGTCGTCGAACCATCTGGTTGGTGGTAAAGCCATATCCAGATATTAAAAAGAAAAACATTTGACGTTTTTCAAAAATTATCGACGATTTCATTTCCTAAATACCTACCTAAAGTATGTTTATTTAATTTAGTTTATGTGCCAGTTAAAAACTGCTTACCTAACATATTTTACTAACCGATATCCAACTCGGAAATTTCGAATCAGATTTTCAATGCACCAAAATGCCGATCGATATTTAAAGACATTCTCCCTATGTGTAGTTATGTATCTACGTCCACATAATTAGAAACAACATACACTTAACAAATTACAACGAAATTACTTGTAAAATAAGCGTCCACTACACAAGTACACTGTACGTACGAGGGCAGCTAAATCGTTAAAATGCCAGTTAATTAATGGTAAAACTGCCTATAATAGGTTCATAAAAAGGCCGTTTTGTATGTCAACCCCGTGGTTAAGGCTCAGTTTACACGGGAACAGAGAGAAGCAAGGCCCGCCTGTAAAAACTCTACATAACGAGTGTTATTAGAGCAAGGAATGACCCAAGACGATTTTCAGCGCATCTTCCCTACACTCAACATAAAATTAAATTATGATTTAAGGAAAATACATCCATATTATTATTTTCCTTCAACTCCTAATGTTTGAATTTAAAGCTAGAATAAATATTTATTTATTTATTTTGCATTTTGCATAGTTTGGCAGCAAAAATAATTTAAAACCACTCGTAAGATACGGCACAACAAGAAGGTTTGGCACTATGATTATAAACAAAAGATTAATTTAAAAAAAAAACCCAGTCTTTTACAAAATTCGGATTCGGAAACGGACTTTTCTAAAAAAAAAAAACACCGGAAAGTATAACGGCGTCCTTTAGCCAGACGACGACGACCGAATCGTAATTACGAGACGATACCTACAAACAAACAAACACGACAAAAAACTACTAATGAATAAAAGAGCGACGGAAGGTTAGGTTTGGATGAAGCGCCAGAAGAAAATATAGAGTGAACTTTTGGTTCGTGTCATTATAGTAGTAGTTGAACGAGCGAGCGAAGCGAGAAAAGTTCTCTGAGTCTACTGGAACAATCCGGCGTTTGTTTATATTTATGTATGTGGGTATGTATGAATGTTCGTTCTACGATAAATTTAGTCGGATCATCATGAAAATTGGTAGGCGGGTAAATGAGGCAAAGATATTTTTTTTCATTTGAACATGAGCCAAATCGGTCGCGGGGTTGCTGAGATATAGGGTCGCGACTTCATAGAATCACTAGTAAGATGCACAAAAAGTGGCCACTTTTGGCGAGAATCGATTCTTGCATTCTTAAGTTCTAGGATCTGGAATCCAAACTTTAGGTCCTAAAAATAGTTAAGCCTCGCATTGAGGAATCGCAGAGTTTTTAGCAAAAAACGCATCCAAAAAGAAGATATGTTTTTTTTTTCTTTGTCCTTTTGTGCCTTAGGCTACAAAATTAAAATCTATAAAAATGTGCATTTCCCGCCACGCTACTTTCGTTGAACCTTAAGTAGGTACCTAAGTAGGAAACCTTGTAGTCTTGGGCACAGGCCAGAATTTACTACAAATTAGGAGCTTCTTCCCTTCTCTGCTCTATATTCCATTGCAAGCAGAAACAGAACAAAAAGCGTCTATGTCCCGCCGAATTATTCCAAATTATAGTTCGAGCTCACTCCCTAACGTGTAATTTTTGTCGGCGCCCGCCGCTTGTCATTTTTGGTCAATGATTTTTTCGTCTGAAAAAAAAGGTTTGGTTTTTTTTTGGCCGGAGTTGCCGTTTTAGTGCTTAGATTGCATGTTTTTATGCAGGTTTTAATGCGATGGTGACCCAGCAGGCTTTATTGTTTCTGTGTTTTTTGTGTGGTGGTATTAATAGCTGTCTGAGATCACCCACTTGAGCTCGATCTCAAGTAGGTGAACTCAGAAAAGTCAAATGCTAATGTCAAGTCTTGGCTAATGTCAAACTTGAGTAGCTGTCAGCATATTAATAGACACTATCTTGAGATTGACATTGACATTAGCAGTTGACTTTTCTGAGATCACCTACTTGAGTTCGATCTTGAGTCGACGACTATTAATGCCACCCTAAGAGGGCTACACAGTCGTTTACGTCATATTATTTTATGTCTGTCGCGTGTGAGGACAACATCGTGAGGAGACCCGCGGCTTAGATAGCTCGGCACTATTCATTGTATTGTAGCTCCGCACTATTTGACATTGTGTTTCTTGTGGGCTAGGCCGACTAAATTGTTTTGCTGTTAATCTAAAGAATTAAGAGAAGTCTCGTTATTTTTCAGCTTTACTGGCAACTTTAGCCATTTCAGGATTAAAACTAAATATATGTGATTTTTCCTCTTCTTCAAATTCTTTCTTGAGGTGGGTCGATCGATAGATACCACTCACATAATGAGTACTCTGGAATTACCTAAGTATATCGTATCTGCACTAATTTACGGTTTTATTAGAGCGAAATAAAGAAAAAATAGGCATCTGCGTAATAAGATGATGATGCGTAATGAGATGATATACAGTATGTCCACGGACTGCACCGCGCCACTTAATTCTGTGGTAAAGCATCATTAGTGGAACACGAATAGCATAAAATAAAAATAAAAAAAAATAAAAAAACTCAGTATTCAAAATAAACATTAGCCAATTTAATTCATAATGCATCAACCTGTGTATCGCACTTTCATCTACGCAATCTAATTTCGATAATTCGGTGCACTGGTTGCCGCTTTTGGCGTCAGCGATACACAGGTTGATGCATTATGAATTAAATTTGCTAATGTTTATTTTGAATACTGAGTTTTTTTATTTTTTTTTTATTTTTCTTTATGCTATTCGTGTTCCACTAATGATGCTTTACCACAGAATTAAGTGGCGCGGTGCAGTCCGTGGACATACTGTATACAGTGTCCAGGACACTGTGTCAGGACACTGTATAAATCATCTCATTACGCAGATACTAAGGCCTATTTGTTTTTTTTATGTGAGTGGTATCTATCGATCGACCCACCTCAAGAAAGAATTTGAAGAAAGGGAAAAATAACATATTTTAGTTTTAAATCCTGAAAAGGCTGAAGTGGCCAGTAAAGCTAAAAAATAACGAGACTTCACTCAATTCTTTCGATTAACAGCAAAACAATTTAAAATAGGCATTTGATTAGGCTGGATAGTCATTGGATAAATGACTTCGTAACCATAAAATAATAACTTTTGCCCGCGACTTCGTCCGCGTGAACTACAGAAAAAAGATATGTGGTTTAAATTGCCCCTAAGTGTAATAGCGTGATAAAATATAGCCTATGTGTTATTCTGATGTCTTATCTATCTCCATTTCAAACATCCAAATCCGTCAAGCCGTTTCAGCGTGAAAGAGTAACAAACATCCATCCATCCATTCATCCATCCATCCATCCGTCCGTCCATCCATCCATCCATCCATCCATCCATCCATCCATCCATCCATCCATTCATCCATCCATCCATCCATCCATCCATACTTACAAACTATCGCGTTTAGGAGGATTTTTATCCCTGCATGATCGTTGTAGTTTTCTGTTATGTGTGTGCAGCGCAAGGTATCTCTACCAGCCTACGTGTCTAAAGGCTTCACTTTCAAAACCGCAAGGCCGAATGCTCAATTGGAGCGAACACGAGAATGCCTCGCGCTGACAGATGGACGGACAAGATGTCATTATTGAGACGTTTTTGAACTGCAATAGCAAAGGTTAACTTACCCTTACGGTCCAACGATGGCAGCGTACCGGGAAATTCAATTTTTTCACAGTTTTTTCAATCTTGAAGCTAAACTGAGCTATTTTTGTTCAGCGAATTTTCGTTTCCGGCAATAAAATTATACTATTATAATTATTTTAAACAACAGAACAACAATAATTCAGCCGATTATGTGTTCTGCTCGCGTAGCATGAGGCTGAGTTAGAGCGTATCCATGGGCTTATAACTCTAGCTATACCGCTCTACGTCAAACAAAAGTGTGAGATGTAGATAGTTATAACCCCCTTATGTACAGTACTTCTAATCGTAACCCAGGCTCAAGCTAAGCAAGCTGGGGGTCTACCGGCTAAGACGAAGCCGATTACTTACCATTGGCGAAAATCGAAGTTCGATTTTAAAAAAATGTACTTCCACCCAGTATATTTTACTGCCACCCAGTTCATTTTTCATAAATCGATCTTCGATTTTCACCAATGGTTATCGTGCTCATGCTAAGCAAGATGGCCGAAAAAGCAGTGGCACTGCCGAAAAAACTTAGGTTTGACTACGTTTCATATAATAGTTGGAGAGCTGGTGACCAATCGAGATATTTTTTCGTACAAGGCTGGGAGTTAGTAGGCTGATAGAGTAGACTTCGCTGAGTCTGGGAAAAATATTTTTTTGGTCCGGTCGCGGTTGAAAGTTAGATTTTTTCGACTTTGAAAGTTTAAATGTATGGGTTGAGTCATTTCTTTTTTGTCTACAAGGCTGGGAGTTTTTAGGCTGCCTATTTAGTCTCCGCTGATCACGAAATCACTATTTATTACTAGCCAAACGCGGTAGAAATATTGTTTTTTATAACCTAGAAAGTGTGAATTTTTGGGTTATAAAAATCAAACTTTCAACCACACTCGGCCAAAAAAACAAATATTTTCTTGTTCAACGGAGTCTCAACAACTAACCTAGAAGTTTCTAGCCTTGTAGGACAAAAAAAAAATACTGAACCCATACATTTAAACTTTCAAAGTCGAAAAAATCTAACTTTCAACCGCGACCGTGCCAAAAAAATATTTTTCCCAGACTCAGCGAAGTCTACTCTATCACCCTACCAACTCCTAGCCTTGTACGAAAAAATATCTCGATTGGTCACCAGCTCTCTAACTATAACTACAATTCGGAACCCAAAGTTTTTTCTTCGAAAGTCCGTTATTAGCTTAATCTTATCTTTAGACAATATTGAGAAACTAATTTCAATTTTTTTTATTTTGGTTCAGTAGTTTGGATTTTACAACGTTTCAAAGATAAGGTTTTATGACGTCACGCGAAGGTCTGCATACTGTTGGCGGTCCTAAGAACAAAACATTTTAGCGCATAAAAACAAAACTACTGGACCAAAATAATAGTTATTTGTTATGCAAGAATGCAAAATTATTGTTTGCGGCGAGTGCTTGTATTGAAAACCGAGCTAGCGAAGGTTTCTAAAATTGAGCCACGAGCGTAGCGAGTGGTTCAAAAAAAGAAACCTGAGCGTAGCGAGGTATTCAGAAGCACGAGACGCAAATAATATTGCATTCGTGCGAAACACAAAACTTTTCATCTCACAGAAGCGAGGAAATCATTTTGTTAGCCAAGCGGGACAAACAAAGTAGACAACTACTTACAGGCAAAACAGGTGAGTCAAACAAGTTCCTTTTAAAAGCATAATTTACTGTAGTTACGGCTGCCGCACTAAAGTTTTCAGCTTCGTTGGTATTAAAACCATTCGTTTTATTAATAATTTCCTGAAGTTTATTTATCCAGACACAAAAATAATGAAAATTAAAAGAATGATTTTTTTTCCGGGTGCATTCTGAACTTTTACCATATAAATTTAAAATTTCTAGAGGTCAAAATTAAATTCAATTATATCGTTTGAAAAAATGTATTTATCAAACCAACCCATAATTACCTAATTGATAAAACAGAAGCGGAGCATTTTTTTTATGTACTGTAATTAAAAATAAATATAGTGTACAAAATATTAAAAAGACTGTAAGAAGAAACCGCGTTTCTGAATGTTCTGTTCCGTGACTTTAGATGTCTATGCCTCATTTGCATTCACAGTTTTGTATAGAAAATGGGCACTGTCGTGGAGAGTCGCGTCTAAACGAGGCTCTTCTTTCTGAAGCTCTTATGAAATTATATGGCATCTAGTGAAACGGCCAGTGTTTTTTTTTTCTACATCATGGGGCGTGCAGAACAAGGGCGTTTAAATTTCGAAGCGCACAAAAATTCAGATTGGTTAAATTCGGGTTTTACACGATTGTAAGTTGCTGGTAACAGCAAACTTTCCGAGCATGGGAGATGAAAAAAATATTTAAATTAGTTTCTCAATATTGTCTAAAGATAAGATTAAGCCAATAACGGACTTTCGAACAAAAAACTTTGGGTTCCGAATTAACTAATAGTTTATTATGACAATTCGATGTATATTGCGTAGCCGATTTGACATGAGGAAGGTTACAAAAAAGGTTGGTTTACTAACCGACCACTCAATGAACGTCGAATTGTCATAATAAACTATGAATTGTATTTATATGAAACGGGCACCTAAACACATAATCGGCAAGGTTATATTTGAAAAAAAGTGACAGATAAAATTGATCTATTAATAATAATTATACCTGATTCTAACATTATTTTATATTAATTAATTAAACTTTAATTTAATATAAGCGTATAATATAACTTGTAATAAAAACTAATCAATAAATATGAAAATTTCTAACGTCACTTAACAAGGTTTTAGCTTTGCGTTTCATTTAACTGTTTTAAACAAAGGGAGAGGAAAAAATATTATAAAAACATTAATATATTTTTTACGAAGTTTCAATGCACAGATGGCTACGCCAGCAACCAAACCACCTTTGTTTCGAATGTTTTTGTCTCCTCATTTCTTTCTTCTTTATTTCAAAACTCATACACAACCCTCTGTCACAATAAAAGAAAAGAGCAGTAGAATAAGTAGCTAATGTTCCTGAAATAAATACATAATGGCCCGCTTTCCTTCGACAAATAAAAGCTGATTTTAAAACGCTTGAAAGATTCTGATGGCGATGATTGACACAACTGTAAAATTTCGACCTTCCCCTCAGATACACATATTAGAAAGCAGTACACAGATGAATAATTGCAGCAGAGTTGGGAAGATAGGTAGTGTAAAAACTGGCTCGAGAGAGAGAGATTTTTTTTCCATCTTTTTGCTTTTTATTTTTTTCAGACAGGTTTTGTAAATAAAACACGCAAAATACGTTTTGGCCAGAATTTTTCATATTTCGCCCTTGTGAGGCGGGTTTCAGCCGTTTGTATGTAGATCTACTACTACTCTATCCCTATACCGTGCCGTTGTGAAACAAAAGTAACAGTAAAACAATGGGCCCCTACTCCGGCTGCATTAAGCGTGCTCCAACCGACTCAACCGAGTCGAGGGGCCGCCTGCGCTCGGGTTTACTCGAGTGGGCCCTTCAGCAATTTGCTGCACTCGAGAGCGTTGTGGCATTGATTTTGGAGACATTTCAGGGAGTATTTTGGTGCAGACAGTGATTTGATTGTGACTGTGAAAGATTGTGATGTCAAAGATTGTAGAAAAAATATGTCTTTCCTGTGGGCAAGGCCAGGGGTCGGCAACCTGCGGCTCATTCGACGATATAAGTTGCGGCTTTTCAGTTACAAACAAATAATTTGGGGTTCCGGGGTGATCTTCGCTCCAAAATAAAAATAAAATCTGCGATTATTCTAGCTCGCTACGCGCGTTTGCTCTACCTATTATTTTGTGTCGGGAATCTCCATGACGAAAATTAAGGGCATAATCGGTGAAATTTCGATTTGAAATAAAAAAACTCAATTGAAATGAACATTTTTAGAGGCTTTTTAAAAACTGGATAATTATTTAATAGCAACGGCCTAAGATTTTAATAAAAAAAAGAATTACAAATCACAAAAATATTTAATTACCCCAAAAATACAAAATCAGAAAAAGAATTTACGAAAATAATAAATTAGATGATATTACGCAATGTGGTTGACGTCCGTTCGTCTTCGCTGGCGCCGTGGAAAAGAGACCGAGCCCGGTACGCGCTCGTATTTATACCGGCCGTCGGTTGGTGGTGGCAGGTTTCTACCCGTCAGGTAGGGTTATTGCTAATACGGCCTCTCCTGACTGGTGGTCGTCCCTGACCACATTTGCTGCCTGGATGTGGTGGATGAGAGCTTCGTGTGTCATCAGAGTTCGTTCAGTCCCATCTGGACTCCCTGGACTGGCTTGAGCTTCGATGGTACTGCTGTTGAGGTGTGGACCCGCGTTGTTACTGCATGTAGGAAGATCTGTCGATTCTTCTACGACCGAGGTCCTCGCGTCTTCATCGTCTGACGAGTCCTCAGCTGTGGATAAAGAAAAACAACAGCATCAGGAAAGATTTTACCAATTACAAGTGCTACTGGCAGGAGCTCGAAGTCAGTAGGTGAAGATAGTTTACTATGAAGATGGATATAAGCACCATATCAACATATCCCAGACAGAAGCATAAAACACTTCAAGCGTAGGTACTTCAATTCAATTGTATGGGCAATGATAATTATTGTAAGTCTGTACAATTGAAACAAATAAATAAAGCTTGCAGGAACATATCCCAGACTGAAGCATTAAGCATGTAATTTAATTATTATTAAGTAGGTACCGTTCAACAAGGAACAATAAGCTTTGGTAATTACTGTAAGTATGTACGTTGCAATTGAATAATAGAAAATAAATAGGTACTTGATTTTTCTATAAATAGACATGTTTACACACATTACATACGGACAGAGGCACAATGTTAGCGTATCCCAGATAGAGGCACCATGTTAGCATATCTCATCGGCAGAGGCACATTGTTAGCATACCGGCACACACATCGACAGAGGCACCATGTTAGCATATCTCATCGGCAGAGGCACATTGTTAGCATACCGGCACACACATCGACAGAGGCACCATGTTAGCATATCTCATCGGCAGAGGAAAATTGTTAGCATACCGGCACACACATCGACAGAGGCACCATGTTAGCATATCTCATCGGCAGAGGCACATTGTTAGCATACCGGCACACACATCGACAGAGGCACCATGTTAGCATACCTCATCGGCAGAGGCACATTGTTAGCATACCGGCACACACTTCGACAGAGGCACCATGTTAGCATATCTCATCGGCAGAGGCACATTGTTAGCATACCGGCACACACATCGACAGAGGCACCATGTTAGCATATCTCATCGGCAGAGGCGCATTGTTAGCATACCGGCACACACATCGACAGAGGCACCATGTTAGCATATGCTCGGCTTCACCTGACCTGTGGACATAAAAGCGTTAATCGTTCTTCTTCGTTGCTAGTCGGTGCAATAAGCACGGAAACACTAGACCACGATCAAATCCACCTCTATCGACATTTCGCTAAAGTCAACCAAAATAAATGAAAAACGTTAAAAACAACATTTAAAAACAAAAACTCTTAACGTTTTAATCTGGCTTCCCAAACCCTTTGGGGCCTGTACGAGGGCACACGTTTGCAATTGAGAGCCAACTCGTAATTTAGTGAAACGCACGAACCACCATCGATAAGAAAAACGTCCATCGGTCGTAATTCGCGACGCCCCGAATTACGACCGAAGTAACATCTCAATCTACCCACTAATCCGCGTCACCAAGGAGAGAGGTGTTTACAAAATGTTGCTCACTGACTGCACAAGCATCACCTCATTCACTGAGATTGAACCGGGAACACGCGTGATTCGATGCTCATTATTTACTCTGACATATGCCACACTATCTCGATTTAACACGTCAGTAGTTCAGTACCTATAAGTACGGGCACGGCCAATATGAAAGTTGGAGGGACAATAAACAGTGCAGTGTCGTTAAATTGGATGAATAACGTTACATGACCCGTACACACAAAATATTGGTTTCCAATGCCGCGCAGTACTTAATGCGTAGGTATTTGGGCGCAATTAAAATACCTCACAAGTTCACTACTCACAATAAACTGTGCAATAAGAGAGACCCGTGAACCACTATTTAAACACGTCAGTCGGTCGGTACAGTACGCCCTGTATTACTGCTGTCGTAACGTTACTATCACGCTGTTAACCGCTTAGCTGTCGACAAAAAATCACATTCGTTTTGTTACGCTCTTCAGATCGTTGCTTGGCGAAATAAACAGTGACGTCATGACCGTTTCTTACAAAACGAACACGAACTAACTGGTTTTTGTGCGCCTACCGTCGCGTTTGCACTTGTTCCGGCTTTGTCAGTTTTATCACTTTTATGTTCGTTATTTTATAATCGCTTAGGACAAAGCCGTTGCACATGGTTATTTGATCCACATGAATAACACCGAGTCTCACGACCAGGAGTTCTGTAAATAGGTCTCTTTCTGGGATTTTTATCAAAGTACCCCCGCGTGAATTACGTACCGAGTGCTGCGAAGAACTCTTAGTAGTGTTCGGTTTTGTGTAAATTGACAAGAAATCAACGAGATCCCTAGGCATCAACGTCAGTTATACCACGAAGAACTATAGCCACAATTAATTCCTCACTGAGCCCTTTAACGATGTTTAGACGCAATAGCTATCGGCGGGCGTAATCGGCGTACGTGGTATAATTGTCCGAGTTGGTGCTCATAACATCGAACAAGATATTAGCAATATCGATTCTTCTTGCGCACAGAGTCTTAAATTCAAGTTTAAAGTTTGTCCACGTGCGATCACTGGTGACCCAATCACTGAGCCAGCTTTGCGCTTCTTCTTTCAAGCAATTTGCTATACGGGAGAGGCACTCATTGTCATCCCAACGATTGATTTCACGAGCTTTTTCTACCTCCTCGCACCAAGAATCGATATCATGCAAACTAGGATCAAAGTTAGAGATGTAGTAATGGGTCGATCTTACTTTTGTCAACGCTGCCAGGGCTCCAATGAGCCGTTCCGTGCTGTCGAGCGCTGTGGGAGCCCCCGTCGTAGAACCCTCGGTCACGCTGGCGCTCGACTCGGGCACCGTTGGAGCTGGCGTAGATGCGGTGACGATGGAGTTTTCCCGTATGGCGCGCTGCGCCGACTCGCCACGTGGTTGCACGTTTTCCGGCGTAGCGAGCGCGCAACTTACGGAGGCTGGTGGAACGTTCTCCAGAGCGTTCAAACGCGCTAGGATTGCGCCCAGCTGGTCCCGTACATCGTCGCCTGCATCTGAAATCAGATCAAGCCTATTCCTACCCCGTGTAGCCCTTGAACGACTTGATCTTTCGGCCATTGTTGGAAAAAATAATTTAAATCAAAATTTACGTTAACGGTCAACAATTTTGTTAAAATGTCCGCAATTTCAAAAGAAAAGAAGGGCTATAGAGCCTATCCCACTTCTGATAATAGCGACGGCCTAAGATTTTAATAAAAAAAAGAATTACAAATCACAAAAATATTTAATTACCCCAAAAATACAAAATCAGAAAAAGAATTTACGAAAATAATAAATTAGATGATATTACGCAATGTGGTTGACGTCCGTTCGTCTTCGCTGGCGCCGTGGAAAAGAGACCGAGCCCGGTACGCGCTCGTATTTATACCGGCCGTCGGTTGGTGGTGGCAGGTTTCTACCCGTCAGGTAGGGTTATTGCTAATATATTATTATTTTTTTTGCTTTAAAGTCTCAAAAGGTTGCCGGCCTCTGGGCTAGGCCGATTAAGCTGTCAGTATGGTAAAGATGCTGGGCAAACCTATTCCATCTAAATGAACAATAACTAGTAGAATCGGCCACACGCTAGGATACCCCTTTTTGTTCGATTGGCGCCCTTATGCCGCGCGCGGTAAAAGCTACCATGAGGTATCTGTGTTTGTGGCCGACCGTACCTATTAGTACATCAACCTGTACATACAGCATTCAAGCGTTGTAGATATTAGGTAAGCCTACAGTCAAAAGTTTCGAACCCTGTAATTTCGCTAGATAGAGGGGACATTTTATGACAGTATTTTTTTATCCGAGACGCATCAAAGAAAAATGGCAACCCTGCCCCTCTACCTGTGACGCATTCTTTTCAATATGGCGGAATTTACAAAATTTAATATTTCACGAATTAAGACTCATTTTATACTGGTATTGTACAAGCTATGTACAAAATTAAACAAAATTGAATAAACAATAAAATCAAAGGATGACATCTCCTGGTTTCTGATTTGAGAAATTCGCTAAGCAAGCACTTAAATAACGTTCTGCCTCTGCGGATTTCTCACAAAAGAACGTGACAGAACGATAGTTAAGTATTTACTTAGTAAAATTCTCAATTCAGAAACCGCGCCTATGCAATGTAAACGAGAAATAAATTTTCAAACTTTGCATAAATGAACGCAATGGCGTCAAGGGTAACCCCCCTGGTGTCCAACTTATAAATCGAATAAGACACTGTACAGGGGGTCTGTACTGCCAAAAAAATGTACTGCCACCCAGTTCATTTTACTGCCACCCAGTTCATTTTTCATAAATCGAACTTCGATTTTTGCCAATGATAATCGGCTTCGTCTTAGCCGGTAGACCCCCGGACTCAAGTTTCTGTGACTGTATCTGGGTGTTTCTCTGAAATTTCATTCTTCGACTGATTCATATGGCACAAATTTAATTTCACTTTCAGCACTGTAACACATGTTTATATGAAAATAGGTATACCAAAGAACATATATTTGAGTGAGGGACTGATTTTTATAAAATAGTTTTTGAGATATCGACGTTCAAATATTTTGTGCCCAGATGAATCAGAATTTGTTACAGATGAATCAGAAAAAGAAAGAAAAATTAACAACTTTATGTAGATATGAGCACTGTATTAAGAAAAATTTTATATTTTAATAACTACAATAATCTGTTTTAATGAAAACAATGATCAGTAATCATATCACGGAAAAAAACTGGTGAATACAACCATAATTCTTGTAAAACATTTTTGAAACTCTAAAGTGTATTATAATAATTCTTGTATTGAGAGAATATTGTCATACAAAAGAATTTGTGTCTATTGCTAATATTTGTAATACAATAAATTCTATTCAGTACTAGAAAGCTACAATACGTTATTATAATTGCTAGAATACACTATAATGTCAATTATTAATGTGATATGATTATTAATAAAATTCTAAATAAAAATTAATTAATTGTTACCTAAGACTAAGACATCAAAAGTGTCAAAATAATATGTAGAATAAGTTTATACCTAAGTAAGTATAATAAATATTACAAGAACTTGTACCCGGTCGAAAATTGGACAAGGAGAATTACACAACAAAATTAAGCGCTCCTTTCGTGCTGGAGCGGGAAAAACTAATATATTTCATGATTAATATGGTGTTTTGACCATATCAATCAGGCACAGATGAATCAGAATTTTGCCTACAATCATGCATAACTCATCATATATGGAGACTTCAGTATTGGCATTTCTCTACACGAATCTATAACCCAAAAGCATCACACGAAATATAGATTGAAGTTGTAAAACAATCAAATAAATTTTATAAATTAGGCATTGTAATCAGTATGCCACCTGAACCAAGCCCAGATGAATCAAATGTTTACCTTCGTTACACCGGGTTCTAAGCACACCAGCCGCACGTCCACCTTCTAGCACGTCCGTTGCACGACTGGCTCCCCACCACTCAGGAACTAGTCTCTCATTTATTGTTTCCCAACCAAGTACGGTCAAGTGAAGCTTAAGCCACATTAATCAGTATTATACGCCGGACACTTCTTATTTACTTATTTACAAACACACTAAGGTAGTTATAACATACACATATTTTTTTTGTAATAGGGCATTTCATTTTCCAGCGTTATAATTGAAATTTATATTGATTTATCAAAGGGAAAATGCGACATCGACAATTTTGTTCCGGAAAATGGCAAACGGACGCGTCATATGAATCAGGAGAACGCACTTCAAATATTTTTATTTCATAACTAGACTGCAATTATTTCAAAAATATCATTGTACCCTGTTAGGGTTAAAGCTAAACTGTACAAAAAAAAATATTACATGCCGTTTTGTTACTTGGTTACAGAGATATACCCACAGACATAGAATTTTTTGTCTCTGGAGAAGTACCCATCTAAGGTATTTCAAAATGGTAATTCCTCAATCTGTGAAAGCACGTGAGGAGCGGAACCCGCGTATCAAAGGTAAAAAAAAGTAAGATGTAGCCTGTACAATTGTACATGTCCCACTAGCTGGGCAATGGCCTTCTCTCAGAGAGAGAGTACGAGCTTAATCACCACGCGTGCTCAATGCGGGTTGGCGATTTTTGCGTTGAGGCTATAATGCCTCATACGCTCAGGTTTCCTCACGATGTTTTCCTTCACGTCAGCGAGTGGTATTGCTACTATAAATTCACAAATGTACGTAACTTTGAAATTAAACAAAGTCATGCCCGCACCGGGAATCGAACCTAGGACCTTCAGAGTCCACTGTTCTACCCACTAGACCACCACCGCTATTCAAAGTTATCAAAGGTAGTTATCATAAAAAAAACCAATGCCGCTAATTCGTGTAAATTTTAGGTGATGCGTCATCTAGTTCACCGGTTCATCTAGTATGTAAATAAGTATGAATGTTGTATCTGCTATGTTAATTAAGTTAGGTTACATTTAAATACAAAAAGAACACTCAATTATAACATCTCAGACAATTTACAAGTAACTAAGGCCTTTGTATCGTCCAGTGGCACCTTCACAAATTATATGGGTGAAGAGACCACTCGGCGCTGCAGTGCCTGGGACATTGTTTTAGATAGAGTAAGGATGGCATTAATAGTCGTCGATTCAAGATCGACCTCAAGTAGGTGATCTCAGAAAAGTCAAATGCTAATATCAAGCCTTGGCTAATGTCAATGTCAATTAATATGCTGACAGCTACTCAAGTTTGACATAAGCCAAGGCTTGACATTAGCATTTGACTTTTCTGAGTTCACCACCGAACTAAATCCCATAGAATCCGCATTACATATAAAATCACAATAAAAACTTGTCCCCACAGAAACAAATGATATCAGCATTAGAATAATACCAAACATCATTTCGACCATACGTCTAATATTCGAATGTCAACCTTATTGCATTAGTGTACAGTTTTACTTTAATTGCATAGACTACGAGCAAATAAGCTCCCAAAGGCAGTTTGGACATCTATTTTTCCAGACACATTCCAGAGTTCTATGTTGTATCTAGTTTTATCCTTGATCGAAGAGTATAAAGTTCGCTTTTATCGCAACAAATTACTTAGGTACTCTCCCAAACTTTACAAACACAAAAATTAGGAACGGAGCATTCGAGCGAACACGATGGCGGGCGTTCATGGGCGTGGCCATAGATCATAGTGCCTGTAAAATTTCGCTTAAGGTTATTTGATAAAAAGTGGCTACAAAAGGTTTTATTCGTTGGTTCTAGGATCTGGAATCTAAACCTTGGGTCCTTAAAATAATTAAGCCTCGCGTTGATAACCTAATGACGAGTTTTTATCAAAAAACGCGTCCAAAATCAAGATTTGTTTTTTGAACACGCCTTTAAAACGACTCAGCAGCTGGGTCCATATTTTATACTCCATACATTTTTGGGTTGCTTCTCAAAGTGTCGGGCAAACATTTTTTTTTTTACATTCAGTTAGAACAATGTATCATAATGATTCTACAAAAAAACACTATCTGCCGGATTCTGAATTGAGAAATTCGCTAAGCAAATGGGTAAGTATCGTCCTATCTCTGCAGATTTCTCACAAAAGAGCGTGACAGAACGATAGTAAAGTATTTGCTTAGCAAAATTCTCAATTCAGAAACCGGGCCTATGGCACCCAAGCTTATAGGATGTTTTTCAGCTGTGTTGCTGCACCATTGACCGTTATATCTACACGAAAACTTTCTTAGAATACTTAGGTACAATAATTCAATTCGATTTCAATTCAAAATATCAGGGTCTAATTTCAGCTTAGAGTACCTATAGGTTTACTTTTACTGTTGATGCTGCAAAAACAGAGTTGGCGGTTCCTAGCAAAAATCATGCATTTTTTCCCCCAAGAGTTATTGTTATTGAATTTATTCAAAGGTAGGGATGCAAAAAAGCCCTTTTGGGTTCATGATCGGTTGATAATGAAGTTAAAGCTACAATGTAACTGTGACATGCTATCCCACGCAATTCAATGATATGCTCAAATCCTATTAAAATATCAATGATGTCACTGATGTGTGAAAAAACTGGCAGGGGTTATTTTAGATGTGGCAACATGGGGGTTACCCTTGACTCTATTGCGTTCATATTAACAAAGTTTTTGAATAATTTCCTCTTTGAATTCGCATAGTCATGCTTTGATTTTGTATACTTCGTAATTTTTATTAAAATGTTGGGCTATTTTTGTGCAATGAAAATAAAAAATGCGTCTTAATTCCTGCAATATAGAGTTTTGAAAATTGCGCCATATTGAAATAATAGCGTCAAGGGTAAAGAGGCTGGGGGACCTTTCCTATGGAATCTCGATGGCACAAAATTGGCGATATTTTTGTCCCCTATTATTCGAGATTTTCTAAGGCAGTGCATTTTGTATTATACCCAAAATAATAATAAGTCTTCAGAAAATCGAAAGAAAATTAAGTGTATGCTTTACGGACTTGTTTCTGAATCGTCGTCTTAAAGTAAGTACTCAAATTACAATTCACAAATAAACTTAAGTATTTTATTACTGAACAATATCCACAGCTATAAAATACTACAAATACCTATTAAAAAAATAAAATTGCTAATAAAACAAGGAAAGAGTTATTTAGGATATTTGACTAACAAATCACTCATTTTATCACGTATTTTTTATTACATCGACCAACAGAATCACTGCCTTCGTCGACTTCATTCTCTGCTCAACTTATCAAAATGCCACATCCAACAATCACATCCCATCCCGAATCAAGGTCGAGTTACTCCATTACGTCACGATTAAAGCCCGGTTCACACCCTCCGCAAAATATTGTGATAGAGCCCGGGTCACACCCTCCGCTAAATATTGTGTCAGGGTCCACGGGGTGCGTGGCGCTAAAGAGATTTTCTATCTCACTTGATGCGAACCGTATTGTACTAATTTTGGCGTTGAATTTAAATAAATAGAATATTTTGGTCGAGGGGAAAGTTCCCTGTACAATACAGGTAGAGTCAGTAATAAAATAATAGCTACTGCTGTGCGACATTATTTTTTCATTTATCTCACGCAAACGGTAAGTATTATGCTAATTTAGAGGAAAATTTTGTGGTAGGGAAAGGAAAAGTTAGCAGCAGGCACACTATCGCCAATGAAAAAAAAAAGTCTTCTTTTCGGATGCGTGTTTTGCTAAAAACGGGCCATAATCCCTAGGTTTAAGTATTTTTAGGACCAAGAACCTACAAATAAATCCCGCACAAGCAAAAAACGGCCACTTTTGGCGGTGGCTGGATTTATTTGTAGATTCCAGGATCTGGAATCTAGGCCTTAGGTCCTGAAAATAGTTAAGCCTAGGGATTCTCATTTTAACGGCTCGTTTTTAGCAATAAGTGCATCCGATTTTTAGCTTTTTAGATATACGTTTAAATATGATGTCCTTTACCTTGTTCAGATTTTATTTCATGCTTAGGTATCATACGATCTTGTTTTTCTATAAAACAATTAAAAGATACCACTAATATAAAAATCTGGGTTAAAAAGAGAAATTATAGACACTAGTTTTTCTGGCCACGTAAACTCATTAGTTCTACTAATTACATTAAAAACTGAAGCCTACCATAAATAAGACCAAGCTAACTAAAGGGCCTTCTCACATACAGATCGACAGACTAACCTACATGTTTGTAGACTTTCGTATATCTAACAGATGAAATACATACTTACATAAAATATCAAAATAGTAAATGAAATGAAAATTTTAATAAATCAATTTCTCTCTCCTTCGTATTGTCCAAATGTCGTGTCGCCATATCAACCCTGCTGGCTAAGATTGAGCCGCTATATCGATGTTTTCAGCTCGATAAACATACTGCAGCCGTAGCACATTATACATTACAGTACTTTTCTTCATTTGTCACTCGTTTTAACGCTTACTAGTGCAGTGCGCTTACTGCATCATGTCAAAGTAACTCGCGCGTGGAGCATGCGCCATAAAGCTAAAACACGCGCGCGACTTTTTGTGACGATATTTGACATTTTGACGCGCCATTTATATTAACATCTCCCGAGCATTTTGCAATTATTTTTCTTATTATTCCTATATCAAGAGCAATTTTATCAGTGAATTTAAAATAGGATATAATGGCAAGGATTTGGGTAGCGCATAAGCACATGCTCCCATTTGCGACACTATGGCCCGGTTTCTGAGTTGAGAATTTTACTAAGCACATACTTACGTATCGCTCTGGCACGCTCTTTTGTGAGAAATCTGCAGAGACAGGACGATACTTACCCATTTGCTTAGCACAATTCTCAACTCAGAAACCGGGCCTAAGGGTGGTATTCTAGAACGCTACTTAAACTCAGTTTAAACAGAGTTCAGACTGTCGATAAAGCAGTGCATGTTTTGATATGAAGGGAGGGATATTCAAATCAAAACATGCACTGTTTTATCGACACTACTAAACTCTACTTAAACTGAGTTTAAACAGAGTTCAAGGAGCTTTCTAGTTTGAACTGAGTTTAAACAGAGTTTAAGTAGCGTTCTAGTTTGAACTGAGTTTAAGTAGCGTTCTAGAATACCACCCTAAGGCCCGGTTTCTGAATTGAGAATTTCACTAACCAAATGCTTAAGTAACGTCCTGTCTCAGCAGAAGTCACACAAGACAATGTGATAGAACGATACTTAAGCATTTGCTTAGTGAATTTCTCAACTCAGAAACCGGGCCAAAGTCGCGAGCGCGTCGCCACGAAAAAGCGCGCGCGACTTAGATGTGGTACGGGGGCTGCTCTATGAAAATCAAAATACCTACTACTGGGACAGTGATATCGTATCAAAATAGATAAGGCGCTCATGCTACGTAACTTGGAACTGACAAAATTTTGCCGCAATTATTATAAAACTTCATGGAACTTCTACAAGGTGTTACAAAAGTACCTAACTCTTTTTACAGGGTAATAGCACCCGGTGATAGGGATCACGACCTAAATATTTTTATTGCCCTATGACGTTCCGTTGATTTTTAAATTAATAAAATGTGAACGCTGTGGCGGGAGAAAAGTATTTTTTAAATATTCTTTTAATTGACTTTCACAATGTTTTAACAACTCAAAGCTATGTAAATGCACCTACACACACAAACATATTTTAAAATTTGAGCTAATACCAAAAACAAAAAAGTTATGAACAATTTTCAATTTTGAGGTTATAAAATAAAAGCTGTTTTTTTCAACTTTTTTTTACAGAATTGAAATCCTGTTGACCAGTAGGTTACACCCTGTAAAAAGAGTTAGGATGTTTGGTAACACGTTGTATATTCAGGGATTTGCGCGTGAGAGTATGTCGTACACTCTTAACTTGAAGCATAGGTATGTGCAAAGGCTCTACAGCGAATAAAGCCTCCATACCGTCGGTGCACACTAAAACACCCGATTAATTCACTAATTGGTTCGATTCGAGTGAAAAAACTCGCAAAACTAGCAAAAAGGGATTCTTCAGAGCGTCTAGATTCACATCATCGATGGCTGAAGCTGGTTGTACCGACCGGTGAAGAGAACAGAAGAACAAAGCTGAGACTCAAGTAAATTAATGGTGTTACAATAGGTTCACAGTTTTTAGGACAAAACCGCGCTTTCCTCGTTGTTCTCCTACAATACTAAACCTTTCGAGACACAACATAACTGCGTAAGAGACTTGAGGCCCTGTTATTTGATGATGATAGATGACCAACAACAGAAATAGGGAAAACATCCTACAAAGAAAAATATTCAGGGATCGAAATATCCTAAATTATGTTACTGCAATAAAAATACTGATCAACTTTACTACACGCTAGGATACTCCTTGTTGTTGGATTGACGTACTTATGCAACGCGCGATAAGAGCTACCGTCGTGGGGCATCCTATCTATATCGCTGACCGTGGTACATGGTACAGAATTTACGACAGCGCAATTAAACGTCAAAAAAAAAAGAAAGAAAATCGAATCGAATGACCTCTCGATTTTTTTCATCTTTACTGGCAGCTACAGCCATTTTCATGGTTTTAAGATAAAAAGCTTTTTTTTTCTTTTGCTTTAATGGCTTCTATAAAGCTTACGGATTTTCAGCCAACAACTTTCAGGAAAACTAAGGAGTCTTAAACCTCTTTTTTGCAGTGTCATATTATCAGTATTTTTTTGTCAAAAAGTGGATTTAAGGCTGGAAGATAGCAGCGTGGCGGGAAATTCAAAATTTTCACAGTTTTTTACATTTTGTAGCTAAACTGAGCTATTTTTGTTCAGCGATTTTTCCGTCGCGGCAATAACATAGTATTCTTTTCATTATTGTTAACAACAGAACAACAATAATTCAGCCGATTATGTGTTCTGGTCTACGAAGCAGTGGCACTGCCCAAAAAACTTGTCGTAGACCAGAACACATAATCGGCTGAATTATTGATGTTCTGTTGTTAACAATAATGAAAAGAATACTATGTTATTGCCGCGACGGAAAAATCGCTGAACAAAAATAGCTCAATTTAGCTACAAAATGTAAAAAACTGTGAAAAATTTCCCGCCACACTACTATCTTCCAGCCTTAATGCAATGCACAACACAACACGTAGGTAACGAAGTGTTGATTACTCCACTACATAACTGTTCAAAGTAAGAACATTAACTTAGCTAAAAACCATAACTAAAAAGTGCCATCGAAATTAGGTTATAATTTCTCATAATTAATTTAATAAAAATGTGAGGTTGTGACGTAATAGCGGGGTATGGATTTAACAAAGCAAAAAACAAAATAATACTGGAAGGACAGGCAGTGGCACCAATCATTGACAAGCAGGCCTTCTATCCACTCTTAATTTGCGGCTGTACCCTATTTAATTAGGTCTCTTCTTGAAGTGCAATGGGCAAAATACTCGAGCTCTAGATCTAGTGGTTTTTGCGACGCATCCGATCAAAGAAATTCACGGCGGCGGACCGCTTTGATCTCACAGAGTAAGCAGGGGTAGATGCGACACTTGGGAAAAAGATGTGAAATAGTTTAACACTGCAATAACCTTCCTTTTGGGTAGTCGGGTAAAAAGAGCTTGAACAAAAAAAAACTCTCTCTGCTCTACCTATTTTCTGAAAACTTGATACACAGAAATAACTCTAAATTAAAAAAATTACATACCTACCCCCATCATTACAATTTCAGCTTTAATTAAGCATCTCATAAACGGCTGAACCAATTTTGATAAAACAAGAAAACGTTCTTTCAAATTTAAAAAAACCGCATCCAAATCGGTCTTCTCGTTAAAGAGCTATGGTGCTATACACACACACACACACACGCACACACACACACACACTCACACACACACACACACACACACACACACACACACTCACACACACAGATACACATACAAACAGACCTAGCTTTTTGGTCAGGGGTTAAATACAAGGTGTTGTTTTTTAAAGTGACACCTGACTCAGGGGTGATTATTTACACGACACTGAAGCCAAATAAAAATTAAAAGTAAAAAAAAATTGGCAATGAAAAATACCCAAAAATCATTAAATTGTGGCCTCCTTTACTGACGCTTGCGGCGGCGAGTCGGGCGCCACAATAAAACTTTTTCAACTGTGAAAATGGCTGTAGTAGTTGCCAGTAATGAGGGTGGCACTAATAGTCGTCGACTCAAGATCAAACTCAAGTAGGTGGTCTCAGAAAAGTCAAATGCTAATGTCAAGCCTTGGCTAATGTCAAAGTCAATCTCAAGATAGTTGTGTTTTAATATGCTGACACCTACTCAAGTTTGACATTAGCCAAGGCATGACAATAGCATTTAATTTTGAGTTTTCTGAGTTCACCTACTTAAGATCGAGCTCAATGTGGTGATCTCAGACGACTATTAATACAACCTTTAGTGCATTCGAATGAAAAAGTCAAATCGTAGACGACGCACTCGGCCCAAGCGAGCGCACCTAACCGTTGTTTGTTGTATGTAACATCTGCGCCGCTACTCTTTGCCAACACAGCCTTCCCAGGGAATGTCGCATCGACGTCTGCGTCTCTTCCCTCCCTCTCTCCCACATGTGCTCCGTCCCTCTCACTCTAAAGGCACCGCGGCTATGACGCTTTTTGCCCTCGCACCACGCGAGGTTTTTCCCCTCAAGTCCTGTCATCTTTTCCTCGTAGGTATTGGAAATATTGTTGGTTTTGTGCTGGGGGCTAATTCTGGAGAATCTCGCATTCGACACATCTCGAAGGAAAAATCTCATGTCATTTCGATCTCGACTTCTCCCGACCACTCGAGTCATGACGAGCGAAAAAGGCAAACATCTTGCAGAAATGTCGTGCTTCATTTCGAGGATGACTTTGTGAGAATATGAGATGTGACATTTGCCGCGAAAATAGATTTTTGGCTTCGAGATGTGTCGAATGCGAGATTCCCGAGAGTTAGCCCCCTGGGAGAGGTTTTGTGGAGGATGGAGTAGGTTTTTCGATGGCACTTTGTTTTGGATCCAGGTAAGAAGATAGAAAAGGATCAATAAAAAAAAATGGATCGGGAAAAAGGCAAAAGAAGATGAGAATTATTTTAATGTTGCTGAAAAATTGCCAGTATGTACTTACACACGACAGCACATCAGAGTGTAGACTTTTGTTGTAAAGTCGCCCGTAACGTACCTATGTATGGATGTATGGATCCGTCTGAAATAAAATATATTGAATTGAATTAAATTGATGCAAAATAGGCGGCGCACTTTTTTTTTCAGCGAAAATATCTTGCAATTTATCAACATCAAACTGGCTGTGTTAGATAGCTCTCACCTAATTCCAGTGTTAAATATATTTACTTTTTCGATTCGTTTAGTAAGGCGGACTTGCGTCACTCAGGGTTAGCAAACTAACTCCGAGTTAAATTGACATTTCCATACAAATTTTGACGTTAACTCAGAGTTAACTGGCTAACCCTGGTTGACGCAAGTGGACCTTAGTGTATCTGCCCCTGTATTATCTAAAATATCCACCGTAAAAATAACGGTTTTTAAATGTCAAAAAATAGATCTTGTTCATTTCAATAAGGGCTATTTTTGAGTGTTTTGACGCTCGGAGGTTGAGTGGAAATTCTAGATAATAGAGGCGCTGATACATGAATCGATTTTGTGCATTTTTCTTTGCGCGCGGGCTTATTCACCATGCACATTAACAAATCCACAACATCAATAAAGGCAGAGCCCACTGAGCACAGATCAGATGATCCTCATTAAGGGCCGCTTCACACGGACGCCCCGTGGTGACGTCACGGCAGGCACGTGACGTCACGCAGGCACGTGACGTCATATGGACGGCTGATTGCGCGCCCTCGTAGGCTGATTATGATTACTGCCTATTATTTTGTGGACTGTTGGTTTAAATTTTGAATATTTTTGTTATTTTTTTCTTCTGTATTCTTGTAATTTGGCAATCTGTTCAAATGACTATCCGAAAAAAGGCATCCATTGAGCCTTTCTCATGTCCTGCTGGAGAATCTATTTTACAGGGTGGGGATACTGTGTTTCCGCAGTCAATATTGTACATAAGGTACAGTAAAAAGTCATCTAGGCTCTATTCGGGAAAATCGTGAGTGTGCCCTATTATACAGGGTGTATCAGAAAGGTCCTGCGACACTGAAAGTGTGAGTGGCTCATACTGCTTATACGTGATGTTCAAAGCACAGATAGCGTTGAAAAAAATCTTATTTTTGGATGCGTTTTTTGCTAAAAACGAACCGTCAAATGAAAAGCCCTAGGCTTAACTGTTTTTAGGACCTAAGGCCTAGATTCCTTAGGTTCGTAAATCCGGGACAAGAAAAAAATTGCCACTTTTGACTTAAAAGCGCATTCAAATAGAAGATACGATATTTTTTTACTGGCGGCGCTAGTGGTTGGTGTAACGCATAGATTACAATGTCCTCTTAAGTCATTAATACAAGCAACTTTTCCTATAGGACCAAGTGCTACCAAAATTCGATACCGACTGCACCAAGTAACATTCTAAAAACTAAAAGGCCCTACACTTTTCAGAATGTTACCAAGGTAATGTACTCGTACAAGAAATCAAACCAGTTTCCGACTGAAATAATGTTGTAATGTAATTTATCGGGTAAATGGAAGACAAACCATAACGATTCCATGACCTTTTAACCATTCAACAACGTGGTAGGGACAAAGGGCAAGTGCTTGAAATGTCTATGTACTCAGTGAATGAGTAAACCATGTACTTGACTGCTCCAATGTCTTTTTAGAATCCATTCTTCGTTCGATGAATAAACAAAATATGCGACAGGAATATTTTCAATCGTATCCAAAAGATAGAGTCTGTAAAACCTACCCTAAATAATGGTTAGTATTTTCCAGCACTTTGCACTTTATTTTTAAAACTAAGAAATTTGATAGCAGAGAAAATTAAGCGTTCTTGTTGGCAAATCCGTATTGATTTTGGAAATAGAGAGATTATAATAAACATTCGTTCAGGACAGGACTTGAAGCCGCAACTTTTAGTTCTCACTACCAATTGGGTACGCAAAGTTTTTTGTTCGAAAGTCTGTTATTGGCTTAATCTTTTCTTTAGACAATATTGAGAAACTAATTTCAATATTTTTTATTTTGGTTCAGTAGTTTGGATTTTACAACGTTTCAAAGATACGGTTTAATGACCTTCATGCGACGGTCTGCATACTGTTGGCGGTCATAGGAACAAAACATTTTAGCGCATAAAAACAAAACTACTGGACCAAAATAAAAAATATTGAAATTAGTTTCTCAATATTGTCTAAAGATAAGATTAAGCCAATAACGGACTTTCGAACAAAAAACTTTGCCTTCCGAATTGAGATACCGAGCTTTTCACATTTTTAATTTCTACGTAACAACTTAGTCGGCCTAGCTAGCCCACAGGGAAGACAAGTCATTGATAAAATTAAATGTAGAGCAGGCGAACGACATGCTCGTGGAGCCAACTGTCGCGGGTTTCGCAAACGTGCGGGGGGGAAGCTGTATAAATCATCTCATTTTAGATGCCAATGGCCCGGTTTCTGAGTTGAGAATTTTGCTAAGTAAATACTTTACTATCGTTCTGTCACGATCTTTTGTGAGAAATCTGCAGAGACAGGACGATACTTACCCAATTTGCTTAGCAAAATTCTCAACTCAGAAACCGGGCCAATGCCTATTTCTACCTAGTTGAAGAAAGTATCCCCTCCCGAGTTGCCCTACGCTGAAACCAATCAAGGTGCAATGCCATGCCAAAACCTAACCGCCTCGGTTTAATAGACCAATTTTCACTAGAAAATAATAACTCAATTGTACCTACTTAGAACAGACACGGTTTCCGTCGGAAGTTACAAGCGCTTCTAGACAGTAATGCAGTGGTTTTTCGAAGTTGTAAGAAAAGCTGTTTTTATTGCACATGTACCTATGTATAATACAGTAGTAGTTATGTACTAGCGGTGGTGGGCGACCTAGTGGTAAGAACATTGGACTCGGAAGCGAGAGACCCAGGTTCGATTCCCGGTGCCGGCATGTACCTATGACTTTGTATCTTTTATTCAAAGTTACGTACATTTGTGAATTTTAAGTAGCAGAACCACTCGCTAACGGTGAAGGAAAAACATCGTGAGGAAACCCGCGGCTTAGTTGGCTCCACACGTATTGACTCGTCTTTACTTCATCTAAAACAATGTCCCAGGCACTTGACTGCAGTGCCGAGTGGTCTCTTCACCCATCTAGTGTGAGTGAAGATACCACTGGAAGTTTTCGACCTCGGGGACCCTGCTAATTTGGGGAGGTCAAAATTGTCTTAGTTAAAAATGTTACTGCCTTTTTTCAGTTTTTCGCTTAAACCTCTTAAAATAAGCATTTTTTGTGTACACACGACAGCACGTCAGACTGTATAATTTTGTTGTAAAGTCGCCGTAGCGTACCTAACCTAGTAGAGTGCTAGCGTGTAAGGTTCGATGTGCTATCGTATGTACCAAATGTTAGGTTGCTTACCGACTAGACTACTCAATGTACGGTCGGCCACAGTCTCAGATACCCCATGGCAGCTCATACAGCGCGTGGCATAAGGGCGCCAGTCGAACAAAAAGGGGTATCCTAGCGTGTGGCTGACTGTACATCGAATTTTCATAATAAACTATGAATTGTACCTATATGAAATGGGGGCCAGGGTGTAACAATTATACACACATAATTATTACGGTATAAGGAATAATAAGGAACGCGTCCAAAGGAATGTCCCATCAAACACGCAGGTTTGCCCACGACATTTTTCTTATAAAATAATCACTCCATTACTTAACTTTAATCAAGAGAAATAGCCCTCGACATTCTTTGAAGGTAAAAAAACATCTTTATGTCCTGTGAAATATTTCCTTCGAGTCAATTTAATTGCAGTTAAAAATAATTAAAAGCGGTAAAGGGGATGTGGTATGAGCTCGGGTCCTCAATCGTAGGGACAAGGTTCGATTCCCGTTACGGTGAATAGTGTTTTTGAATTTTCACAACTCTTATGAAGAAACCTGCTCTTACGTATTCTCTACGTATTTACGGTGTAGCCGACTAGTTTCGATGATTAAGGTCTCCGAATACGAACCGAAACTAGTCGGCTACACTGACATAAATACAAGTAAGTTTAACCGTTTACGAAATACAAAATGACGTGCTCTACATACTTAGTTACGATTTTTTTCTTTTCTACTTTGCCTTCTTGATTGGTTATCTTGAATTATATTACGTTCCTAATTCTTTACAACTCTCGCGTAGCAGTGATAGAAAACATCGTGAGGAAATCTGCACTCTAGATTTTTTTCTCGGGCCCGAAACTTTTACTTGCGGTGTTTCCATTTGCTGCTTATTATAAACTTTTTTTTTTAATACCTACCCTAGTAGTCTGATAAGAACATCGTATAGAAACCTGCATAATTTGAAATTATAATTTCTCGGCCATAAACTCAATATTTTCTGCTTTTAGCTAAATAATAATTGTTTGCGACGCGAGGCTGCTACCGCCATCTGTTGTTGAGTAGCGGAACTACATTTATGTAGAGACGACCCTTTTCTTTTAGGACGACCCAAAATATCTTTAGAAATTATAGTAACATAAATAAAACAAAGATTATTATTGGAAGGATTAAATTGTTGGGTTGAATATTGTTGTTCCTTCTAGCAGAAAGGATAGTACGATTATGGGTGGTGGACTCCAAATCAAATTAAACTTATCCCAGGCAATGCAGTGGCCGAGTGATCACTTCACTCATCTAGTGTGAGTGAAGGTGCCAAATAATAGCCACGTCCCACACAGGTAGGTAAAAGTTAAGATTTTCCTTTACCGGTTCCTAAAAAGTGCATCTTTGCATTTGAATTTGAAACCATAAACTAAATCGTTTGATTCGGATCATAGCCGTATAAAAGGCTCGACTAATAGATATTGTATAAGACAATAATTGTTTTGTCTGCAGGTGCCGCTTTTTATAAGCTTTAAGTGCCAATTTTGAGGTTATTATTTCTTATGTGTTTTAAATGAGAGGGACGCCGACGGCGGACTTTCGGTTTTAGTTTTTTTTTTCGCTCTTTGACGGATGTTTTTTTTTGTCACTAGAAAATGGGAAATTGTAGGATGGGAAATCGTAGATAACTGATGAATTTGAATAGCTATAACTGATGAATTTGAATTACGAAAATATTGTTCTGAATGTGCAATAAATGTTTGTTCGTCAGCCTATATTATAGTAGCTAAGTATAAGGCCACCGTTTTGGTTAAGTTGGTCCTCGTATATTTTTACTATTCTTCTATAACATACAATTAAAAAAATCTAAGTTTTCTGTTATTTTGATAGAACCAAATTGAGGAGAACTAAGTAGATACCTGAACTAACCTATCTCTTATACTTATCATAGGTGCTCGTATTATATGCAAATCTATACCTAATTAAAAAATAGAGAGTTTTGACTCAAACTTTACAGTGAAAACGTCACAAACACACCATACCTAAGTAATAACGTTGACTCTATGTTTTTTTTTGCAAATTAGTACTCCCATTACCCCACCATACAATTTTTAAATTAAATTATTAAGTGTAATATACTTATTGGTTTTTTTCAGCCGTCTGGATATGGACAAAAAAATCTGGATATTTATTATTGAACGAGCGAGCGAAGAGCGATGTTCGCTCGACGATAACTTCAGTAAATTTAGTCGGATCGTCATGAAATTTGGTAAGCAGTTTATTAAGGCAAAGATAATTTTTAAGTTCGTGCATGAGGTAAATCGGTCGAGGGGTTGCTGAGATATGGGGTCGCGAGTTCATAGCTCGGGGCGAACCACTAGTTTAGTGCAACTTAATGTTTTTTTCTCTCAATACCAACGAATTCTGGATATTCATTATAAAAAACAGTCATTGGTGCAGTGCAACCGCGCCCCTACATAGCTAAACACCACCTAGGCACGTACAAACAAAACGCTTTCCACTTTCCCCGAACGAAACCGGCGAGGTGTGGTCGGCAAACATATCCACCATCTTGGATTTGACTGTCGTCCGATGTTGCCGCAAACATGTTAGGAATAGAGCAGTAGAATATTCTAGTCGTATCCTTGAGGTTGCTCAGGACCGAAAGACCTGGTCTGAAAGGGAGGAGATCCAACAGGCTACGTAAAAAAATACTTGATATGGGTCAATTTACACAGATAAATTATTACCTAATTTTGGTGGCACTTTTTATTTGTGGGTTTTCAGAGAAAAATAAATGTTCTTACTGCAGTACGTTCTTACGTGTTGATTACTCCTCTACATAACTGAACACAGTAAGAACATCAACTCAGCAAAAAAACATGAATAAAATGTGCCACCAAAATTAGGTAATAATGTATCTCATGAAATTGACCCAAAAATAGATACCTACGCCGGCTTGTCCCAATTCGTTCGGATTATAATAATAATAATAATAATTAACTATTTATTTATTCAGATAACAAAATCCAATAACTTATCTACTAACACAATATTTAATAAAATAAAATACAAAATATTATAAATTTACAATTTGGAACGATTACGGTCTGTTTATTTATTATTATCAAATTATTTTATGATCTATTTTTTTGTCTTTATTGCGCACTTAGCGCCATATAAATATACAGCTTATTTACAAATTTAATACAGCTGAAACCTTAAAAAGGTTTATATCAGCTGAGTTTGAGTCGCCTAAAGTTGGCTAATGAAAGTACACACGACAGTACGACGACTTTTACACGCTAACACTCTACTCGGTTGCGTTACGGGTGACTTTAAAACAAAAATGTTCACTCTTACGTGCTGTCGTGTGTACATAAATATTATTTTAATAGCAATTAAGATAATTTGGTCCGAAGGTATTACCCCTATAGTTACGTAGGTAACTAGCTATATAGATTTTGGGTGTTCGTACGTAGACTAACTACTGTATATTCCTAACTCGTGCAGTGTGTTACGCGATGAGGTGTTTGTTTAATTATTTTACCCGCCGCTGGTTCGTAAGGGTTGGTGGGTTGGTTGGGGGTAGGTGACAGTTCGACCCTACCCACTACAACCCTTATCCGGAACCCTGTGATAGATGAACTGGTGTCGACAAAATACGTCTACCATACTCTACCTAACCTACCTTTAATTTCAACAGCGAAATTATTACCTAATTTTGGTGGCACTTTTTATTTTTACGAAAACCGGTGATGGATGGGCTGGTGTCGACAAAATATGTCTACCTAACCTACCTTTCGGCTACATAGGTAGGTAGGTATGTCTATTTCTCCACGCAGTCCTGTCAATTGTCAGGAAGATATCGCTCTTAGTGATAAGAGCACCATTTCATTTTGGGTAGTGTATAATCTAACACCAAAAAAAACTGAATTGCACACTTTTAAAAACTATAGGTTCTATCTAACCTAACTTAGCCCAGTTTTTTTTGTTGTGCATTTTATGACCAGAACACATAATCGGCTGAATTATTGTTGTTCTGTTGTTTACAATAATGAAAAGAATACAATGTTATAGCCGCGAACGAAAAATCGAAAAAAAATTGCCCAGTTTTGCTTCAGAATTGAATTGAATTGAATTTATTTATTTATTGACACAAAAAAAACACAATCAAAGTTAATACAATAACAAACTTATTTGATACAAATTCTGTGGCTGATGATTGGTAGGTACATAAATAGATGATACCCTGTCTCCTAAACTAGGTTGCCCTGTATTTTAGGAGTCCAGTGAACACAAAAACATAATAATCTGTTTCAGCCTTTAGTTAGTGATTGACATTATGAATTAAATTGTAAATTGAATTGAATTGAAACAACTGTGAAAAATTTTATTTCCCGCCACGCTGCTATCGTCCAACCTTAAGTGTTTTTATACCGCGTCCAGTGACACCTCTTCTCACACTAGGTGTGGAAAACCACTGGAAAAGTCGATGGATGGAAAACTCCAACGCTACAGGAGACAGGGTTTTATATGGTCCACAGGACAGACCTGCAAAGCCAACTAAGTGTGGGGTCCTTCACAAAAGTCATAAGGAAACGAGAGAGTATCTCACTCGCTCTTGAGAAACCCTATTATTATTATCAAACCAGTGTACTTATTCTGTAACAAAATTTGCATAGTTGTTAGTTCTCAAAACCGGTTTTTCATTTGCGGGAAAATAGCTATTATCGAAATAAATTACCTTTTGTTTTAAACCGGTTTTGACGAGTATCAACTGTGCTTTTTTTTACAGAATAAGTACACTGATCACCTACCTACTGCCTGAAACTTTTTATGGCAGACATCAATCCAACTTACATCTAAAAAAAAGCAACCGATACCGACCTCTTTTGTACCATTCCTCCTTCGCGAACACGAGAGCCCTAAAGAGACACGTGAAAAGGAAAAAATACAAAAAAAAGGAAGAAAAAGAAAACCAAACCCGACGTAAAACAAAAGTAAAGAATACTGGCCCCTAGGTCGGTATGGTAATGTGGTGAGCCGTAATTGCACGAAGTCACGCAATGGATGGAACACGCAAGTATGTAAGTAGTGTGTATTTTTACTTAGATACTCGGCCTGAGTATATGTAGAAATGTCGCTTCGGGGGGGACTGGGTTAGGTATGTTTAAAAGCAGGAATGTTCGTAGCTATGTGTTGTTGAGTTAATAAATTAGATTTGTCAGGGCAGGGGGACTCTAGACGCTCTGCTTTTGACATAATTTGACTCGACAAAATTTTGTGGAAATGCTTTTAAATATTCATTTAACACTCACAGTACAGTCAAACAGTCAACTTGATGGTTACATCGATACATATTTAGACAATAACTTGCTTGGTGATGGACGACAGATAGACAGACAATTATTATTTAGTAACGCATAAAGAGACCCTGGAAGATCCAAAATGTCATGGCTTGAAACTAATGCCAGTAGATTTGACAAGATTTGTTTAAAACTTTAGCTTCAAAAGGCGAGATAACCAAAAGTGATTACAAAACTCCGATAAGAGATAGCATTGAACGAACACACGCTAGAATTCGGAAGGCAAAGTTTTTTGTTCGAAAGTCCGTTATTTGCTTAATCTTATCTTTAGACAATATTGAGAAACTAATTTCAATATTTTTTATTTTGGTTCAGTAGTTTGGATTTTACAACGTTTCAAAGATACGGTTTTATGACGTCACGCGACGGTCTGCATACTGTTGGCGGTCATAGGAACATTTTAGCGCATAAAAACAAAACTACTGGACCAAAATAAAAAATATTTAAATTAGTTTATCAATATTGTCTATAGATAAGATTAAGCCAATAACGGACTTTCGAACAAAAAACTTTGCCTTCCGAATTATAATAAGAGATGGCACAAGAAGGTATGTAAATAGAATTTTAAGAGATGGAACCTTGGAACCTGTGATCAAAACCTCACTTCATTTTATCAGAGACCAATCAGCTCGTACTTTAAATAGCAAAAGACAACAGCAGTCGAAATGTGTTTTTCATAGGACTATGTAATGTAAGGTACCGTCGGCCACAGTAACAGATACCCCATGGCAGCTCTTACCGCGCGCGGCATAAGGGCGCCAATCGAACAAAAAGGGGTATCCTAGCGTGTGGCCGACTATACATATTGCTGTTGACAAATGTACCTAGCTGTAGTCATATTGCATTCTAGACAGTTATTTATAGACTAACCCAACACCCTGTCCAACCTTAATATCATGAGACTAAACCACAATACCTAGAAATTCCTCCAAAACGTCTGACTAAAACTTCTAAGTAGGTGATTAAAGGCGTTTTTGTATCGAGAGCAAATCTTCCTTGGAAGTTATTCGGATCGGCTCGAGGCACTAAATCAAGGGTGCTCAACCCTACGCCCGCGGAAAGAATTTTAAATGGCCCACGCAAGTAAGTTTTGAAATAGGTAAGCACCATTTCGCATGTCCTGAGAGTATACTGAAATAAGTATTGTCAGTGGCCCATCGTGAACGTCTGAATCCACAGTTTGGCCCGAATGTTAAAAAGGTTGAGCAGCCTTGCACTAAATCATCGGTTTCTGATCGACATTCCTGAATTTTTGATCCGAGCCCATTAATAATAAGAAACTGACGTTTTTTCGACAAAATAAAGAATCGAGGAAACAACGGAAAGGCGCATCAATTAAAATTTTGTTTCGGAAATGTGTGGAGTATATTGTAAATATTCTAATGGCCTATGGCTATATCCCCTTAAGAGGATATAACAGTAGTCCCGGATTTCCTCCCTGAATAACTGTATGCTGTGGGACTGTCCACCCATGGTGTGTCGGACCGTTTAGATTTTTTCGATAAATTATTGTTAGCAGAAGCTAATACAAAAAAAAACGTATTATAAGTGGCGACAAAAGACGCGAACTCAGAAAATTTCAAGTAAGGCGATCTCAAGTAGGTAACTCAAAAAAAGTAAAATGCTAATGTCAAACCTTACCTAAGGTCAAACTTGAGTAGCTGTCAGCATATTAATTATTAGAATTAAATTTAGAATAAAGAAAAAAATTTAGAATTAAGATAGTGTCTTTCTTGAGATTGATATCGACATGAGCCAAGGCTTGACATTAGCATTTGACTTTTCTGAGATCACCTACTTGAGTTCAATCTTGAGTCGACAACTATTAATGCCACCCTAGATGTGTGACCATTGACCACAACCCTCAGTTATGAAGATATCGATGCAAGGAAGAGGAGATCTAAAGGCTAAGTTATTAAAAGACCGAATAACATCGAATGCCCTCTCCAAGGTTTCCCCGAACACGTCCGATTGATCACTGATCAATCAGACCTCGTCTCAGAGGCAATAAATCTGACTTCCTACCCTCAACCATGTTATTAGGAGCACGATAAGCCTGTAATTATTGACTATGTATCATATTGATCTAGCTTCGATAGATTTTTGGGCTTGCACCTTTTTTGGTTCCCCCCTGAAACAAAAAAAAGGTTAGTGGTATTGTGTTTTGGTGCATGCTTGCACACCATTTTTTTTTTTCTGCTTAGTGTACAATCCTGAAGTTTACGACAGTCGATGCAAAGGTCTTGGTGGGATTGCATCGTCTCCATAAAGGTACCTACAGCTTACAAAATTCAATCATCAACACAATATTAACATCAAATATACCAACCTTCATCGAACTTATCCATAATATAGTGTTTGGAACTTTGGAGTCTTTTTTGCTCTTGTGGTTTTAATGTTTCATCATTGTTTCTATCACCAAAAATAATCTTACTCATTCAATATGGTTCTGCTGAACATTATTTTTGGATCGAATGACAAAAAATATTGAAAATATAGTACTGTTATGGATTCAATGCATAAGAAGACACTTTATAATGATTTTAATAAGGGTAAAAATTCGCCAGGGATAGGACTTGAACCCGCAACCTCTTCCATACCGTGCAGGCGCTCTACCAATTGAGCTACCAAGTCAAGTAAAGGTCGATGCTAATTTCCCAACCTTATCGATACTCGTCTTACGGACTTTGCTCACCCGTCAAACTTCAAAAGGTTTTTAGGGAGAAAAAATAGACGACCAGATAGAAAACAAAAACCCTAAGAATCTTCCTCTAAACCGAACCACCAAGAGATGCTGATAACGCTTAAAAAAAGCCAACTTCGGAAAAAGCCTCTGGGCAAGTCGTTTCTTCCAAGTAGAGACAGCAAAATGAGCTAAGTGCTGCAAGACTTTGCTGAAAAACGATGGCATGGAGCAAGTCTATTTTATGTTATTTATTGTGTTTATTGCTGCGAAGGAATCGTTCTTGTTATTTGAGACGCCTAGCTTGATGGCAATATTGGCGATACAAAGATAATACAAGGTGTTACAAAAGTACCTAACTCTTTTTACAGGGTGTAACCTACTGGTCCACAAGATGTCAAATCTGTGAAAAAAAGTTGAAAAAAACAATTTTTATTTTATAACCCCAAAATTGAAAAAATTTCATTACTTTTTTGTTTTTGTTATTAGCTAAAATTTAATAATATGATTGTGTGTGTAAGTGCATTTACATAGCTTTGAGTTGTTAAAACATTGTGAAAGTCAATGAAAACAATATTTAAAAAATACTTTTCTCCCGCCACATCGTTCACATTTTATTAATTAAAAATTTAACGGAACGTCATAGAGCAACAAAAATATTCAGGTTGTGATCCCTATCACCGGGTGCGATTACCCTGTAAAAAGAGTTAGGTACTTTTGTAACACCTTGTATAGGGCCCACCAAGAGTGATTTTTTAGGTTCTATACCCCGGCGATTTCATGACATTGTTAGTGGCCTCTAACCTATCATCATGATCATCATCAGCCTGTTAACACCCACTGCTGAGTAAAAGCCTCTTCATGCTCACGCCACCGCTCACGATCCTGTACCTGTGCAACCACTGTTTTCCGGCTACTTGGGCTATGTCATCTGAATGAGGTATTGCTTTTTGTTCGATTGGCGCCTTTACATAGATAGAATTTTCTTTATTGTACACCAAACGAATTATTTACATAGAATTTTTTTTTTTTTTTCGCCTTTGTGCCACGCGCTTAGAGCTGCCATGGGGTATTTATTTATTTATTTATTTTTGGAAGGCTAACTAACTCCTAGACTGTGGCCGACCGTAATTGGTTTGATATTATATTTGTATGATGTATAACTTTATAAGGTAAACTATTTTCATTGCGCACGCTACGCAGCTTACAAAGTGGAGTTTCGGTACCGAAATATATTTTTGTTCAAGACGAGATTATAATAATTTTCGTAATTTGTAATTACGATGGCTCCCGCTACTGTTTTCACATAAATAAATCCACTCCTAAACGGCACAGTTGTGTAATGTAAAATTACATGTTACACGCCGCCTTTGAAGCTTTAAGTAGTTGTTGGAAAGTGAAAGCACTGGGACTCAAGAAAATATTGACACCTTGGATTTATCATTTGATGAAGAAAAAAAACAAATAGTTGCTTACAATCAGCCAGTGTTAGTTATTTTTAATGCAGCGTTGTGCGGTGCGGCACATTCAAATTTTGAATTTCGAATGTCTAATTTCACTGGCAGGGTGCAAAAATGAAGTTAGGCTAAAACCGGCTTTTCCGAGCCTGGGAGATGAAAAACTATTTATTTCGGTTCGTTTCAACCTAGCAGGGCTTGAGCAAGGTACAATGAAGTCGTCTTGCAGTGCCTCAAGGGTGTGCTGTTGATGAAAGACTGAAAGTAAAAATAAAAATACTGGTGAATAAGTAGTAGGTACTTTAAGCTCTCTCAATCCAAAACCAAACCCTATTTCCTAAAAAGGCCCCGCTTTAAGAAATCTCAAAATAATGTTGATGTATGTAGCCCGATTATCTGACAAGCTGTAGTAGTTGCGAGGATCGAGAAAAGTGAGGTGAAGATGAAGAAACCATGTTACAGCAACTTGATGGATCCATAATGATGATGATGATGATGTCGAATAAAAAATCTGTGTTACGTAGGTACTTAATTAAAATCTAGATAAAAAGTATACAATCTATTCAGTTTTCAGAACTCCAAAGAGAGAACACCTTCGCCGAAAAAGGGCTACAACCCAAAAATATCCATAAAATAATAACCGACGCGTATAAATTCATAATTGCCGGTTACAACGTACATTTATCGAATTAATCTATCGCTACGGAGTCGATATTATAAATTTGATCGCTTACCTCGTCGGCCCTCAGCTTCCGACGGCACGTTTTTGGTTATTTTTTGAGTTACGCGCCTTTTACACCGCAGGTGCCGTGCCCACCAAAAGCTGGATAAAAGTTTTAGCCGCAAAATTATTCTGATGTACCTAATATCCGAAACATTTTTATTGATTTCTAACTACAACCACAACTTTAGTTTGTTCAGGTTAAGTAATTTTTTTTGTAGTTTATCCACCTCTTTTCGTCCATCGTCCATCAACCATCACAAACCTTTGCAGTTCCATTATTAATTAAAGCAACTAAGTGCATTATGATTACTTAAGGTGGGACGATAGCAACGTTCCAACTGACCACCTTAATTGTTGTTTTGTTGTTTACAATATTGTTTAAAAAGAATACTATATTATTCCCGCGAACGAAAAATCGCTGAACAAAAATAGCTCAGTTTAGCTAAAAAATGTAAAAAACTGCTATCGTCCCACCGTAATAGTAGTTTATGCAACTGTCATATAAGAGAGATTCTTAGAATACGAGTGTGGGTTTATGATAATAGTATCACACGAGTATTCTAATATCGTCTTATACTCAGTTGCATACACTACTATTACGGTGGGACGATAGCAGTTTTTTACATTTTGTACTAAACTGAGCTATTTTTGTTCAGCCATTTTTCGTTCACTCATTTATCATTTTCCATTTTCCATGTTGCAAAGATTTGAGGTTCGAGTCTTGTCTCGTGCAAAATTCAATCTACAATATATCTTAAAATAACCATAATAAACGATTTTATCTCAACACAACATTACACATGCTACACTTTAGGAGGGCTGTCAATTTGTAAGCTTAACGTTGGAGACTTTTTTTAATAATGATCATACCTACACAACTTTGACCAAATAAATCTGCTGTTCCATACATTAGGATGTTTTATTGGCCTTATGTAAGAGTGAAGTTGATCAGTAAGTATATCACTCAAGGTTTTTCTAACGAATTTCAACCCTGTTGTTTGATTTAGATCCATAGACATTCCTATAAGACCACAAAGTATTACAATGTGCTCACAAAACAACGCAAAAGCACATCAAAGCGTCGTCGTCAGTTTCTAAGAATAAAAATCAGTGAGACGGGCGTCCGGCAAGACCATAACTCATGCATACACAGTTGTACATAAAATGCCCTAGGCGGGGTTCGAACCTACGCCTTTGTACCAGGTAGCCGCCGAGTTAACCAACCGACCCCACTTAAGTGAAAAAAATCTCCAAGCAAAAATAATCCGACGGAATTTAAAGACTAAAGTTCAAAGTGTTTTTTGCGGTTTTTTGAGTTACGTCGTTTTACCTTCGAGCGCTGATATACGATACCGTCGATAACAGACTCGAATGAAATTTATTTGAGGCCGAATTTGGCTTCGCTTTGAACCTTATTTTTGAAGAGACAGAGTTGAAAATTAAAGGTTTCGTCAGACGAAACGTTGACTTAATTTTTGTATAGGAATAAATTTATATCAGTCTTTGACCGCAGCAGAACACTCCAAATTACAAACAACCAATGTGACATTGACACGGAACAAACCAATAAAACCCTTATAAACAGAGACGTAAGATGAATAATCGTGAAGCACGGTTTTGTGTTAATTTTTATGGATGTCGCGTCCATGAGACGTGAATGGAGTTATTTTGAATATTTAAAAATATCTTAACGATGAATATCAAAGAGAGCTTTCAGTATATCAAAGCGGCGGTTAACCTTCTGGCTACTTAAATGACAATATATTTAGAGGAAGGGCACCCCGTCCACTAGCGCCGCCAATTAAGGTGATAACCTAGGCACACACAACAGGGGGTTACCCTTGACGCTATTGCGATCAAATTGAAAAAGTTTTAAAATTAATTTCTCTTTGCATTCGCATAGTAATGCTTTGATTTTAAATACTTTGTAATGTTTATTCAAAGGTAAGGCTGTTTTATTCAATAAAAACACAAAATGCGTCTTAGTTTGTAAAATATTAAATTTTGTAAATTGCGCCTTATTGCGGCTGTATTGGAAAAATGCGTCAAGGGTAGAAGGGCTCACCGCCAATGGAAAAATAATCATATCTTAGGTCCTAAAAATAGTTAAGCCTCGCATTGAGTACCTTACGTTTCGTTTTTAGCAAAAAACACATCGAAAAAGAAGATATGTTTTTGTTCCATTGGCGGCGCTAGTTGTGCCTAGGTTTAGGCCTTAATAAAAAAAAAGTTTTTTGCTAAAAACGGGCCGTCAAATGAAAATCCCTATTCTAATTAATTTTTAGGACCTAATTCAATGTATTTCAGATGTGCATCCATATTATGTTAGTAGAATCAAAGAGCATACCTATAATACAAGTAGAATCTTAAGAGATACCTATGTTACTTAGTATAATAAAACCTAAAAAAATATATTAATTAAGGCCAGACGAATAAATACTGCACAAGAAAAAAAGGCCACTTTTGACATGTGCAAATTCTAGACCTTAATTAGGATCACCATTTTTTATGGAAAGCCCTTTCAAACAAAAAAAAATCATCATGAAAATCTGTTCACCTAGAAAAAAGTTATGATGTAAGTATATTGACAGCTGACACTAAAAAAATCACCTGCTACCATCTCTACATAGGTTACCAGCGCGCTAACTCGCAAACCACAGCTTCAACTATTAGAGCACCATTAAACACAATAAAATACACCTGAAAACAATTCACGGATAGCTTTATTACTGTGTAGAGTCAAGGCGTGAAAATGTATAGAAGTTCCGACGGATGAAGAACGGGATTCTTAATCCTTTCTCGAGTTTTTTTTTTATAACCTAAAAATAGCTTTATTCCTGAAACGCGTTAACTTCTAGGTGTCATTTCCAATAACTTTAGTTCTATGACTTTTCGAATCGCTCGATACTTTTTTTTTATTGTATTATTTATTTAAATAAAAACTTAAGACGCATTTTGCATTTGTACGTTTCTTTAAAACGATTGATCTTATAATCAAAGTTATCCTACCTAAAATACAAATAAAAACCTATTAAATTAAAGGCATGCAAATATGAATGGTAGGTACAGAACTTTTAATAATAGGTACATTTCTAGTTTATCGACTATATTTAATTTACTACTTCCATAAGGCTATGTAGGTACGGCCTTCTGTGGTAACCTCAACCACATTATGATAGAAGAGAATGAATGGTAATTTCGAAGAATAGTGTAGTTAGGCCGTTTTGTGCGAAACTGGTGCTTAAGTCTGTAAAACGATGTGTGGACTCTGAATCATGGTCATTTTAGATTTTGCCAAGTACTGTGGTAAAGTAGAAGGCCTGTATCATGGATTAAGTGCCTAATGCCTAACTAAACAAGTGGTTATAAAAGCTACGTAAAGAAGTCATAGTTTTCATTATCTTGTTATACAAAAGAGTCACAAAGAACCGTGCTTTTGCTGTCTTGATTTGAATCCTAGTAGGATGTACATTCGACAGCACGTCGACCCTTTCACGCTAGCACTCTACTCGGTTACGTTACGGGCGACTTTGCAAAGAAAATGTAAAGGTTTATCTACGTCCTGTTGATTGTACTTACATAAACATAATCACTATCGTATTTTTTCTATTTAGTGTCACATATTTTGACTAAGGTCAGTAGAGTTAGTGAAGTTAGGGCTTGTAGGGTGGTATTCTAGAACGCTACTTAAACTCAGTTTAAACAGAGTTCAGACTGTCGATAAAGCAGTGCATGTTTTGATTTGAAGGGAGGGATATTCAAATCAAAACATGCACTGTTTTATCGACGGTCGACACCTACTAAACTCTATTTAAACTGAGTTTAAACAGAGTTCAAGGAGCTTTCTAGTTTGAACTGAGTTTAAAAAAAGTTTAAGTAGCGTTCTAGTTTGAACTGAGTTTAAGTATCTTTCATGAATACCACCCGTAGAGTTAGAGCGTGTAGAGTTATAAGCTACATGAGATCTGATAGCTTTTTGACAATGCGAGTTGTATGGTCTCTTGGCAACATTTTTTACATGAAATGTTGGGTTTTGGTGGGATAGGTATTTCAACATTTTTTTACTGAATTGTAAATGGATTTGGATGCTCTATACACCAAATAATAAGTTACTAAACGCATAATTCCTAAGAATTTGATTGGTAGTACGGATTTTAGATGGATTTTTTAATGAAATCCGATTCCATGCGGTCTTCATTATGGCAACACAAGACACTTATGCAAATATGCATGTCACGTGACTAACGAACGCGATACTATAAGAATTAGCATTAGCAAAAAAATACAGGGAATTTATAGAAACATGGGAAAACTTTCGAAAACTTTCCGGAAATGTTTACAGTGGAAACATTGCCGGGAAGCGTATATAGAAATGCTAGTTCAGTACGTCTCCGCCAGGCTAAGACGAACTGAATTAGCATTTTCTAAAATTTTGTAACGATAATCACGCGTAAATGCTGCACCAATACGTCACAGAGGGTGACGTATTGCAGTAGGATTTCTTCATAAATACGCATTTAAATGCTTAGAAAATGCTAATTCAGTTCGTCACTGCCGGCTCGCGTGACGTATTGTGGGCGTAGAATTCCTCTAATGCGATAACTCCAGAAAGATCAAAGTGCAGCCAAATTCCATTGCGCGACGTAAAGACAGGGGAATATCAGGGGAGGAAGGATCCAAGCTGGGCGTCCTATCACATTAGAAGCTCGAAGTGCCAAAAAACGATCTCATAATAGCTTTTAACATTGAAAATAATCAACCATGTGCCAAAAAACATTGAGTAAAACAATTCTTATTACCAATTACACTATTCATTTTTCGTACCTGTATTTTCTTTATTTGTCATGCTGTAAGTTAATTCTTAGCCGCCCTTCAGCATCAGTTTCACGTTGACGAACCGAATTAGGATAACCCCACTTACGTTGCGTTATATAACTTGAAATCCTACTGCAGTACATCACCCTCTGTGACGTATTGGCGTAGCATTTACGGGTGTTTATCGTTAGAAACTGCTAATTCAGTTCGTCTTAGCCTGGCGGAGACGTACTGAATTAGCATTTCTATATACGCTGCCGGGAATGTTTCTGCAGTCACGCTTGAGGAAACTTTTCTATCCACCGAGCTACCAATAGACAACTCTTACCAACCAAGGTTTTTTCACACAACAAGTCTCATTTATCCTTCCTTCTTCAATCAAAACAGAGACCGTGGCCCCGAGCGGCGGCGCAACGTAAGTATCATGCCATTGGCGCTGCTTGGTAATAAAGCAGGTGTTTTAGTAGCGAAGAGGAGCGTCGAGCGGTAGCGAGCGGCGGAAAGCAAGCAGCAATTCGTAAGTATCATACCATTGGTGCCATTAGCGCTGCTTGATAATAAACCAGGTGCTTTAGTACCGATGATGAGCGTCGAGCGACAGCGGACGGCGGATAGCAAGCGGCGAGGTACAGTTAGATTTTTCGCGGCTGTGAAAGTTTCATAACTTTTTAGGAAGGTCTCTAATCATATATATCTTTAGAACCCCGCTGATACACTAGTGCCCAAGTAGTATATTGGTATTGCGACGCGACAAAAATTACTCATGATTAGCTTCAAGTCGTAACAGAGATTTAATCAAAGTGTGTGTGAGAGAGGGTTTGTGACGTGTGTGTTTGTGAAGAGGATGTGTCTTTTGGGGAGAAAAGAGCTTTTTTATGCTATTATTGTTTCGAGATGTGCTTACTTATCTAGTAAGTAAGTAAGTTATTTATATAGTATATTTATTCACAAGATAAAACTTTTTTTACATAATTTAAACTTTATTAGAACATAATTAAATACAAACTAAAAAAAAAAGATAAAACACAGTACAATGATACTAAGAACTAAAAATACACAAGTAAGCATGTTGGTCACTACGTAAACAAACGCAAAATTGTGTTACAAAGAAGGTGGAACTTCTCGTAACGCTATCTAGACCACCCCACATATTTTCTACTCTAGGGATCAAGGGCACTATATTTTTACTGACTTAAAAAATTGGGGAGGTTCTATGTGTGGCCGTATGGATTATTTTTAATCCACCTTTTAATCGACTGCGTTTCAGCAACGGGTAAAGCTAGAAAGTGCATCGCTTACATCCCCGCTGCCGCTTGTCGCTCTCTCCATCGTCTAAGCCCTCACCATTGCTTCGGTAGGCATATAATTATACGTACCACAGACTACCTGGAACTGGATGCGTATTATCTACCGGCTACCGTGATTAGATGGTACACAGATAACGCGTTGTAAAAATAAAGGGAGATTTGTTTTTTCGAAGCCGTGGCTGTTCAGGCTCTTGGTCGTGGGTTTATTTTTGGGATATTTTAGGGCCGGTTTCTGAATCGAGAAATTCACTAAGTTCATACTTAAGTATCGTTCTGTCACGTTCTTTTCTGTGACATCTATAGAGACAGGACAATACGTAAGTTTTTGTTTAGTGAAATTCTCAATTCAGAAATCGGAGGTTAAACGGGAGAGCGGCTCTAGATTAAAATTGTGCTAATTTTCACCACTTATTATCTTTTATGTGTCATTAGGGTAGTCGACCTAAACACTATTTTAATTTTGAATCTATTAAGTTTTTTTTTAAGCCGTGTTTTAACAGTCTAAATACACTCCAACGAAAAGCACCGTCCAAGCAGGCTAAAGCTTCTGATTGGTCGGCGATTTTGTTTTATTTCCATTCAAGTAAATTTTGACGCGTACAGCTCCTTTCTAGTTGACGTTTTTGTGCCCATAGACAACATGTCAGAAGAACCGACCAATCAGAAGCTTTAGCCTTCTTCGACGGTGCTCTTCACAGAGCACATTGTACTTTGACCGTGAAAAAACTTTGACCCATACGAAGGAAACATGACGTGTAAAGACTTATGATATGGTTTAAAAATCGTTTGGGACAGGACTTGTGCCGTGCCATCGCTCCACCAATTAGAGCTACCGAGCCAAGTAACTATCCATGCGAATTTGAGTAGAGGTGCGGGTTGGAATAATCACTTGCCTACATTTAGGTCCAAATGTTATCAAGAAAGAATTCTGTAACGCAATGGCGTATCGATGGCGTCCCAGTAGAAACATAAAACCAGGTTTTCCTCGTTTTTCTGCTACAACCAGCGAACTAATCCTCTAGAGTTAGAATCAGAATATTCTTTGCTGTAGGTAAGCACTGCAGCGCCGAGTGGTCTCTTCACCCATCTAGTGTGAGTGAAGGTGCCACTGGACGCTGTATAAGTCATCTCATTGCGTAGATGTAAAGGCCTTAGTTTAGGTACTATAAAAACAAAGGACCGACAACATTATTAAATCGTAATTGAGGCCGTCAACTGGAAGCCCATTTTGGCACCATCACGTTACAGATTCAGGCCGCTGTTGACTATTTTGGTAACCAAAAATAAAGGCATTGCTCTGCTATAGAAGAAAAAACCATCGCTCGCTACCATGTATGCAAGGAAAACACATTTGAATCAGTCATGTTTTTTTTATAATAATAGCTTACATTGAAATAATAATTATATTTTGTAATAATAGGTTTCTAAGATAGGTACCTACACCTGCAATAATTATAAGATTTCAGGCTTCTAGGTTACACACGTAAGTACGTAGTACAATCTATGAGTTTGACTGTGTAAATCCTAAGACAGAAGTTCTTAGACAGGTAGGGCCATCTGTTGTCGAGTAGCAAACTTTTTGGACAGTTTACAAGATGTAAGTGAATTTTTTTTACTAAAATATTAAGCTCACAATAGCGTGATGGAAATTTGGGTAGGTATTATTTCTATGACCATTAAATAACACACATTTCAGGAATATGAAAATAGGCACGCTTGAAAATTTAAAGTATTACTAAATTTTCATTGATCGAGATCTAGAAAGGTTCTAGAATTATAAATTATTTATTGCCACAAAAGTTTGTGTTAACAAATAGACTTAGGCCCGGTTTCTGAGTTGAGAATTTTACTAAGCACATACTTACGCATCGCTCTGTCACGCTCTTTTGTGAGAAATCTGCAGAGACAGGACGATACTTACCCATTTGCTTAGCAAAATTCTCAACTCGGAAACCGGGCCATAGTGACTATTATTATTAGATACTTAAGACGCAATAGGATGTACCTACAACTAGCGCCGGCAATGAAAAAAATCATATCTTCTTTTTGGAAGCGTTTTTTACTAAAAACGCTCCTGCGATTTATCAACGCGAGGCTTAACTATTTTTAGGACCTAAGGTTTGGATTCCAGTTCCTAGGGGTAGAACTTAAGAATGCAATCGATTCTCGCCAAAAGTGGCCATTTACATTGGCGGCGCTAGTTGTGCGTCCTATTCAATAAAAACAACATTTTAAAAGGGAGCGCTCTCCACGCTCTCGAACAGCAACACGCATTTAAGGCTTTAATAAGGGCTAACTAGCGCCACCAATAATTAAAAAAATCATGGCTTTTTTTATAACCCCCTTTTTGAAAAAGTTAAACAGCAGAGTGTTCTATTTTAAAACTTAAACTTTCGTAAGCACTGCACATTTAGTAATATAGAATTTTCAAAAAGGGGGTTTTAAAAAAGCCATGATTTTCTTAGCATTGGTGGCGCTAGTTAGCCCTTATTTAAAGCCTTAAGAGGCCCAGATTTCTACCAAAAATCAATAAAAAGAACTCTACCCCTTTTGGGTCGATGGCGTGATGATATTTCCGTAAAAGCCCGCAGTGGCAGGGCAATAATTATAGCTGGAAGGCACGAGGCTCGTGATCTTTGAAAAATCAAGTTTAACTCAAGTTTTGGGTTCGGATTTCTGGAAGGACCGAGAAAAAAGCTCTTTGGCTATGCAGCACCTAATGGATTAAGTAGTATCTAATTTGTACATCTGAACCAAAATATATTATTATGTAGGTACCTACCTAACATACATAATATAAATTGGAGCTAAATATTTTGAGTGCTGGTTCAAAACCGGCTCGATTAGGTATTTTAAAAACAAGTCGCGAAGATGGTGTGTAGGTAATCGTATGAGGTACCCCTGGTGTAGTTTTAGACCGCCCAAAAGGTTCCAAAGTTCTTTTGTTTACAAAAATGAAAAGAATTCTATGTTATTGCCGCGAACGAAAAATTGCTGAACAAAAACAGCCCCTCTACCCTTGACGCTATTGCGATCCAATTGAAAAAGTTTAAAAATTAATTTCTCTTTGAATTCGCATAGTAAGGCTTTGATTTTAAATATTTTGTAATGTTTATTCAAAGGTAAGGCGGTTTTATTAAATAAAAACACAAAATGCGTCTTAATTTGTAAAATATTAAATTTTGTAAATTGCGCCATATTGCGGCCGCATTGGAAACATGCGTCAAGGGTAGAGGGGCAGCTCAGTTTAGCTACAAAATGTATAAAACTGTGAACATTTTGAATTTCCCGCCACGCTGCTATCTTTCCACCTTAAACCTGTTATGTACGACAGCGTCATTATCATGCTTTTGTTAAATTATAAAAATAAATTTTACTTTCATTTGAACGTCCCGAAAGATGAGCCAGGTGACCCGGTTTACTCACAATTATTTGCTTTCCCGAAACTGCGAGTGATCGAAAGTGCAAGCCTTTATTAGTGCTCAAGCTTCTGTCTTCTTCTTCTTTGGTCCCTTTTTAAGCCCCGACCCAAAAAGATATTCTTCGCTGTACTACAAAAATGGTTGCCTGGCAGAAATCGCTTTTAGCGATAAGGCCGCCAATTGTCTGCTTACTGATTAGTTTTAAGAATTTCCCTTGTAAATAATAAAATTTATAGTGTGCAATAAAGAAATCTATCTATGTACAAAAACATAAAAAGGACCGAGACAGCATTAATAAATCGTAATTGAAGCCGTCAACTGGGAGCCCATTATGGCACCATTGCGTTACAGACATACTGCCGGTTTCTGATTTGAGAAATTCGCTAAGCAAGCACTTTAATATCGTTCTGCCTCTGCGGATTTCTCGCAAAAGAAAGTGACAGGACGATACTTACCCATTTGCTTGGCAAAATTCTCCATTCAGAAACTGGGCCTTAGGCCTCAATAAAATTCTATGCTACTACGTTTGACTATTTTTGCCCATCGTCCAATCATTAAGTAGATATTTTCCTCACTAGTATACCCAATGTGAGAAAAGTTAAATCATTCGCTCATTTGGTTATCCAAAGTGGTTTATTTTTCAATTACACTCTACGTAATTGCACTACTAAAAGTGCGGACTTCATCTCACTGTTGCTCTTTTTATTAACCCCTGACCCAAAAAGAGGAGTGTTATAAGTTTCACGCTATATGTGTGTGTGTGTGTGTGTTTGTGTGTGTGTGTCTGTCTGTCTGTGGCACCGTAGGTCTTAAACGGGTGAACCGATTTGGATGCGGCCACTTCTATTTGAATGCAGGTTTTCTAGCGAGCATTCCTTAGATATTATTTTATCATAGCCGGTTCAGCCGTTTATGACATAATGCTAATATGAAGCTAAAATGTCGGAAGTATTTACAAAAAATAATTTCGCCGTTATAACCCCTGGGGCCGGCTAAAACGAAGCCGATTACCATTGGTGAAAATCGAAGTTCGATTTATGAAAAATTTACTGGGTGGCAGTAAAATTAACTGGGTGGCAGTACCTTTTTTCATAAATCGAACTTCGATTTTACGCCAATGGTAATCGGCTTCGTCTTAGCCGGTAGACCCCCAGAGTCTGAGACAATGTAATTTGTATTTTAAGAATTTTCATGAGCTCTACACCGCTAGTACTCAACCAAAGTACGAGTATCATTATCACAGTAAATGCAATGCGAAGCGTAAGTGTGAATTGGTACACTACACCCATAAATACTGCGATAGCATCTGTAGGCAAATTACTTTTGTAACAACCATTATGTGATTGTTAAGTAGGTGTCCGTCTACTATCTACTTTAATGTTGTTTAGATTCGCACAGGTTTTTTGTTTTATTTTTTTCTCGGGTGAATAATTCAGCCAAGGTTCTTATGGTTAACTGAAGCCTTCCCGTGGATTTTATTTCACATAGCGTTGGTACGACACCAAAGAGACCCAGAGGAAGACCAGGGAAGCGGTGGAAGCACTGCCCCTCTACCCTTGACGCATGTTTCCAATACGGCCGCAATATGGCGCCTTTTACAAAACTGAATATTTTACAAATTAAGGCGCATTTTGGGTTTTTATTGAATAAAACAGCCTTACCTTTGAATAAACATTACAAAGTATTTAAAATCAAAGCATTACTATGCGAATTCAAAGAGAAATTAATTTTAAAACTTTTTCAATTTGATCGCAATAGCGTCAAGGGTAACCCCCCTGTTTTGAGGAAGATCTACGGCGAATAGGCAAGAAAACATCTTGGAATACGGAGGCCAGAGACAGAGCGAAATGGAAGATCGTTGAAGAGGCCAAGAGCCATAAAGGGTTGTAGTGCTGAAGGAAAAAACAGAAGTAAGTAAAAGGGATATTGGTTCATTTTCTTCGGGGATGATTTTCATCAAATCCTTTCATAGTGCACCTGTAAATACCCTATGATAAAAGGTCATGAGCCTTGTTTTTTTTATATTTAAACTAGTTTTCTGTCAGTAGAAAGCGTATCGTTTTTCTATTTGTGAAGGAAAACATCGCGAAGAAACCTGAGTATCTAAAAATTCTAAAGGGAAGAAGGAGGAAACGTGGCGAGACAGCACACATTTTCACAGCTTTTTAAATTTTGTAGCTAAACTGAGATATTTTTGTTCAGCAATTTTCGTTTTACGACAACATAATAGTATTATTTTCTTTATTCCAAACAACAGAACAGCAATGATTAGGTAAGCCGATTTATTTTTCTGGTCGGCAAACCAGTGGTTGCCCAAAAAACTAGAAGTTCGAGCAAATCTCATAGTCAGCTGAATTATTGTTGTTTTGTGGTTTAGAATAATGAAAATATACTATATTATTGCCGTGAAATAAAAATAGTTGAACAAGTTTAGCTACAAAGTCGGAAAAAACTCTAAATTCATTGAACCTTAGATAAAGATAGATAGATAGATAAAGAGTTTATTGTACTACCAAAACATATACAGAAAATGAAAGAAAACAGTGGAGTTACTTATAAAACTTAAACTAACTTAAATTAACAAAACAGACATTTTTAAACAACAATATTAAATTAAGTAAGTACCAGTTTAAAGTTATGTGTGTGAGTGTGTGTCCGGCAATACAATGGGCCACAACTCAGTGCCTGTACTTGCCAAAAGGCAAAACACTGATTTTCAGTTGTTGCCCTTTAGTGCTGAGCGCGCGTTGCCTTAATACGGAACTACAACTTTTAAACATTTTACACCATTTTTACGATAAAAAGCAAGTACGATAATAACACCATACAATACATACCTAGACTTGTCCTGAAATTAGAAAAATTTTGCTCGATTATTAATTAATTATAATTTTGAATTTACCTTAAAATGAGATAGTATTATATATTAATAAATAGATATTCATATTTTGGACAGATTTCAATCATTTTAAATAGAAAATATCAAACGATCCTCACACCGGATACACCGCCACCATCGCGAAGGCCTTTGGAATGTTTAGTTTTTGTATTTCAAGAAGATGCGATTTATATAGTTTTTTGAAACAAAGTTTAGTTTTTAAAATTCTTAGAGGCGGAGGAATATTATTCCAACACTTCGTCGCGTGGTAGCGGAAGCTGCCAGTAAATGTGGCAGTATAGTGTTTTTGAATAGCTAGTGGGGGGCGCGTTGACCTGGCATTGGATTCATATCTATTAGATCGTAGAAGTTTCAATTTAGAAAAGAGATACTCTGGGGCTTGATGTTTCATTACGTCAAACATTAAACATGCCAAGTGTATAAGTCTACGAGACTCCATATTTAACATGGACGCGTTGTTCAGGAATGGAGAGATATGACTTCTCGGGGGCACCGAGAAACAGAACCTGCAGCAAGCATTCTGCACACGCTGTATTGATCTTTCAGATCTAGACAGGATACGGGGTCCATACACCAGATCACCATAGTTTAGCCTGGAGAGTATAAGTGACTCACATAGAGTTATGCGTGCCTTTTCCGAGAGTAGATTTCGAATTTTATACAGTATTTTAAGGCGAAAGAAACAGTTTTTGACAAGGTGATCAATGTGACTCTCAAAGCGTAGTTGGCTATCAAAAGTAATTCCTAAATTTTTCGCTTGATCAACACGTTCAATTTTTTGTCCAAGAATACTTACAACGGGGGTTGAAACAGTAACTTTAGCGATCTGAGGCTTGGTGCCAAGTACCATGAACTTTGATTTATGTGGATTAAGCACAAGAGAATTTTTTTTGGACCAATTTGCGATACTATCCAGATCATCATTTAAGCCCAGAACTGCTTGATGAATCTTGTCAGGTTTCTCAGATACATATAACCTTAAGCCCGAACTCTCTCTATCTCTCTCTCACTGCGAGAAAGCCTGTATTTTTTATTTTTTATTAACACCATGGTTCTGGTTCTATGGTATTACAGTGCCAATTATAAATCGTCGGTTATAATAATCAGTGATGGTTAATATAGCTCTACAATGTTGCGAGTGAACTAGCTAGGGCTGTAAAATATACAAAAACAAAGAACAAATATTTAAACTAACATGCATGAAAAAAAAACCCAGCTAATAGGTCTGTGCAATGACATTCTAATGGAATGTCATTGGGTCTGTGGGTACAGCCAGCTAGTGGTCCCCAAAACTAGTGGGACGTCTTCGATCAAGGATAAAACTAGATACAACATAGAACTCTGAAATGTGTCTGGAAAAATAGATGCCCAAATTGTCTTTGGGAGCTTATTTGCTCGTAGTCTATGCAATTAAAGTAAAACTGTACACTAATGCAATAAGGTTGACATTCGAATATTAGACGTATGGTCGAAATGATGTTTCGTATTGTTCTATTGCTGATATCATTTGTTTCTGTGGGGACAAGTTTTTATTGTGATTTTATACGTAATGCGGGACGTAAATCTTTTCTACTACTATGTATCCATAACAACCTAAACAGAGCGAGATCATTCCTCACACAGCATCGTACTTAACTCAATAAATCACTGACTCTGTCCTGACTTATGATATGAAACAGTCCCGGGTTCGAATCCCGACGCGTAATCACTGCCCTGGAGGCTGGAATTAGCCTCAATTAAGTGCTGAGTATTGTGAGGAAACCCTCTCGATTTTGTTCAAAAAATATTTTTTTTCGTCTATCTATCCATTGTTCAGGTTTTGCTCTTGTTTTGAGGAATTAAAGTTTGAAGGTTAGGAAATTGGTTGATTTATTTAGTTTGGTGTTTAACTTTTTTAACCCCCGACCCAAAAAGAGGGTGTTATAAGTTCGACCGCTATGTGTTTGTGTGTCTGACTGTAGCAACGGGTGAACCGATTTGGATCCGGTTTTTTTTTCAGAGCTTTCGAAACTAAAACGGATACAAAATTGTGTTGTGCCTTGTCTGAAGAAGGGAATCGTCGTCGTAAAAAGGTAAATGAAAATAAAACAAAATATTGTAATAAAAATTCATAATCGAAAGAATCGAATGATGTCGGAATATTTTTCAGCTTTTGTTACTGGCCGCTGCAGCCATTTACACAAAATTATAAGAAAAACTGTTTTTTTTTCTTGTTCTAAATGGCATTTTTATGTTTTTGCTAAATAGTACAGCCAGCAGCATAGATCAAGAAAAGAGTTCTTAGGTTTTATTCAACATCTTTTTAGCTTTCATAGCATGAAAATAATAACTTCACTCTTTTCTTTTTTTATTGAACCATTTATCAAAACGTTTTTAAGGAAAGCAAAGGATCCGTACATTTATAATTGCAACGTCGAGGAGAGTATTTTTCAACAAACGTCCTAATCTAGAGCAACCGGCAATTTGCCAAACGATTTTTGATTCAGACTTGGGCTGAAATATATAAAATGTAGAGTAACCATAACTCTGTAGTAGGTAAGTAAACACAAAAGTATTTATTCCTCGGACACCTCAAGTTCTAAATGTGATTTCCAACAACTTTTGATCTACAACTAATGGCGAAGGCGCATTTTTTTCATACGAAAAAGTTTTTTAAATTTTTTTTTTGCTCAGTGTAACAAATAGGAGCAGCCCCTCTACCCTTGACGCTATTGCGATCCAATTGAAAAAGTTTAAAAATTAATTTCTCTTTGAATTCGCATAGTAAGGCTTTGATTTTAAATATTTTGTAATGTTTATTCAAAGGTAAGGCGGTTTTATTCAATAAAACCACAAAATGCGTCTTAATTTGTAAAATATTAAATTTTGTAAATTGCGCCATATTGCGGCCGCATTGGAAACATGCGTCAAGGGTAGAGGGGCAGGACTCAGCAGGAGAGGCTGAAAAGGTGGTAGAGATTTGAGGCTGTGCACGAAGGCACGCCGCGCTGAAATTGAACACAACTTTTTAAGCATTAGAAACGTTAAGTAGGCAATTTCCCACGATACAGGCTAGGCCTTGTGTGGGGATCACCATTAAGTAATATCATGCATTTAATTTTGTCACCATGAAGTAGATTTGCAATGTTTTATCCTTGATCGAAGACTAAACTATACCTTTTTATCTGTAATTTCATTTTATTTGATTCCTATTACTAATGTATATTGAGCATGCATTTTGCTTAAATAAATTATTCTTATTCTATTCTAAAAAGTATCGAGCTTTGAGAAAAGTCGTAGAACAAAAGTTGTTGGAAATCACATTTTAAAGTTGACGCGTTTCATGAATAAAGCTAGTTTAGCTTATACTAGTTTCACTTATAGATTCCACTTGAACATTAGAGTAAGTGTTGAGGTTCGGGCCAACAGTAAAACCCGTGGATTCCTCTCGCAGCTAGGTGACCCTCTCTTGGCGCCCGGGAGTAGGTACTTCTCGCAGCTGATCGTCGTCGTCGCGTAGGTATCGACCGGGCCGTAGGTACCGGCCGGACTCGTCGCAGTGGGTACTTGCGCCCTGGTGGCACCAGGCGTGTGACCAGGCGCAGGGGTACCGGCGGCAGGGTCCGCAGTAGGTACCCGTCAGCAGGCTCGGCGACTCGGCGACTCGGTGGCGTGCTTGACCGGCGAGTTCGCAGCGGTTTAGCAGGCGGCGGCGGCGGCAGCGTCAGCCGTTTTCAGCACCAACGTCGTTGGTGGTACCGGGATGTTGCGGGGAAGAGAGAAGAGAAACAAACTTCTGCTTTCCACGATTGCTCTTAGAGAAGAGTAGTGGTAGATCTTGGCGAGTTCCGAAGATGCCCGGTACAATTTTGGGCGCGAGGCCCCTGAGTTGGGCTTTGCGGCACAGAGAGCCACCACAAATCTTCTCTAATTTGAGTCTAATTCGAATTTTATTTTGCCTATTAGAACGTTACATTTTACATCATATCTTTCTTATTTACTAACGGATTTTAATAATTCAAACGGTTTTAAGTTACGGAGAAAGAGATCTTAGTTGTGGTGTGTAATGTGTGTAGGTGCATGGATGTTATAGGCCTCTGAGTTAGCTATTTCCTACCTACTAAGAGCTGAATATCCTACCTGCCATGGGCCGTGTAAGGAGTGTGGAAATAACTTGTAAGCGGGTGTGTTATCATTTATTTATCCCTATTGATATATTTAAGTGCTTATTTAAACGATAAATTAACTTTTGAGCAAGTAAAAGTTACAAATAATATTACGTCAACTTTAGGTATTAACAATTTGGTCTTAAAATTACGGCTTAGAGTGCTATAACATTACAATACTGGTCAGTTACATACGTCTACGTGAAATAAACTTAGTTACACATGTCTACATAGATTTACAGGCTAAATTAACATCAAATTTTCATACAAAAGTTCTGGGTATAAAAAAGATTTTCTAATAGGAAAATTACATCGAGTTATGATTAAACAGGTATAAGGCAATTATTTTACATTTGAAAACAAAGAGATTCGTGGAAAAAGACACTAAATAACAAAGAAAAACAACAAATCAAATTATTTACAAACAATTCGGGTTTTTACACCCTGCTACTACCGCGCCTGCGCGGGTGACCGCGGTAAAGCGATCCGGCTCTCTCATTGGCCGAGGCCAGTTTACTTCACTTTCTCGCTATGCGCTAAGGAGCAGACTCTGCCTGGGTCGTGGGCAGTCATTCTAATTATGTAATTATGCAAATATTAGTTAATTAAGTAAGTATTATGAAAGAAAAAGAGTATTAAATGAGGTAAAGTATAGAAAAATGGAAATAATGTATTTACAACGGCATGTGCCAAATAGTAGGTATTTAGTCCTAGTTGCTTATCCTAAACATCTAAATATCTTTTTCATAGGTCGGTCGTCAACAGTCTCCCCCTCAGTGCAGAGTGGTGAGACTACTGTGCACTCAAAATAGGTGTTGACGCCGCTATATGGTTCGAGGACGCAGGGACCAAGTTGATGAGACGCGACGTGAAGGCGGCGGAAGTCTTAGGTTCTTCTGTGGTCTGGATCTATTCGCTGCCATCTGGGTTGGGAGTCGTTCCCATCTGGGTCGGCCGTGGTCTGTTGTGGCTGAGTGACTCTAGGCTGAGCACTATGTTATTCACGTGAGGGTGTGTGAATAACCTGCTAGTGAGAGTTTGAGCCGTGCGAAAGTTGATGCATGTACTTTCGTTATCGAGCGTCTGTGATTAGTGGGTGTTTCACAGGTATTCTGAGGGCGCTTGCACCGAATAGTGTGGGGTCGGTTCGCGCTTGTGGTAAGTCAGTCACTAAGCTGAGGTGGTTGACAGCTGTGTGAGTGAGCGTTGACGAGTCACTTTACGGTGCCTTCTTTGGCGCTTTTTCTTCTTGGCTTTGTGAGCGGTGAGTGTCACAAGCGGAGGAGCGACAGGCTGAGCGGAGAGCGACGGGTTTTGGGCGGATTGCGTCATCACGTTGCGAGTATAGTGATGGGCGTCCGATTTGGCGGGCTTATTCTTCCACCTTACGTGTACTCGTGGTTGTAAGGGGTCATTCCACTCGGTGTCGGTTTTCTGAGTGGTTTGCACCGTAGGCCTTTTCGGTTTTTGTGATGCAAGCTCGGGAGGTCTCCATGCTGACATTGCGATGCGTATGTCTTGATAGGCCTTGCATGTAGACAGCGGTTTCGTTGTAGATAGTGATGGCGCTTCTTGGGTGTTTCGGAAGCTTAGCGCGTAGTGGTTTTGCGTTGCGCGGGTTTTTGCGTCTTGGACGTCGTGATTTCTCACAGAAGAAACTGTCTTGTGCGATGAGGTAGCACTGAGGTCTGTTGGGAGCTTTGCGATATTTTCGTGTGCGTGATTTCGCCCCAGGAAGCTATCTGAGCTGCTTTTATCCTCCTCTGTTGTTTTCTCTTCGGTGTAGTTTACTTCGGCGATCGGTCTCTCGTCGAGGCGTGGTGGGATTCCGGCTTGCGTTCGTAGTGAACCGGGTCCGGAAGTCGGTGCGTCTTTGAGGTGAGAGCCATCAGTTTGGGTGGCGACGTCGATGGTAAGGCGCATTTTGCTCTTCTTCGAGTGTACGTCGGCTAGATGTCGAAGGTGCCGCGTCTTCACAGGTTTTGGGGTTGTAGTAGTCTCGACGGAGCATGCGAGTTTCTTTTTACGCTTGGCGCGTCGTCTTTTGCTTGACGCCTCGTGGCTCACGTGGTACGTACTATGCGATTTTGTGTATGATGGTGCGATGGATTTTATTCCATGGATGACCCATCCAAGGCTGGTCAGTGACGCAACTGGTTCGTCTGGTGTTCCATACTTAAGGCTCCTTGTTACTATAAGACTCCAGTTGTCTTGACCTATTAACACTTGAGGCCTTGCATTGTGGTAAGTTAGCTGGTCTTTGATTTCCGCTAGGTGTTTGCAGTTCTCGATGTCTTTTCTTTCCACTGACTGGGTGCAAATATCCATAGAAGGAATCGTGAAGGCTTCCATTTGATGGTGACAGTCTTGTTGTAGCCCTCTGACTCTTATGTTGAGTTTGGCCGAAAGATGGTTTAATTTCGTATCCGCTATGCCTTTCACGATTAGTCGCTCTTGGGGTCCGGTTTCTCCGATTGAGTCTGCTAACTCTTGGGTTATAAGCGTGACCGATGATCCCTCGTCAAGCAGAGCGTAGGTCTTCAGCGTTCCGTTAGGACCAGATATCTCGATGGGCGCTATCTTCAAGTATGTCTTCCAATTAGAAAGGATGCAGACTGGTGTCGATCTTTCAATGACTTTCTTGACGTAGTGCAGCAGCTCGTGGTGTTTCCCTTTGCAGTCATTTTTACCACAAACTCTTGCTTTGCAACTGGTGTGGTAGTGCTGGTTGCTCAAACATCGGAAGCAGGCGTTTGACTTTTTGATTACTTCCCATCGCTTTTGGGGATCTAGCTTCAGAAAGCTTTGGCACTTTATGATCGGGTGTTTGTCGCCACAATGCAGACACTTGACGTCTTCTGTAGCAACTGCGTTCACGTTGGCTATTTCATCTTCTTCTTCTTCCTCTTCGTAGTCCGATATGAAGCTGTCGTCGACTTCTTCGGTGATGGTGGCGTGCACCGCTCTCGGGGGAGGCCCGCGAGTTCGCTGGGGTTCTCTCCGTCGTACGGCTTCGGGCTCATATGCGTCGCTCTCTTCCACCAGTTCGTTTAAGAAGTTTCTCAACGCTATCATGATTGGTTTGTGTCGATTTTTGTGACGATAACTGAACCATGCCACTCGATATATTTGAGTTAGTTTGTCCACGATTTTTTCCGCGATTTCCTCGGAGTCCAAATATGTGTGATGGTTCATCTGTTCTATGGTATTCACCGTATTTGTGATGACTCCGGCGAAGGTGGTTAGATTTCTTCCGTCTTCTGCCAGTGGTGTCATCTTTTCTATCGTGTATATCTCGTTCTTGATGAGCCGCTTGGGCTGTCCAAACAGTCGGGCTAGGTTTTCCATAACCAACTTCGGATTGATACTACTGAACAAAGTAGAGCGTACAGCTTCTCTTGCTCGTCCCGTAATCGCTTTTCGGAGCCGCGCAACATTTTCTATGTCGCTGAAGTACTGTTTTGTGTCTTCGTATGTGGCCCGAAAGGCGATCCATTCGCTTGGGTCTCCAGCGAAGTTGTGCAGCTCGCACAGGTATCGTGGTGCTGCTTGAGGCGCGTTTCTTTGTGCAGGTGGTGCCGCTTGCGCGACCGCCTCCTTGACTGCCTGCACGAAGTCGGTAACAAGGGATGTCGCGACGCCCCGTGCGTCATCAGCAGGCGGCGCGGGCTGGGATTCTTCAACCTCCCCCTCGTGTCGCCTTGACGCTAAGTGATGTGGTTGCCTTCTCTGTTCCATGTCGTGGCGCTGTTGTCCGTTTACTGTGGAGTTGACCCACCGCTCGACATTTGGCTGCATGGTCGCTGGTTCTTCATCGCTGAAGTCGTTGTCGGTGTCGTCCAGTTGGATCATTGCTAGCTTTGTCCGTGCGGCGTTTGCCTCTCTTCGAGCAACGGCTGCTTCTTTTTCTTCGAGCTCCAGTCTTGCCTGGAGCTCAGCGCGCTTCTTAGCGCTTGACGTGGATTTCGAAGACCGGCGTAACACGGTACGCACTGATGTAGATCCGCCTCCCTGCTCACGGTGAGTGTCTACTTCAGTCATCACTTGGCTGGTGCTCGTCGCTCCATCGGTTGTTGTAGGGTTTGCTAGACCAGTAACGAAGACGCTCGAAGTCCCTCCGCTCAACGTCGTCGCTCCGCTCCCCTTATCATCCCCCCGCTCTTCAGTGTCGGAGGGGGAAAGCGGTGACTCTTGCTCGGTGGTTAATTCAGGCCGTGGAGCTCCCTTCATCTTCATTGATCTAGTCGTTCTTGTAGACATCTTCTTGTCTTCAGGTGGATGGCTTGACTGGTCCTCTTGCAGTTGCTTTGGTCCACCGGGCTCTTCGCTTGTCCCGGCACCGCGATGCAGTGTCCCTTGCGTCCCTACGTCCTCGTCCCTAACGTCCCTAAACCCAGTCCCTGTGCGGCCCTGTTTACCGCCAGCAGACTGTCCCTAGCGGCCCTACTGACCCTAGCAGACTCACTCGAGGGCCCCTTGCGGGGATATGCTCGGAGTGAGGATGGATGTAAAGGATAGGAGAGGGGGGATCTGCCCTGCAGAGGGTGCGTAGTAGGTTCAGGGTGCACACCCAGTTGGCTGGAATGTCCAACTGGAGTCACGCGGTCCTGGCCGGCATACACCGTCAGGCCCTGCCCACTCACGCTCCTTACAGGCGCAGTCAAGCTGTCAGCCTAGCCGATTGCTCGACTAGACCGGCGACCTCGCTTGAAAAGTCGCTACACCCGAAGGCGTTGAAACCACCCACGATAGCGTTTGGCACCGTTAGGTGCTACCGCGGAGTGACCCACGGGTAAACCGTGTTGGAAGGTGTCTTCTTGTTTCTTCGCTCTTCACCGCTTCCAGGTCCAGATCCAGGTCCAGATCCAGGTCCAGGGGCTTCTCCAGTACCAGCTTGGCTCGTCCAGTGTCCAAGGCTGGTTCCAGGTCCAACTCCAGGTCCAGGTCCAGCTCCAGCTCCAGGGCCAGGGGCTTCTCCAGTACCAGCTTGGCTCGTCCAGTGTCCAAGGCTGGTTCCAGGTCCAACTCCAGGTCCAGGTCTGGGTCCCGTTCCAGGTACAAGGGCGACTTCCAGTTGCGGCAGGCTCTTCAGTGTCCCAGTCCGCTTCCAGGTCAGCTCCAGGTCCAGGTCCAGGTCTTCAGGGGCAAGGTCCAGGTGCGACTTCCAGTTCCGGGGTGGCTCGTCCGTGTCCAGTCCCAGTTCCAGGTCAGCTCCAGGTCCAGGCTCCAGATGCAGGTCTGGGTGCGACTTCCAGTTCCGGGGTGGCTCGTCCGTGTCCAGTCCCAGTTCCAGGTCAGCTCCAGTTCCAGCACCAGCTTCCGGATCTTCGGGGCCAGTGGTCGAAGGTCTTCGCTGTCTTCAAATCCGATGCCGAAGGACCATCAACTGTTGAGGTTCGGGCCAACAGTAAAACCCGTGGATTCCTCTCGCAGCTAGGTGACCCTCTCTTGGCGCCCGGGAGTAGGTACTTCTCGCAGCTGATCGTCGTCGTCGCGTAGGTATCGACCGGGCCGTAGGTACCGGCCGGACTCGTCGCAGTGGGTACTTGCGCCCTGGTGGCACCAGGCGTGTGACCAGGCGCAGGGGTACCGGCGGCAGGGTCCGCAGTAGGTACCCGTCAGCAGGCTCGGCGACTCGGCGACTCGGTGGCGTGCTTGACCGGCGAGTTCGCAGCGGTTTAGCAGGCGGCGGCGGCGGCAGCGTCAGCCGTTTTCAGCACCAACGTCGTTGGTGGTACCGGGATGTTGCGGGGAAGAGAGAAGAGAAACAAACTTCTGCTTTCCACGATTGCTCTTAGAGAAGAGTAGTGGTAGATCTTGGCGAGTTCCGAAGATGCCCGGTACAATTTTGGGCGCGAGGCCCCTGAGTTGGGCTTTGCGGCACAGAGAGCCACCACAAATCTTCTCTAATTTGAGTCTAATTCGAATTTTATTTTGCCTATTAGAACGTTACATTTTACATCATATCTTTCTTATTTACTAACGGATTTTAATAATTCAAACGGTTTTAAGTTACGGAGAAAGAGATCTTAGTTGTGGTGTGTAATGTGTGTAGGTGCATGGATGTTATAGGCCTCTGAGTTAGCTATTTCCTACCTACTAAGAGCTGAATATCCTACCTGCCATGGGCCGTGTAAGGAGTGTGGAAATAACTTGTAAGCGGGTGTGTTATCATTTATTTATCCCTATTGATATATTTAAGTGCTTATTTAAACGATAAATTAACTTTTGAGCAAGTAAAAGTTACAAATAATATTACGTCAACTTTAGGTATTAACAATTTGGTCTTAAAATTACGGCTTAGAGTGCTATAACATTACAATACTGGTCAGTTACATACGTCTACGTGAAATAAACTTAGTTACACATGTCTACATAGATTTACAGGCTAAATTAACATCAAATTTTCATACAAAAGTTCTGGGTATAAAAAAGATTTTCTAATAGGAAAATTACATCGAGTTATGATTAAACAGGTATAAGGCAATTATTTTACATTTGAAAACAAAGAGATTCGTGGAAAAAGACACTAAATAACAAAGAAAAACAACAAATCAAATTATTTACAAACAATTCGGGTTTTTACACCCTGCTACTACCGCGCCTGCGCGGGTGACCGCGGTAAAGCGATCCGGCTCTCTCATTGGCCGAGGCCAGTTTACTTCACTTTCTCGCTATGCGCTAAGGAGCAGACTCTGCCTGGGTCGTGGGCAGTCATTCTAATTATGTAATTATGCAAATATTAGTTAATTAAGTAAGTATTATGAAAGAAAAAGAGTATTAAATGAGGTAAAGTATAGAAAAATGGAAATAATGTATTTACAACGGCATGTGCCAAATAGTAGGTATTTAGTCCTAGTTGCTTATCCTAAACATCTAAATATCTTTTTCATAGGTCGGTCGTCAACAGTAAGATACCTGGGTCATGTTCTTGATGGAACTGGCTTGGTTAGCCATCCTCTCAGCCCATTGGCCTAGCTAGCCTACAGGAAAGACAAGTTCAATACGTGCGGAGTCAATCAATCCGCTAGTTTTCACAGGATGTTTTCCTTCGCGTAGATAAATTTTCCACTTAAGACTCGAGATCCTATCACCTATCACACATCATAGTTATCATTTTTAGTAGACTCGTCCTAACGCACTAAGATCTGAGACCGTGAAAGAGCAACTTTAGAAGAAAGTCCCTACTTTCCCTCCAAGCTGAAACCCACCCTACTCACAGCCCGCGAGCTCACACATACATACCGGCGGACATGTAAAAATCGTGGGAACCACTTGCCTGTGGTACCCCCGTAATCAGCCAATCGCACAACTCGCAATTATACAGACGGACGGACCGACTTTTACCTATGTATTTATTATAGATGCTAAGTTACGGGGTTCTTGTGGAAAAAGGTGGAGCGATAAAAAGTAAAATCTGCTTCTGCAAGGTGGTTTTTAATTTGTTAGCCGAACTTACGTACCTATACGGTACCTACCTAATACCTATATCATACCTTTTTTTTTCTAACCCGTGCTAGGGAACATTTTAAACATTCATAAGTTGAAAAAATTCGCTCGGGACATGACTTGAATCCGCATACCGTGCAGGCGCTCTGCCAATGGCCCGCACTTACAGTTAAAAGCTGAATTCTATTTGAAAAATCTGAATCGCTCATAGGCTTGGCCATAAAGAACCGGGATGTGGCTGTAAAATTTCGCTTACACAGATTAATAATATCTTTAGATAAAGCGAAATTTTGAAAACGGCTCATTGAGCTACCGAGCCTGTCTCTGTAGATGTCACACAAGAGAATGTGACAGAACGATACTTAAGAATTTGGTTAGTGAAATTCTCAATTCAGAAACCGGGCCTATACCCATTACCCATAGCATATCTATAGCAAATCGTTTTTCTCGGTGGTCCAAGTAAAAGGTCAATAAACCACTACAAAAAGTAAAACAAACCCACAAAGTATTTCATACCCCTAAGCTAAAAGGTAGTAAGCTAACTGTACAATAGTGCCAACCTATAATTAAAAGCGTTTTGTCTACTAATTAATTACATATTCTCATGTGGAAGGAAAAATGAGCATCGTTTTTTTGTTTGATATGGTAGAACTTTAATTATTGGACTGCCTTTTATTGAAAGTTTTTTTACAGTAGGTAACGGGGTAACTGATACTGTAAAAAAACCTTGTACTTATCAAGAAGCATCAATGGCTTATATTATGTCAAAACAGCGAAATATTGCTGCTCCTTACATCTGTAATATTGCTAAATGGAGTTTGGGTTAAGATAATAAAATTTTATTAAATTTTAATAAGTAAAACTTAGGCCTTTGCATTACGTAAACTCAGTTATGTACGAAGAACAACGGAATGAGATGATTTATACAGCGTGTTTCAGACAGGTCCTGTGAAACTGAAAGGGGTCGCTTAGCTCACCAATACAAGCAACTTTTACTATGGGGCCAAGATTGAATCACATAAAAATTATCAGTTTCTCCAACAGTGAGTGATATTTTGTTATTTAGAGGAGATATTTTGACCAGGTGTTGCTGAAAACGCTTTCGTTCCTGATTATTCCTGATATAATTACCTAGGTGAGGCTGGGTAGAGGTACCTACATGAATTTCTAGTTTTTGGCGGCACTAGCTGTATTCGCAGAATTCTTGAAACCCAACTTAGGTAAGTATCTAGCTAGATAAGTATCCTAATCACATCAGATCATGCATCAGCCAAGGCGAATTTCGGGAGTATAGCCTGAGGCATTCTCTCACTGAACAAAACAGTGATTTCTTTGAGTTGAGCACTATAATTATTATTACGCGTATGGGCGGTACCCACTACCGAAATGTTGTTCTGATATCTCTGACGATCATTAGTTTCGGAGAACTAGGTACCAATAAGATATTTTTGAATAGAATGACTCATACTATCGTTCTAAGTATTTAGTAAACGTTCTTAAAATATATTGGTCGATAGGCGAAAACCAGATTGGCGAAAATCGCTACTGACTGCGGAAATGGCGGGACGATCTCGAGACCTTTTTACCGGGGTGGCAAGAGGTGGTCCCAGAAAGAAAAGAGTGGAGGACACAAGGAAGAGGCACAAAACAAAACAGGCTAATACGTAAAAAAAAAATGGTCGATATGACAACGGCGTGAAAGGAGGTTGATCCATAGTTATTTAGACTCTACCTTTTTCTATAAGGCTGGCTGAAAATCCGCAAAAATATTACGAAACGCCATTATAAGAAAATGAAACAAAACTTTTTTCTTTTAAAAGTTTGAAAATGGTCGCAGCTGCCAGTGAAGATCAAGTATATGATCCAGTCTTCGATCAAGGATAAAACTAGATACAACATAGAACTCTGAAATGTGTCTGGAAAAATAGATGCCCAAATTGCCTTTGGGAGCTTATTTGCTCGTAGTCCATGCAATCAAAGTAAAACTGAACACTAATGCAATAAGGTTGACATTCGAATATTAGACGTATGGTCGAAATGATGTTTCGTATTGTTCTATTGCTGATATCTTTTGTTTCTGTGAGGACACGTTTTTATTGTGATTTTATACGTAATGCGGATTCTATGGGATTTAGTTCGGTGGATCCAGTATTTGAATTTGATCGAAACATTGTTCGATTTTTTTTGTCGCAAAATAAACTAAATAATTTAATTATTTAGGTATTGTAAGTTAAAAAAAATCGCCCGTGCGTGACAGGATTTTATCTTTAAAATGTTTCCTAGCACGGGTTAATGCTTAAAAAAAAACAAAAAGTAAATAATGTAAACTAAAACCGTGAGAGGTGGCGCAAGGAGAAAAAGGCCTAAACCCAGTAGTGGGCAGAGGTGGGCTGATGATGATTAATGAAACTAAACATACTCCATAAAATAATGGAACTGTGCTATCATACTTTTTTCCAACAGTCAACGTGCAAAAACTAACAGAAATCCACAACTGTCGATTCAAATGGGGCAAAAACGAAAAAAAACCTTCAAATGAATTGACATAAAACAAAAGGTAGGTAATACACACCCACATTACCACGTACTAAGTAAAAGCACAAAATGGTTCTTATTTTCAAAGCAATAGAAATTAAGGGTTGAATAATATCGCTAAATGCAATTGGGTCATTCTATTCTACTGCATAAAATGTGTAATATGGACGAAATGGTTAGAAAACACGGTTAAATACCAAAATTATAATCTCTGAGATGCCCTAGGAATACCAGACAAGATACCTATTGACAAATTTCCTAGTCAAATAAACATTTTCCTATTATTTTAAAAGACTTTACTTCAAATCGTCATATCCTGTGAACTGTTACTTTGGTGCCTACATAGATTCATGGTTGATTTCTGAAATAACTAACGTCGAATGATCGATTTTTGTAATCTATATACTTTCTAAATGTTGTCCTCTAAAACAAACTTAAAACTTATTTCAATAAGTTCAATATTTTTTTTGCCACAAATGATTCTACTCCTGTTACAAAAATGTCGTCATTCATGTGATCTTGGGAATTTTTTATTAAAAACTGGCAACCCGCTACTGTTTCAATTATTTTTTTACTCTGGCAATACAGTATTATCTGTCATTTCAATAATGGCTACAAAGTTGTTGTGAATTTGTCCAGGCTTCTATAATAAAATACGTGCGTTAACCAGTTTGTTCACCGGTCAAAGTTCGTGCATCATTCCTGTTAAGCACGTAAAAGATAATGTAATTGAAATAAACTGATAAAACGTCTTGGCTGCATGTTTTGCGATAAGATTTTATGTCATGCATGATGAAAAAAAGGTTTGACCTTGAAATTCATTCTATTGTAGTGTTTTTGTCTGTGTTTCGTCATTCCTGTGAACGTCATCTCTGTTAACAGAATGATAAAGTTATCGTCGAACGAACATTCATACATATATACATACAAACATACAAGCGCCGGATTGTTCCAGTCAACGCCGGATTGTTCCAGTAGACTCGGAAAACTTCGCTCGCTTCGCTTGCTCGTTCAATTAACAGAAAACTGCCAAAAAAGAAATTCAAGAAGAGAAAACTAGTTTTTGAAGGAGAGATTAAGAGAACATATTTTGACTGAAGTGATTTTTGAACGAGCGAGCGAAGCGAGCGAAGTTCTCCGAGTCTACTGGAACAATCCGGCGTTTGTATGTATGTATGTATGTATGTTTGTATGTATGAATGTTCGTTCGACGATAGCTTGAGTAAATTTTGTCGGATCGTCATGAAATTTGGTAGGCAGGTAAATGAGTCAAAGAGAATTTTTAAGTTCGAACATGAGCCAAATCGGTCGAGGTGTTGCTGAGATATGGGGTCACTAAGATGTGGGGTCGTGAGTTCACAGTTCGGAGCGAACCACTAGTTTTATGTTGTCAATTACTCAATCAAAGACTTTATACTCAGTTACTTTTAATTTTTATGGCATAAGTCACTGCCATTATAGTTGATTATCATGATTGAAACGACACTATTCATAACTTCACAGAAATTACGTCATTTATGTTATCTATGGAAAAAATACCTTTTTTTACCTTTCAATAAGAGTTTAAATACTAATAAGTAAAATTGTGATATTAATGTGTATCTACATTTCAAATTTGTTACTAGATTTGTATTAGTTACGGAGTAATGTTACAAAACACAAAGAAATGTCATTTCTGTTACAGGAGTCATCATTCCTGTTAACGATGAAAAACATAAAATTGCATATTTTTCAAAAAGCTTAGCTTAACGACCTCTGTCTTTATATTTTTCATGTATGTTACTTATTTGTGATTGCGAAAATGCAAAACAAAATTATGATTAAAGAAATTTGGAAAAAAATAAAAAATAAATCTCAAAAGTAGAATGACCCAATTACGTTGTTGAATTCTAGGTCTTATTCAAAGTGTTATAGAAACTATAGTTGTAAGATTACGTTTTGGCGGCTCCACAAGACAAAATGCGACAAAATGTAGAGCAATTTATAAGGAAGCGACGCTTTTGTTTCAGTCGAAACGAAGGAAGGACAAGGTGTATTTTCAGAGTTCCAGACGTCCCGAGATCATAACGGAACCATTATAAGATTACAGTCTCTGTCCGTCCATCCGAGTCTGGGGGGTTACCCTTGACGCTATTGCGATCAAATTGAAAAAGTTTTAAAATTAATTTCTCTTTGAATTTGCATAGTAATGCTTTGATTTTAAATACTTTGTATTGTTTATTCAAAGGTAAGGCTGTTTTATTCAATAAAAACAAAAAATGCGTCTTAATTTGTAAAATTTTGTAAATTGCGCCATATTGCGGCCGTATTGGAAAAATGCGTCAAGGGTAGAGGGGGTCACCATAGGAGGTACTCAATACTCAATACTTTATTGCAACCATAAGTTTATAAGATCTTATATAACATTGTGACAAGTGAGGAACTCTATGGACCCTGTCGGGCACAGTAAAATTACGTAATTCTATGTAAATACCTGATTTTCTTGATGTACAATAAAGTGTATTCTATCTATCTATCTATCTAAAATTAAAAGCTAGGTAAAAGAAATATCTTAAAACTAAGTACCTAGATAACTGCTGGAGGTGTTGGATGCTATGGTTATAGCCGCAAGCGCAGTTGGTGCTGGCGTCTGGTAAACGTGACAGCACGTCGACCTTTACACACTAGCACTCTTGTGTTACGGGCGACTTTACAACACAAATGTACACTCTGACGTGCTGTCGTGTGTACCTACTAAGAATCCCCATCTCTTCATATTGTCTCTGTCTTCGCGCTAGAGGCCATTAGAAAAAAAAAGTTCGAATCCCAAACATTTTTGGTCCCATTCAACCACAATCCTTGTGTGTCATTCTTTGACTTGTGAGTGATCCAAAGTCGGATCGTGCGTGGTTTCCACCACTGTGAACGAATGGTGGAATAATAAAATAATTGTTTTAATTGCAACCCGCGAGGCAGGCCAAAGTATAGGCTGCCAGTACGTGCGCACGTCAGCGCTATACAGGGTGTACGCTTTCAGGCAGAATGGCACGTTCTTAGTTTGCGAAAAACGAAGAATAAACTTAGTTTTTAACCAGAACGAGCAAGTAGTGACAAGAAAAGAAAGAAGTCGAGGATGGCCGACTCTAAAAAACAATAGTAGGTACTTACGAATAACTTAAATATTTTTTGAAATCTGGAAAAGCTTAAGTAAGTCAGCTCTGGTGCAGAATAAAATGTTTTACAATAATGTATTGTATACTTAGATGTTATTAAAAGATATTAGTTCAGAATATTCTACTCTTTGGGGTGCGCAAATATTTATGTACTTGAAGTGAGCATTATTATTTTATGTAAATATTTGAGGTACACAAAAAAAGAAACGAACTTAACAGCTCTGCATTTAATAAAAAAAGAGGATTTCACTTTCGGTCTGTAGTTTTCCGTAACGTTTGGTGCAAATGTACTTTATGAACCTTTAGAGTTCTTTCACAATATTTAGCAATAACTTAACAACAAATTCAACAAAATATATCACATATCTCAGTGAACATTAGTCTTAGTACCAAGCCAATTTTCAAATTTTCCAAGCATTAGCGTGTCTTAGACAGTAATTTTTTTTTATTGCTTAGGTCACATAGGCCCGGTTTCTGAGTTGAGAATTTTGCTAAGCAAATGGGTAAGTATCGTCCTGTCTCTGCAGATTTCTCACAAAAGAGCGTGACAGAGCGATACGTAAGTATTTGCTTAGTAAAATTCTCAATTCAGAAACCGGGCCTTACTTACGCACCTGCTCTGGAAAATTCTGCAGCAAATATGAACAAATATTTCACCTTGTATACAAGCATCTCCATCTGTCAAACGCGAGGCGCCGCGCCGCCGCCATCTTGAATTACTTACCTACGTTTTTAACGAATGCCAATTGCCAATTGCGATTTTATACCCCATTTTTTCTGCTTGTTTTTGCTTTCTTAATCCGCTCTCGATGATGGCAAGTTAAACAGGTAATAGTTACGAGTAGTTTAGCAATTGTATTATGATAGGCAGGTAGGTACCTACATACGACAGCACGTCAGACTTTTGTTTGCCACTTTTGTTGTAAAGTCACCCGTAACGTAACCGAGTAGAGTGCTAGCGTGTAAGCGTCTACGTGCTGCCCCTCTACCCTTGACGCACTCTTTTCAATATGGCGGCATTTACAAAATTCAATATTTCAAGAATTGAGACTCATTTTATATTGGTAGTGTACAAAATAGTATTACCTACCTTTGAACAAAATATTACAAAGTATATAAAATCAAAGGATGACTATGCGATGTAAAAGAGAAATTAATTTTAAAACTTTGTCAATATGAACGCAATGGCGTCAAGGGTAACCCCCCTGTCGTGTGTATAGGTACTTACACCTCGCTCGACCAAGGAAAATATACCTAGTCAGGTACCTAATTAGCTCGTCAGCCGTTTTGAAAGAACAAGTTCAAAGTAGTTCATAGATGGCGTTTACAGGCGTGGCCATAGAAGAACCGAAATCGGCCGTTCTTCTATGGCCACGTCTGTAGGAGCCATCTTTGAAATGCTTTGTGAATTTGTGCTGAAAATGGCTCATTAGTTAGGCTTAACTTAGGCCCGGTTTCTGAGTTGAGAATTTTACTAAGCACATACTTACGTATCGCTCTGTCACGCTCTTTTGTGAGAAATCTGCAGAGGCAGGACGATACTTACCCATTTGCTTAGTAAACTTCTCAACTCAAAAACCGGGCCATAGAGGTCTAGGATGACTGTTGGGCAGTGAGCAAGCTTACTCATAGTAGGTAGTTCACCCCGAACTGTGAACTCGTGATGTGTAACTAACACCATTCGCGCAGGCGCGCGCGCATTGTATGAACTTTACAACCCCATATCTCGGCAACCCCTTAACCGATTTGGCTTATGTTCGAATTTAAAAATTATTTTAATTAATTATACGATCCAACCATATTAACTCAAGTTATCGTTGTACGACCATTCATATATAAAAACGTATAAACAAACCTAAATAACCTAAAGAGCCTTATGAATATATTATGCTACTAAAATATGCTATTCGTTTTCTTTCGCCGTGTTTTATGTAAAACGCAATGGGAGAATTGAAATCACTTGTCAACGTAGGGTATTATTAAAAGCGAGTAAGTAAATAGCCTTGTTACAAGTTTTCCGGTTACCAGGGCAAAAAAAAAGGTTGGGCTCTACGTTGGCAAAGTGTGGTATCTACCTAATGTCGGTATTTAATTCGTTTAAAAAATCAAGAACTAGGTTGGTAACTTACATTTAAAATTCTACAGTCGAGTAAAAAAAGGGTAAATAAAAATAATAATAAAAAAAAAAAAAAAAAAAACGATTACTTCACTGGTGAAAATTGCCAATTCCGAATGATTTGCAGCTGTCCGTTTAGGAGTTACGTTCTCCATCTCCGAAGTCCTTCATCAGATCTTCACCATTTTTTTTATGGGACTACATGGAAAGTATAACTTTTTAAACAAAAAAAGAATCATCAAAATCGGTTCACCTTGAAAACAGCCCCTCTACCCTTGACGCGCTTTTCCAATGCGGCCGCAATATGGCGCAATTTACAAAATTTAATATTTTACAAATTAAGACGAATTTTGTGTTTTTATTGAATAAAACAGCCTTACCTTTGAATAAACATTACAAAGTATTTAAAATCAAAGCATTACTATGCGAATTCAAAGAGAAATTAATTTTTAAACTTTTTCAATTGGATCGCAATAGCGTCAAGGGTAGAGGGGCAGTTCTGAGGTAACACATAAAATTTAAAAAAAAACATACGTGTCGAATTGAGTATACCTCTTCCTATTTGAAGTCAGTTAAACAATAAAGAGAGGAAAATTAAAGAAGATAAAACTATAGGGTCGCTAGTTCACTGTTTGGGGCGAACCACTAGTTTTATTCGACACTTATCGAATCGCGGTTTCTCTATTTTATTGGCTCTACATAGCAAACTTAATTTTCGCCCTACCATCGCTTGCTTCAACAAAGATTAATGAATCATACCCATACTCGAACCATACCTACATATCAATACAACCATAACTCACGCATTCCAACCACAATATTTTATTGTTGTTTTTTCACCACCCCTGTGGTGCGCGAGGCGGCGCTGCGCGTGCGTGAGGTCGACCAATAGCGAGCGAGTACGCTGGTCACGAGTCGATGCATTCTATATTTGAAAATTTTATACATTATAGCGTTTGTTTTTTTTTTTATCAATCCTTGTCAGCCGAGATAACAAAGGTTTATGTGGTTGTGGGGTAAATAAATAAAGATTGGCCTATAAATACTTACTTACGATGTATGTATTTTTAAATGTTTGGGTATCGGATATAAAAATAAAGCATAAAATGAAACGTCACAAAAAAGCAAAAAAAAAATGTAATTCAATTTGCAAGCCTAGTTTCAGCTTTCAGCTGAAGTTTCAGCTAAGTAGATACCTAGATAGTACCTAATTTCGCCTACAACTTGTTCCTGTTCATTTGAGTTGTCCTGAAAAATAAAAGAATAAAGCACACTGTTCTAGTAATGTTTTCAACTAGGATATTCAACTATTTAGGTTCTCAATTTCAACTATTTACTAGTGGTTCGCCCCGAGCTATGAACTCGCGAGTGTGTAACTTTTTTCTCACCCCAATTGCGCAGGCGCGCGCGCATTGCATAAAAACTTTACAACCCCATATCTCGGCAACCCCTCGACCGGTTTGGCTCATGTTCGAACTCAAAAATTCTTTTAATTTAATTTACCCGCCTATCAAATTTCATGGTGATCCGACCAAAACTCAAGTTATCGTCGAACGGTCCTTTAAACCGGACAAAACCGGACATACCGTAGACTTTTTGAATGTAAACTTTTTCAAATTCGGCCTCTAAATAATTACGGCTCTAAATAATTAGCCCTATTTGAGTAGGGGTAATACAGATTCTACCTATTTATGCTAGCCTAGTACTTTTTCTTAAAATTAACAAACCCGCCGTAATTATCTGAACAGTAGGGGACGCATTTAGAGGCCGAATTTGAAAAAGTCTACATTCAAAAAGTCTACGGTATGTCCGGTTTTGTTCGGTTTAAAGGACCATTCGTAAACAAAAAGAGGTATGTCAGTGTGTCGCCAACCAAACCTACTGACCTAACCTTTATTTTAAATATTTTTCGACTGTCTGTCACACTTTCAGGATTACCTACTCTGTATGTTTAACACCCTGTATGTTGGTTTTTGGAACACGTAAGTATAGAAGTAATAGGCTTGGTTCCGGGGTTATTAAGGGGTTCGAAAATTTCGTTATTTTTGCGCTAAACCTCTTAGTTTACGAGATATGGTAACATTCATACCTAATCATTCGTCAATATCAGCTCAGGCTAGGCCATACTAGTTTATCCTGAAGCTTACATATTCTTGCTAGGCCAGACTAGATTGGCCTCGGCTAAACTGGGTTTTCCATACAAGCTTCGGCTAGACTAGTTTGGCCTAGGCTATACCGGTTTGTCCATACGAGCTTAGGTTAGACTGGTTTGTCCTAGGCGAAACTAGTTTATCCTTAAATCGGGTTTGGCCGGTAACACATACATACATACATTCATACAAACATACAAACGCCGGATTTTTCCAGTAGACTCGGAGAACTTCTCTCGCTTCGCTCGCTCGTTCAAAAAATAATTATGGAGAAATGAGATACCTACCTAAGATATTTTTGTCCGGTTTTTTTTATGCGCTATCATCATTACCCTATCGCTCCATTTAACTAAGCCTTCCAAAATAAAAAAAAACTAAACTTCGAAATCCGACCCGAAATCAAAGATCCAATCCAATCCCAATCAATCAAAACCTACACCTTTCAACATTCTTTAGTTCCAATTTTCAAATTCTTGCCTGAACAAAAAGCGAGATAGTTTGGACGTACCTAAATCAATCACAATATGTTACTCTGGCCCAGTGATTATATGCACTGACTCATGTCCTGAAGGGAAACGGGTTCGATCCAGGGAGGCATCAATCACTTAGGGGAGAGTTGGGGAAATGCGAACGCGGGGTAATTGCGAACGATGCAGTGGGGGCGTAACCATAGGAATCATCCCGTCCCGCACCCCGCCATACCAAAGTACGACCCGCGCTCAGTGCCGGACCGACGTTGAAGGAGAGAGACCGCGCACGCCGTTCAAGGTAACATAAGTTTTCTGTTTTGGGTGAATTTCATCTAATTTATTCTGACGACTACATGTCTATTTATCAACAATCTAGAAACCTCACATTGACGTCCGAATAAAGGTTGGGTAACTACAAACTAGAAGAGGTTTTGACGCCTTAATTTGTTTGATTGTAATTACATAACCTAAAAAAAAAATATTTACTTGCATGTGCTCTTTGTGGGGTAATTACGAACGACTTTGGTGGGGCAAATCCGAACGTTCGCAATTACCCCGAACGTTCGCAATTACCCCATATTATTATTATATTGTGTGTTCCTAATTGTATCTAAGAAAAATTTGTCGTTTGTTTGCTGTAGTTACACTTAAATTGTTACAGATGCCACGTGATTACACTCGTAAGACTGAAACAAAATATAATTTGGAAAATTTACAGAAGGCAATCGAAGACGTAAAGAGCAAGAAACTATCATTAGGCAAAGCAGCAACTGTCTATTCAGTTCCAAAAACAACCATCTATGATCATTTAAAAAAGCCAAACAGGATGCCCAAAAAGGGCAGAAAGCCTCTTTTTACTTTCCAGCAAGAAAAAGAGTTAGAAGATTACATAGTCAAATGCAGCAAGCTGTTTTATGGATTGACCATAGAAAGGGTGAGAAAACTAGCTTTCGATTTTGCCGAACAAAACAAGCTTCCGCATAATTTTGATCAAGTTACCAAGATGGCAGGAAAAGATTGGTACTACGGGTTTCTGAAGAGACATCTAGCTATTTCATTAAGAAAACCCGAAGCAACGTCTTTGAGCAGAATCACAGCTTTCAATGAAAGTGAAGTTAAGTTGTTTTTCGACAATTTACAACTCCTTCAAAGAACTCATCACTTTGAAGCTGAGAGAATATATAACGTCGACGAGACAGGAGTGTCTACTGTGCAACGAAATTCAAAAGTTTTGGCACCAAAAGGAGACAAGCAAGTTGGCAAGGCTACAAGTGGAGAACGAGGATCAACTACTACAGTTGTTTGTGCCTTTAATGCCGCTGGTAGTTATGTGCCTCCATTTTTTATATTCAAACGCAAACGCATGAATGCACAATTACTCCGTGGAGGTAATGACAACATGGTTGCAGCTGTGTCTGACTCGGGTTGGATTAATGAAACCATTTTTGTGGACTGGTTGCACCATTTTATCTCATATGCAAAACCAAGCACAGACAAACCGGTGCTATTGATTTTAGACAATCACGAAAGCCACATAAGTCTCGACTGTTACACAGTTTGTCGCATGCATGGGGTTGTGTTGTTATCTCTTCCGCCGCACACCTCGCATCGGCTGCAACCGCTAGACCTCAGCTACTTTGGTCCACTGAAAACCGCATATTATAAACAATGCGAGTCATACATGGCTGAAAAGCCCGGGCAAAAAATTACACAATATGAAGTAGTCGAGCTATTCACAAAAGCATTTAATCGTTGCAGCAACTACGAAAAAGCGATTAGTGGCTTCAAAGCTGCAGGAATACATCCCATTGACTGCACAAAATTTGACGACGAGTTTGTAGAATCCATAAATTCAGAAACGACTCAGAGAGAAAACACAAAACCTGAGAACAACCTGATACAACCACCAATATCAACAGAACAGACACAAACAACAATGCAAGTTGAAAGATTGCTGGATGAATCTAACACTTCAGCTGACCAGTCGGTGCCACTCTCAGATATCGTGAATTTGCCGAAATTGCAAGAGAAGAGTTCCAAGCGTAAGATAAAAAAGAAGCATTCAAGCATATTGACTAGCACTCCCATCAAAGAGGCCCTAGAGGAGAAACAACAAAGAAAAGAAAAAAAACGACAGCATGAAGTGCTGAAGAACATTAAGACTGAAAATAAGAGACTGATTAATGCCAAGAAACAGAAGAAAAACATAAAAGGACAGCATGACGTGACTAGCGAGGTAACTAAAAACAAAACAATGACAAAAGGAGTAAGAAACCTGAAGGGTTTTGAAGACGAGAATGGCAAGGACAAGACTAAAGAATCTGACAAAGAATACTACTGCATTTATTGCAGTGAGAAATATGAGAGCCCACCCACTGAAGATTGGATTATGTGTGGTAGTTGCAAGTTTTGGGCACACGAAAAGTGCAGCGGTGGAGAAAGCACGTCCAAGGGCTATATATGTGATGTTTGCAGTGACAAATAATGATAAGTAGCTGCAAATATCACTTAAAAATCTCAACTATGATTGTTCGCAATTCCCCCATGAGATGGTCGGATTTACCCCACGTACGTCGGGTAAATCCGAACACCAAGGGTTTTGTAATTTGAATATAACTAAGTGTTAAAGTTTGATTTTAGTTTTTGTTTAATTAATAATTAAAGAAGGATAACTATCGTTTTTTAAAAGATATAAAGTACCACTGTATGTCTTCAAAATTTCGTTTTATTTTGAATCTCCCTTAGGTGTTCGTAATTCCCCCACTTTCCCCTACTGGCGATCTCTATTTTTTTCTTTGCTGCTATCTAATCTCTCTCGAACTGCCTTTGTAAATCAAAATGGAATCAAAGCGGATTGCAATAACTTTTACGTGTGTGCATGAGCTGGGTATTTGTTTTACGATATACCTACTAACAGGGCCTGAGTCTGTAACACAATGGTGCCTCAATTGGCTCCCGGTCGTAGGCTTCAATAGCAATTTATTAATGCTGTCGGCATTTTTATTGTTTCTGTAGTAGCAAAGAAAGAGAATTATAGTTTGTTGGTTGTAGGAGAAAAACGAGGAAACCCGGTTTTGTCCTTCTACTGGGACGCCATCGGCACGCCATTGCGTTACAGCCTTAAGCCCCAGTACGTGCAGCATGGTAAGCCCGAGATAGGCCCTTCTCTATACAAAACTGTCAACTTGTCGGTCGGGCTCGAGTTGGCTCTACGCCAACATGGCGATGGAGACAAAAATACAACATTTTTATTAAAATGGCAATAACTACTTTTTGCTCGACCTAACCCTAATCTATTGCCATCTCGAGTACCGCCTGCCATGCTCGCACAATAGACATACATGGCACGTCTGTCACTCGAGTTCGAGAGAGTGTCAAAACGACCATGCTAAGCATACTGGAGTCATAAAAAATTGCTCTTATAAATTAGGTACCTACCTAAGATTTTTTACTGATAGTGAAGTCAATTGCTCATAAATTAGGTAATTGATTTCAGCCCTGCCCCTCTACCCTTGACGCTATTGCGATCCAATTGAAAAAGTTTAAAAATCAATTTCTCTTTGAATTCGCATAGTGATGCTTTGATTTTAAATACTTTGTAATGTTTATTCAAAGGTAAGGCTGTTTTATTCATTAAAAACACAAAATGCGTCTTAATTTGTAAAATATAAAATTTTGTAAATTGCGCCATATTGCGGCCGCATTGGAAACATGCGTCAAGGGTAGAGGGGCAGATAGGCCTTTAGGCGAGATTTAGGTTTACATTTACATTGGTAAGTAAGTTAGATAGAAAATTGAACTGGATTTATAATTCCAAATGCCTTACACACAAGCCTCTATGTTCTTACATAACTGTTTAAACTGGCTAGCTATGAATATTTCAGAACCGCCAGCCATTTTTAGATAGACATTAAACAGAAGCCTAACGACATACCTACCTTCTTACCATGGGAAAAGGGTGGTACTGTCGGCCACAGTCTAGGATACCCCATGGCAGATATATCTAAGTTATCGACTACGACACGTCACTTTTCTGACCGTGTAAATATATGTCCAACCCTCCCCTCCCTCAAATCCCCGCGGATAGAGCTCGAAAGGGACAACTGTAGCTTGGACTGAAAATACCTATTAAAAAGTGACGAAAACAGCTTCTGGGGGAGACCTATTTCCTCTTCCAAAACTGAACCGATTTCAAAATTTATTTTTAATATATTATAACAAGGGATTTGGCTATGTCTGTATGTTTTCTATTTTTTGTTTTCAATTTGTTAAATATGTTTATTAGGCGTTTTAAATAAGTGGCCTAATTTTGCAATTTTGAAAGGTCTCTATTTATTAAAATAATTAAAATAAGAAAAAAAGGAAAACATAGGGACATGGCAGAGGTACATATAAATTGAATGGCATAAACATATTTTCTCTAAAATAATTATCCAGGGAGGAAACAAGTCTCCCTTTTTGTATGGAGCAGCGGCTGCTCGCGTTCCCTCTTAAGGCCCCGTATAAGGCTAACTAGCGCCACCAATGTTGAAAAAATCATATCTTCCTTTAGAAGAAGTTTCTGGAAAAATCCTTAGATGAGCCTATGCGCCATGCTTTTCTAGATTTTTAAGTGTAGATACCCTCTTCGAAATTTACTTTTAAGCTAAAAAATTTTCGATAACCGCCAAAAACGGCCGTTTTTGGCGGATATCGAAAATTTTTTAGCTTAAGACTAGAAATTGAGTTCGGTACCCACACTTAAAAATCTAGAAAAGCATGGCGCATGAGCTCATCTTAGGATTTTGTCAAAAACTTCTTCTGAAGCGAGATATGATTTTTTCAACATTGGTGGCGCTAGTTAGCCTTATACGGACCCTTAAGGGCGCCAATCGAACAAAAAGGTACCCCCTGAAATATTCCTAGCGTGTGGCTGACTGTACCTTCCTATAGTGTTGTTCGCAGTCACTATTTAGACTTCTGACAGTCCGTCTACTCTGTAGTGTCCAAGGTGAACCGATTTTTAATGATAGATACTTTTTTTTGTTTGAGGGGGTATACCTACTTTCTCTGTAGTCCCATAAAAAAAAATGGTGATGATCTGATGAAGAACTTTGGAGATGTAGAACAGAATTCCTCAACGGACAACAGCAGTATACTCGATCAGGTTTACCTTTTCACCAGTGAAATCGTTAACTTTAATTTTGTATTTTTTTAGTTAGCTAGATATAGTTAGCCTTTCTGCAGTGTTTTTTTGTCATAATCAACAATAATAAAAGAAAAACGATCTAAATTACCTTTCTCACAATTCCGGTTTTTCAACTTTGATCGCTAATTACTCGAATAAAAGACCCTACTTTTTTTTCTCCCCATACTAACTTATTCGATGATGTTTTGTCTAAAATTGCATTTTTGGACCTTGGATCAAAATTGCGGTATCTTTTACAAGTTTAAATCTGATTATTATTTTTTTGGTGATAAACTAGTTATCTAAGACCCCAATAAAGAAAAAAAATATTTAAAAAGTTAAATAAAAAAAACTTAAAAAATAAAAACCAATGCTAGGAAATTCTTCCCCAAAAAAACCTTAAAAGCCTCATAACTTCTAAACGTCAAAAAATCGCTGAAAATACATGGGCGTGATTCGGGTACCCCTAGGGGTGCTCTATCTCTGGACTTCCGCTTGACACTATTTTTTGGGACATCCTGTATAATCCTTCTGTTCTACGGTGGTGGATAAGGGGACACATGCAGCCTATCTGAATAATTAACACTTTAATTCGTCCAGCGGAAAACCTTACCGTTGCATAAAAGCAAAGGAAAGCGATTACGAAGAAAATGTCGTGGTAAAATCGGGGGCTTAATTGTCTAACTTTTGAATCTATCGCGATCCCTTCAATTTGACGCTTGAAGGGTGCTTGCTGACGAACTTCACACTGAATTTTTTTGACACAACCTGTCATTGAAAGCGATTGAGTTAGGAATAGGGATTGCGACTCGATTTTGAAGGATATTGATCGAAGAAAATAGCAAAATCGTTTACCCAATATCATTCAAGTTGTATGGCGATTTGACTCATTCGTCCTGTTAACGATTGTGATTTAAAACTTAGACAATTACCTACATTCTAAATTCGCAATCACGATCATGATCCCTATACCATTGAAAGAGATCGCGATATATTCGAAAGTTAGACAATTAAGCCCCAGATTTTCTGTTTTGAGCGGAAAGTAGCTAAAGGTGCTTTGAAATAGCCTTCAAAGATTTGTAAAGGCTTGATTTCTAAAGCAGTGTTTTTCAACCTTTTCATGGTGCGACCCCCTTGCAGTAGAAAAATTGTTCGCGACCTAATTAGCGATAATAAGCAAAATTGTCTATTACAGTCAGACATACATACACACAAACATACAAACGCCGGATTGGTCCAGTAGATTTGGATAACTTCTCTCGCTGCGCTCGCTCGTTCAATAAAAATATTTTCAAGAGGATTAGTTCGCTGGTTGCAAAAGAAAAACGAGGAAAATCCGGTTTTGTCCTTCTACTGGGGACCTATCGACACGCCCTTACGTTACAGACTTGAGCCCCTCTGGTAGTCTAGGTATCTATCTAAGCAATACAGGGTGTTAAAAGACCGCCAACAGACCCGAAAGCCACGTATACTAGACACCAAAAAAAGGACTTTTTCGATAAATTATTGCTGGGAAATGATTTTGGTTTTTTAAGGTTATAATTTTGAAAAATATTTTATCACTTAATGGACGTGTAACGCACAGAAGTCATAGTGCGCAAGCGTAGGTATAAGTTAATGTTACTTAAGCTTGAAGTGCCGGCCGATGTTTAGAATACATTGTGTTTGCAATTTTAACGTCGTTTTTTGTAAAAAATATTCATAATTTTGATATGGCTTCTTGAGAAGGAATGTTAAGAACTAGATACTGAATACATTTCTGCAAAAAAAAGTTTTGAAAAGTCCGACTTTGAACCTCATTATCTCGGAAACCGTTGATTTCCCAGGCATAGTTCCTTGGGCAAAAATGTTCATTATGATGAGGACAATACGTGGTTTCCCGCTTTGTTGGCGGTTTTTTTCTTTAACACCCTGTATAGACCAATACCTAGTTCTGAACGAAGATCCTATAACAAGAAATGTAGGTAGAGTCACATAGACCCTACCTACATTTATTGTTATAGTTATAGAGTCTTTGTGACTCTACCTACATTTATTGTTATAGGATCTTCGTTCAGCCACACGTCGACCACGTCGGCCACACGCTAGGATACCCCTTTTTGTTCGATTAGCGCCCTTATGCCGCGCGCGGTAAGAGCTGCCATGGGGTATCTGTGACTGTGGCCGACCGTACGTAGGTTCTCAGCCTCAAGCCATGTTACCTTTAGCCACAACAACCGCCTCACCCGACAGAGCGATAGGTCAAGAACGAATCGCTTAGAAGGGACCGGAGCCATTGTGCCATTAGGAACCCTTCACACTGCAGTATACCTACTACAGGGGCCTTAGCCTGTGTTACATGGCGTATCAATGGCGTCCTAAGTAGAAGGAAAAAACCGAGATTTTTTCGTTGTTCTCCTACAACCAGCGAACTAATCCTCTAGAATTAGACTCATAATATTCTTTGCTGTACTACAATAACATTAAAAGGACCGACACTGGACTGATAGCATTAATAAATCGTAATTAAAACAGTCAACCGGAAGCCCATTTTGGCACCATTGTGTTACAGGCTAAGGGCCCTGGAAAGGATTTGTATGCGTGCCGACTGCCGCATTGTCGCACACATGCCGCACTGCTGCACTACAATGCGGCAACGTGTGTGCTTCTTCGCTCGGTTTCGAACGGGCGAGCGAAGCGAGAGAAGTTCTCCGAGTCTACTGGAACAATCCGGCGCTTGTATCTATGTATGAATGTTCGTTTGATGATAATTTGAGTAAATATCTATACTTATAGGTAAGTACCTACCTAATCGAATCGTCGCGTTTGGTAGGCGGGTAAATGAAATTAAACGAATAAAAAAAAACTTAACTAAATAAGGTCACAAGGCCGAAATATGGGGTTGTACAGTACACTGAATAGTTTATATGAAAAATATGTTAGCAAAAAGTTACACATCTGTAACCTGTGGTCGCGAGTTCAAGTTCGGGGCGGAGAGTAGGTAGGTAATCGTATGAGGTAGTGGCCACCCCTGGTGTCAGAGTTTTTTAGGCCACCCAAAGGGAGAGTAATATGTAGGTATATCTACCAGCTATTATAATTATTCATAAATGACACATATTTTATATAAATGATTATTCAGAATTATAAGCGGTCTTTGTGTTATTTGGTACCTACTATTTTATTAATGTTGTAATGTTAGATGCCATAATAATAATGTATACTAAAGTATTTTTTTTAAACAAATAAACGAATTAGTAAAGTTAACAAACTAGTTTATTTATGTATTTTCTAAAGCACTAACCCGTGCTAGGGAACTTTATAAAGAGTTAGAGGGCCGGTTTCTGAGTTGAGAATTTTACTAAGCACATACTTACGTATCGCTCTGTCACGCTCTTTTGTGAGAAATCTGCAGAGACAGGACGATACTTACCCATTTGCTTAGCAAAATTCTCAACTCAGAAACCGGGCCAGAGACTTTTAGTTTATTTATGCCGATTAATTATAAAATTAGACTAGGCTACGTGACTGCATCATTGTAATGAGTCAGCCTCGCCAATAATAATGGAACAAAAATTCAATTTACCCCACCAGACACTCAGTGGGATAAAATGGAATGGTCCCACTGCCGCATGCCGCAACGACATTTGGCAAAGTGTGCAGGGAGCCTTACCCTTCCAGAAGTCGCCTTGGTTTTGTCACGAATCGAGCGTTTGTTACGTTTCGCTGTCAGAAATGCATGGGAATTTCTAATCTCATAGCACTGGCAAGTTTTCCTACCAGGGTTTCCCAAACTCGTCCCTATCGTCATCGTTCCCTTCCTCGTTACCGGATCGACGTGATCCCTTTCTACACAGGCTGTTATAGAAGAAGTTACACATACACAAAGATGGAGTAGAGTACGCAAAAAAGAAGGATCAGCTGACTCTACTCGTCAAAATTGCCTTTGTTTGTGGATGCGTGAATTTCCACGGGGGTTCGATAGCTCAGGATGTTGCTCAGGTTTTTGGAGACTTTAGGGATGGAAGTAAAAACAAATGTTGCGTGTATGCAGGACAAATTGCGATTGTATTCAATACCAAATTGCGGGGAACGGGGGGTGAGGGAACATAATTTAACCAATAGCGCGCGAGATCACGTCACCCGATCTTGAGCCCATTTGCTGGTGATGACGTGATAATTAGTTCTTGCACGACGAGCTAGGCGGCGCCACTGGTCCATAGTGCATGGGTGTCCCAACAGCCTTGGATGGAAATAAAAGAAAATGGCCGACCAATGCCTTTGCTTGCTTGGAGGGCAGGTACTCTTCGATTTAGGTAATTTGACTGTGAAAACGCGGCTTAAATTCGAGATTTACCTATTAGTCCGTAAGTAGTACACACAACAGCACGTCAGACTGTACAATTTTGTTGTAAAGTCGCCCGTAATGTAACCGAGTAGAGTGCTAGCGTGTAAGGGCCGTTGTGCTGTCGTGTGTACCTACACAGCAGCTTGGCAGCCTTTGATAATATTAATGATTGTGACTCACTTTTAAGGTAGGTACACACGACAGCACGTAGACGCTTACACGCTAGCACTGTAGGTACAGCCGGCCTCACCCAAAGATACCCCTTTTTGTTCGATTGGCGCCCTTATGCCGCGCGCGTTAAGAGCTGCCATGGGGTATCTGTGACTGTGGCCGACCGAACATACTCGGTTACGTTCGACTTCACAACAAAAGTGTACACTCTGACGTGCTGTCGTGTGTAGGTACTAAAGGACTTAGGTAGGTAGGTATCTAGTTATAACAGCCCAGCATTGGTTGTCACTTGTCGCGTACCTAATAGCCGGTTAGGGGCTGTATCAATTGGCCCATAAATAATTCAGAAACCATTGATTGGGCTCAGCTCCATGATTGCGAGTTGCGACTTATGATTTTTTAATTACCTACCTACAGCGTGACTTGGGGACTAATGGGGACGCGCCCGCCATTTTGAATTTTCTATCGTCTTGCTCCTTCGTTTGTAGGTAGGTACAGGTAAAATGTGTGGGAAGTCTTTGTGGTAGCTAATTATACCTACTTACCCTTTTTACACTCAAACTTTCGTAATCACTGCACATTTTGTATTTCGTAAACGGTTAAACTTACTTGTGTTTCGGTTGTCATTCGGAGACCTTAATCATGGAGCTGAGACGGCCACGGCGTCGCGAGGGCCGTCTCAGCTCCATGATTAAGGTCTCCGAATGGGAACCGAAACTAGTCGGCTACACCGACATAACACAAGTAAGTTTAACCGTTTACGAAATAAAAAATACTTACCCTTATTATTATATTGTTTTAGTTGTCTGAAATAAATCGCTCTTAGCGATAAGACCGACGTTGGCCCGGTTTCTGAATTGAGCATTTTTACTTACTTAACTACTACTTTTGATAATAAATAAAAATAAAAGAAAATAAAACTACCGTTCTGACACGTTCTTTTGTGAGAAATCCGCAGAGGTAGAACGATATTTAAGTACTTGCTTAGCGAATTTCTCAAATCAGAAACCGGCAGATAGTGTACTTTTATAGTAAGAAAATGCTTGTAATTTGCTAAGCTTTTGGTAAAAAAAAGTTTTGGAATCTATACCTACATTGAATGTCCGCCACAAGTTTGACAAAACTTTTTTTCTGCGACACCCTTGAAGTGAACGCTAGAGCGCCTGTGAAAGGGGCATAAGCAAATGTAGTCGCTCATAACGTAACTGAGTAGAGTGCACGCGTGTAAAAGTGTACACACGACAGCACGTCAGACTGTACATTTTTGTTGCAAAGTCGCCCGTAACGCAACCGAGTAGTGCTAGCGTGTAAAGGTCGACGTGCTGCCGTGTGTACATAAACGAAATAGATTTCTTTACATTAAATTTACACATCACTTGCTAACTCAATGAGGCTCATTGTTATTCAAAATGGTTCAGCTGTTATCAGGACCATCTGTGATCATGTTTCCGATACCTAATTATACCGTTAATTAGCTATTGTTTCAGCGATACACTTCGCCGTATGTTGCCAGCAGCTTTCGTTTCATTGACAATGCATTGACTCCCTCCACTTATTTTATTTGGCGAGTTGAAGAAACTTCTTGTTTTATCGCTAGAGCACTCTACTCGGTTACGTTACGGGCGATTTTACAACCAAGTGTACACTCTGACGTGCTCTCGTGTATATGTACATTGTATATTGGGACACTGTCCGAATTTACACTCTCTAATTATATTTCGCTCGCTTCGCTTCGCTCGTTAGATTAGGGATATCTTATCTTATGGGTCATCTTTTTTAGTTGAAGAAAGAAAAAAGTTTGTAAGTATATCGCATTATGCATTTATTACATTTAAAATACATTATGTAGGTACTGAATTTTAATACAATTTATATAAATGAGTATAATATCTTTACGCTAAGTGTAACTAAATATAAAAATACTTCTGTCTAAAAATATAGCTATAAGTGTGAATACCTCAAAGTAACTTACTTAATATTATTAGTAGTTTGTGACTTTGCTATGGTGTATAAATTTATTTAAATTTAACACTACATATTTTAAAATAGGAAACACGATAGCTATCAAAATTTTGTTTTATAGTAGGTATTATAGCTATAAATATGCTAACCATATAGTACTTAGGCTTAAAATATTTGAGATTTCGATATTTATTTAATTTTAAACTTCTTTTAAAATAATACTGTATTTTTATTCACAAAATGGCCGAGATTCTGTCTATGGCACTATTGGCACCAAAGTGGCACTTACGGAGTTTACACGAAACACTAATATTACCTAATGTTGTAAAATGACACATAAAAATGCAGTCAGATGGAAGTCATTGGAAGTAAACATTCAGTCTTATACATCATTTAATTAAAAGTCCAAATGTTGAGTGTAAAACCTAATAAACTAACTTAAAAAAATATATTGTGATGTTAGTTTGTGGCTTAAAAACTATTTAATATCTAAATGACGAAAACGTCGAGAAAAAAGCTTTGGAATAGTTTATAATAATATGCATGCACCTTAAGGAACTAAACGAATAATGTGAGAATCCTAAAAAGTTTAAACCTACATTTCACTTGAAGGTATTTTTATATATCGATTATTTCAACAGATATCCGATAAAAATAAACTGGTAATCGGACAAGAAATAATCAATTTGTAAAATTCACTTGTAAATAATTTACGAAGGATGTAGGTACATATTTCAGTCAGAATTGCACAACCAAATACATCTGTTAGCATACTTATTGTGATGTGATTTCTGTTTCATGAACAATTTGTATCATTTGAAAACATTTTCAACTTATTGTCTAATAAGTCGTAAGAAGGGCTATAAAAATACTTGAGACAGAGCACCGATTTTAAATTTTCTATCAGATACTCTAAAGTCTGATTTTTTATTCCGTAGAATCCTGACATTTCATAAGTGTTGCTACTAGAAAAGCACTCTACCGAAAAAGGGAAAAATTTGACCCATTTGAGGACAATAAAAAATAAAATGCTAGATATTTTTTTATATTTTACCTAGAAAAAGATAAAACATAATATTTACTTACTCAAGTGAACTAATACAAAAGTAACAAATAGTTCATTATCACGAACAATATATCGAATTAATTTTAATTACTTTATTTCAATCTTTAGCTGGAAACACTCCCATACGAATTCAGGTTTATTAAACCTTTTAAAAAATAAAGTATGCTATCACGCCGCGTCTGTCACATTGATTGATTTTCATTAGTGTGATAGTGATATTAGTATTAATGATGATTAGAGATTTTAATAAAATAATGTTTTATTTCCTTGTACTTTTTTACTTTTTGTGATGAAAAGGGACGTAATTATCACTCGCCGCAAATACCCTTTTAATTTGGAGCTCTGCACTTAACCCTCCCTCTCGATTATCGTACACATGTGTACGTTTAACTCAGTTCGCCGGCCCGCTCGAGAAACGTACACATGTGTACGTTCCCGCCATGTTTACGCGCGCTTTTAGTTTCTGCCGGTTATTGAGTCAGGCATAAACCTTAGAGCGTGACCGTCTATAGACGAAATACAGAGCATAAAATTATCTGTTTATTGATACCAAACACATCACACTGGAAGAAAAAAAGAAAAGATATTGATATTCAAAACATTTAGAAATAATTTCGATTTTTTCGTTCGAGCCGTCGCGCGGAGCTGTGTATTTTGCCGAAAATTGTTTGAAAGGTAAGTAAATTATTGATTTACGTTATTAGTTGGTTCTTTGCATCTATGAATGTCCTTATTCACAGCCTTATTTCATAAGAAAAATTTGCATTTATACGCTCGCTCGGAATACGTACACATGTGTACTCCGCTCGACAATGTTCGGCCGCCTACGGAATACTGCGTCAGCTGATAATCTAATGGATTGATCGTGTATAGACGAATTACAGAGCATGAAATTATCTATTCATTGATACCAAACACTGGTCACACTGTAAGAAAAAAACAAAAGATTTTGATATTCTAAAACATTCAGAAATCATAAAGAGCCGTCGCGCGGAGCTGACACACACAGTGTATTTTTCTAAAATTTCTTCGAAAGGTAAGTAAATTTACGTTGATTTCCGTTATTCTTTGGTTCTTTAGGTCTATGAATGTCCTTATTTCACAAGAAAAACTTGCATTTTACAGTATAAATTCATCATGTTACAGAAGTCAGTAGCGATTTCTGAACGTTCGCCCGCTCTATGGTTTCTACCGGATATTGCGTCACGTCGTAAACTGAATGTCTGATCATGTATAGACGAATCACGGAGCATAAAATTATCTGTGATTTGATACCAAATACTAGTAACATCGAAGAAAAAAACAAAAGATTTTGACACTGACAAGTCACGCGTGAACTTCGTTCGGCCGCTGGAATTTGCATCGAGTGTTGTGTATTTTTTTCTTAGGTTTTTGAATGTTGTAGAATGAAAGAAACCACTTATGTTTACTAGGCATTTATTCAACATTGGCCTAGATACAATTTCAGTTCCTAAAGGTTTGTATTTTTTCCTCAATAGACAGTTTATTCCACAAATCTGGAATTTTTGTCTACATTTTCATTTTGCACAGAAAATTACGTTTTTTTTAACGTATTACCATGTATTTCCGTACCTACCTCAAATAATGTCATTTCTAAAGAAAAGATTACTCCTTATTTCACAACATTTGGTTGAGTAGGTGCGGAGATATAAGAGATTTTGTCAACGGTGGAATCTCCATTTTCCGCGTTTTTCCGCGTCGCGGGAGGTGCGCGGGAGTAAAAGAAACCTTACATTAAAGCCTCCCCGACCGGGAGGGTTAATAAAAATGGGTACATTCTCTGAAAAATAAAATGTATAGACTCAGATATTCAGACTCGTATTGAAATTGAAAAATGTGCCCGGCCATAAATGTTTGTAATCTCTGACATGTCAAAAAATGGCAGCTGTCAGAATTCTACGGAATTAAAAATCAGACTTTAGCTAACTCCCTAGTCCGGACCCTGGGCAGAAATAATTTCGTACATTGACCTGTAATACGCGACTCTGTCCCTCCCGATTATATTGCCATCTCGCTCGGCCATTGCATCTGTACGGGCGAAACGGCAATATAATTACGCGGGAGTGACAGGGACGCGTATAACAGGTCAATGAAAGAAATTCTTTCTGCTCGGCGTCCGGACTTTAGAACGAAAGACTTTCATAAGCTGACTCCACGGATTCAGTATTCATGATGCCTACAGTAGGTTATGCGCCTCAAGTGTGTAAGGCAGTTTTTCTATCAATGCTGTAAGAAACAAGTAGAACAAAAAAAAAATACTACTTTTTTGTACTGAGAGCAGTGGGGTAAAAAAAAATCACTCATCAAGCCCTTCTCTTTCATTTGATACCCATATCATAGAGATTAAAGTGGAAATTATAAATCGCTATTTTGCTTCGGCAGCCATATTAGATTTTAATGGCAGCATGTTTTGATGTTGTGTTTTGAGTATTGTGCCGTTAGTAAATGTCTTTTCTTTCTTTCTGTATTAATCATGATTGTCAGTAGGTATTGTCACGAGAAACAAACTTGCAAACTTTTAACTTGCAAGATTTGATTATCTGTTACCGATAACGGGACAGGTAAAACTAAAATATAAAAGCTGTAAAAAAGTAGTTTGCTCACAAACAAGAGTTGGCTATCACCGATTCTTTTTTTACCAAGCTGGACGTGCTATCCTTGGTAACACCAGGACGTCTCAAGCCAAGTAGATGAGCTGTTTCCCCTCGTCGATCTGGAACTGCACCTTGTCGGAGTTGGCGGCCTTTGCGGTCTTGGACAAGGCGCTCGCGAGGAACACTAGCGGTCTTGGTCTTAGAGGTCTTGGTCGCGAGGAACACTAGCGGTCTTGGAGAGGTCTTGGTCTTAGAGGTCTTGGTCGCGAACCGTACTTGAAAAGGTCTTGGTCGCGAGGAACACGAGCGGTCTTGAAAAGGTCTTGGTCGCGAGGAACACTAGCGGTCTTGAAAATGTCTAGGTCTTAGTGATCTTGGTCGCGAGGAACACTAGCGGTCTTGGAGAGGTCTCAAGCCAAGCAGATGAGCTGTTTCCCCTCGTCGATCTGGAACTGAACCTTGTCGGAGTTGGCGGCCTTATCCGCGGTCTTGGACAGGGCGCTCGCGAGGAACACCAGCGCTACGCCGGTCGCGGTCACAAAGAGGGCCCAGCCTGGAACGAATGACCATTTTCGGTGAGGCAAAGCAGCCATCAAGATAATAAATAATAAATAATGAATAATGAATAATGAATAATGAATAATGAATAATGAATAATGAACAATGAATAATGAATAATGAATAATGAATAATGAATAATGAATAATGAATAATAAATAATAAAGAAAACAGATTTTTTTTATAATAGAAAATGTATGAATGTTTTTGTAAATTTCTGACATTTCTTGTACTCAAAACCTAAGTTGGCTCCCTAGAGTCTTTTTATCTCTACATGAAAAAGGAACAATTGGCATCAAAAAAACATTTTTGGGATATTGTCATTTTTTTCACTGACCGTACAATTTTTTCAAAATCTGTGAATGCAGTTCATAATATCCCAAAAAGTTATGGAAGGTCTCCTAAGAACGTTTCCCTGTAACTATAACGGTTAAGGGACCTGCCCAGCCTGGCACTCCGAACACCTGGGGACACAGATACATACCGACAGCACAGTCACCGGGCAGGTAGGGCTCCGAGTACTCGCCGCACAGACGCTTGACCCGCGGAGCACCCCACGCCCAGGGGTAGAGCACCAGGCCTAACACTCCGAACACACCTGGAGACATAGATTTGATCGGTTCAGCTTTAAGGCGCCGTGCATAGTGAATAGCCCGCGCGCAAAGAAAAATGCACAAAATCGATTCCTGTATCAGTTACACTAAACGAATCGAAAAAGTAAACATATTCTAATACAGCCAGTTTAGCTGATAGCTAATTTTCTTTCACGACAATAAAACCGTATTATTATTATTATTATTCTGAACAACAGAACAACAACTAATTCACTTCATTACGAGATTGACGAATCGATAAATTATTGTGGTTATGTGGTTTAGCAAAATCTAAAAAACGTCGTAATACCTCCCAGAGCCTGAGTAGCTCCGGCTAAAGACACCACGCTCTTCTTGAAGACCGCTTGCACGCAGCAAGCGAGGATACCCGCTAGCACCGTTGAGAACTGGACAGCGGCACCTGCAATGACATAGTTTGATGTGAGAGTGGATAGAGTCAACGAGCCTGCAGTGGATAGATTATTTATTTTATCATCTTTGTCATCATAAGTGTAATGAATTGAATCAATTAGGCCCCGTTTCTGAGTTGAGAATTTTACTAAGCACATACTTACGTATCGCTGTGTCACGCTCTTCTATGAGAAATCTGCAGAGACAGGACGATACTTACCCATTTGCTTAGCAAAATTCTCAACTCAGAAACCGGGTCTTAGTGTCCAGTCTTCACACAAAACTTTAATGATTTGTTAATTGTGTTTTACAGGCCCGGTTTCTGAATTGAGAATTTTACTAAGTAAATACTTAACTATCGTTCTGTCACGTTCTTTTGTGAGAAATCTGCAGAGACAGGACGATATTTAAGTAATGCTAGCTTAGTGAATTTCTCAAATCAGAAACCGGCAGAGAGTGTAACAAATAAAGAATCTGAGCAGATGGACAAAGAAACTGGACCGGACTGGACACTAGTGGACACTGTATAAATAAATTCTCAATTCTTTCTGATGACTTTTGACCCTGAAGCAATTTAAAAGAACTTCAACTGGCGATAATATTGAAATGGTAGCTAGTACTCACAGAGAGACAAGAAGAACATGGCAGCTTTCCACGGAGTCGGATACACTGCGGAGTCCGTGGCCAAGCCGTCGAAGGAGAAGGACCCGCAGTGGTTGCGGTCATCGTTCATCCGGATACATCTGTAGTGTTAATATAAGAACTAAGTAAGTACATATTGGTGTAGGAATAAAATAATAAAGAGTATTTTCCTGCTACTAAAAAACATGGAATAAAATTTCATTTCCGAATTACCAGTAAGTTACTGGGGCCTTAGCCTGTAACGCAATGGCGTGTCGATGGCGACGCAGCAGAAGGACAAAACCGGGGTTTCCTCGTTTTTCTCCTACAACCAGAGAACTAATCCTCTAGAATTAGAATTGGAATATTATTTGCTGTACTACAAAAATATTAAAAGGACCGACAGCATTAATAAATCGTTATTGGAGCTGTCAACCAGGAAGCATTGGACATTGGAGCAGCCCATTTTGGCACCATTGCGTTACAGGCTTAGGATCAAGGCCCTTGGATTGATCAGGGAAACTGGCAGTAGCTTAGGATTGCTACAATCTGGCAAGCTTGCACTGATAGTTATAGGGAAACTCAAGGCATATAAATCATTAGATATCTACATTATGTGTAGTATGTAATAAAAAGGTAAGTAGTGGCAGATTAGTGAGCTGTATGTACGGTCGGTCACAGTCTAGGATACCCCATGGTAGCTATGACCCGACGCAGCATAGAGGCGACCTGGAGGCGCCTAAAATGTCGATGACCGTACTTAGAAAAGTTTATCAATCTTGCCTTAATACTTACCAGTCTTGCTTATTTGCACAACTGGGTTGGTGAGTAGAGTTGGGGGCTGCCTTGGAACACTTAATTAATCAAAAAACTGCCTTGAACTGGCCAAGACCAACTTACAGTGAGCCTCCAATGACCCCCACCAGGCAAAAAAAAATTGTTTGTGCAATATAAAGTTCGGAGCTTACCTGTTGTAAATCCCGACACTAGGAACATAAAACCCGGTCACATTGTTCTCGTTCACCACCACTGGCTGCCCCATGAGCCATTTGGGAGTCATTATACCGGTCAAAATTAGCATAAATGCTACAAGACTCAAAAGTAGCCATGCTAGACTTCTTCCTGTGATTATAACGTAGCACATCTTAGGTTAAACAGACTTGTTTAGGCGAGGAGAATAAGATTCGTCAAGAAGAACAAGAATAGTTTCTGCTAAATCGAAAAATAAGTGAAAGTAAAGTTTTGGGAAACAAATACTCTTGATTGAAGTGACAAACAAACGTCAATTAGCGCCACAGATTAATTAAGCAACGCATAAATCAGTGAACGAATGGTTTGGCTTAGTGTTGCTAGTCTATTACTGGAATAAAAAATATTTTGAACGCATCCAAACACAAGCGTGCCATCTAGCGAGAAAAAAACCAAACAGAAAAATAAAAGTGCCACTTTTTCCGTCTCGCTCGTTTTTCGTTTTATTTTTTTCGTGTGTTGAAAATGGCTCTAATAAACAGAAATAGGGCCTTAGAATAAATTAGTGTACAAATAGCATTACTATTACTCAAAGTCACATGAAAGTGATTGGATCCAAGCATTTAACTGTGTTGTGCCAGATTTCAAGTGAAGTGTGGTCGATTGTGTAAAAACGGGAAAGACGTAAGTTACACCCAACCAAATACAATTTCTTCTCATTATCCTGGGAAACCAATACCAATCGTGTCTTTTCAATTTAGTCGCATAATCCATTACCTTGCTGTCAAATAACGTGAATCAGGAAAGGAAGAAATCAATCGTAGTTTTTACAATACATTTTCTATACAATTATATTTCTAAGTGTTTTTTCTTGTTAAAACTGTGTGCTATAAAGTGTGCGATCAAATAAATGGATGCAGGTACGTGGGATGTCCATTTTGGGGATTGTGGGGGACTTCTCAGTTGCCCTTGTTGGTTTTGCAATTCTTGTTTCTTTGTGATCTCAGAAGTCACTTTTACTTTTGCCAGACGGGTCTTGTGCGTAGTAACATCCGTTTTAGGCGATTATCCCGCTATTTTCACGGACATCTTCCACTTACGCGGGTAGCTGAGCTCCCTTCTACCCACTTAGAAAGTTAATATCAAAGTCATGTAAAATGGATTTTTAGAAATTGAATGTTTTCGTCACCGAGACAATGAGATGATAATCTTATGGCCTATCAACACGGTGGAATAAGGCGGGACTCACTTTCAATAACTAGTGGTTCGCCCCGAACTATGAACTCGCGACCCCATATAAACCTAATAATAATAATAACCCCCGTGTTGTTCCCGGTAGGTACAGAATTGGACCAACCCCTACAGTATTTGCTCTTGATTTTCCACTCGTTTTTCAAGATTTTCAGATTTTTCTTCTAGCATTTTTAGTTTTTCTCCAAACATTCTTTGAATGTTTTCTGTAACTTGTTCGCCGCTTTTTCTTATTTCAAGTTTTTGTGCCTCTAGATCATTTTGGATTTTTGTAGTTTATCTAGTATTTCTTCCATTTTAAGTTTTGTATAGGACTCTCTTGTAGTTTTGAAGTAAAGCGACCTCTATTGTTGAGCATAAGGACTTTTTGGTTTATAATTTTGAACACTAGATGGCTCTGATAAAAAATAATTTGTCACGCCCTCTGTTAGGAAGTAGAATAACAATTTTTTTTTTAATAGATGGCGCTGTTTTGTATTTTCTAATCTGGTGTACGAGTATTTTGGACCTTAGCAATTAGCATTTTTTTTGGATTTATTGGATTAAAATAGAGTTCTTGTTACGGATTATTTCGCGACCCTTAAAAGTTTATTTTTATTGTTTCCACTGAGTTTTACGTCCGATATCCACAATATTGTTTCCAAACAGAATTTGTATTTATAGTTCACTTTTGTTAGTTTTTATCACTGCTTTCACTGTTTACTGATTAGATTTACGTTTTTATCACTTTTAAAATAACTTTTTAGCACTATTTTATTGTTACTGAGAGGCAGCAGTGGCGCCCTCTCTCATCCCATATAAACTTAAAAACCCCATATCTCGGCAACCCCTCGACCGATTTGGCTCATGTTCGAACTTAAAAATTCTTTTCATTTCATTTACCTGCCTACCAAATTTCATGACAATCCGACAAAAATTACTCAAGTTATCGTCGAACGAACATTCATACATACAAACATACAAACATACAAACATACAAACATACAAACATACATACATACATACATACATACAAACGCCGGATTGTTCCAGTAGACTCGGAGAACTTCGCTCGCTTCGCTCGCTCGTTCAATAAAATCTTACCATTTCAAGAGTAAACAAGCTACTTATTTAGGTAGGAATCTCGTCAAAAATTATCAATAAATACAAAAAACTGACTTCACTGGTGAAAAGGTACACTGTTATTAAGCTACTGCACTGGGCCCTTATCCTATAACGCAATGGTGCCAAAATGGGCTCCCGATTGACGGTTTCAATTACAATTTATTAATGCTCTCGGTCCAGTGTCGGTCCTTTTAATGTTTTTGTAGTACAGCAAAGAATATTATGAGTCTAATTCTAAAGGATTAGTTCGCTGGTTGTAAGGGAACAACGAAAAAATCCCGGTTTTGTCCTTCTACCTGGGACGCCATTGATACGCCATTGTGTTACAGGCTAAGGCCCCTGATTCCGAGTGACCTGCTGCTGTCCGTTGATAAGTTCCTTTCTCCATCTCTGATGTTCTTCATCAGATCTTCACCATTTTTTAATGGGACCATACAGAAAGTATACCCTTTCAAAGAAAAAGGGAATCATCAAAATCGGTCCACCTAGAAAAAAGTACTGAGGCACCTAACTAACAAAAAAAAAAAAAAAACACCGGACACTGTTATTTTGTCACTCCCATGACTGACTTGACACTGGCAGAAATAATCGTCGGACAAGAATGATTGCGTTGCCTTTAGGTATAAAAAAAAACTAACAAAAAAAAATAAAAACATTTTTGAATTGAAAATTCAAAATATTTAACTGCGAAAACATTACAGATTACATGTAGCAAGGGTCTAAGGAGTGTGCCTCGAATGCCTCGTCTTCTGAAGTCTGTTAAAAATAACCCACTTTCATCCTGTTGTCAGGATAACCATAGTGAGGAAACCTGCACTCAGTACCTACAAATCTTATCTTATTACTATGGGGCCAGGCTGACAGCCCAGTGGGATCATTTGTGACACCCCCATCCTTATTAACATATGAACACAGTATCAGAAGAAATCAGGATACACACAGTTAGTTACAAGCACAGACTGGCAAATCACCCTAACCATCTCGCAGGACAACTGACAATGTCATAACTATGAGTACATAAGACGTCTGAAAAGGCGTGACACTATGGACCTCAGTAGTTTATAAACTACTCAAACTGAAGGGGGATCCTCAAAGGAGGTTCAAGCTCTGCTCATCCTAAGACGCCCGCACATCTGCTTATAGTCTAAGGACTGATTGCAATACAAAGAACAAAAAATATTTTTGATTTTGTACATAAGTTTTTTGCCAATTTTTCCCAATTCACAAGTTGAAATGACCAATCAGCCGAGCGAGTCAATAATTCAAATGTAAGTAGCCCACCAAATGCTAAGTTGAATATCATGTTCAGCTGGTTTTACGAATTGTAAACAATTTCATGCTCTACTTCCACGGTGGATGGAAATTTCACTGTTACGCCGTTCATGTAATACCTGAGGAGTCGGTTTTTTATCTTCTTTTCAATTTTTTTCAAAGTTTAAATTAATTTTAACCCTCGACATGAAAAGAGGGGTGTTATGAGTTTGACCGCTATGTGTGTGTGGCACCGTAGCTCTTAAATGGGTGAACCAATTTGAATGCAGTTTATTTTTTTATTTGAACGCAGGTTTTCTAGCGAGTGTTCTTAGATATGTTTTATCCTTCGAAGTAAACTACTAGTTATCATAAAGTTTCCTTCTTTTTGTCCACAGGAACGCGAGCAGCGGTTTCCGCCACAAAGTGCTTTATCCACTCCGGTCCTTCAGCAAATAAAATTACAAATAAACTAAAAATAAATTTAATTTAATTCAAACTAAACTTCACAAATCCGTGAACACCCAATTTTTATGTAAATAATTATTCTTTTAATTCCTGTGATCTCGATGACGCGTGATTTTTAAGTTTTTTTTTTACACTGAGTCTAGGAGAGTGCAATTTCTTTTGTTGTTGATTGTTTTTCGCGGGCAACGTTCGCAAGGTGTTTCGCCAACGTTTTGCAAACGGTTCGTGATAACGGAGCGGTATCAAAATGAGTTCGGGTAGCATGCGTCCCCCGCCGCCGTTGAAGCAAATTGATCTGGATCTTGTAAGTGTTTTTTTTTTCAGTTTTTTTTTGTAGTTTGTACAGTTTTACAGTCTAGGATAAGATAGCATTATCCCGTATCTTCTTCTTTTTCTTCTACACAATTTATAAATAACTCAAAAATGGCTGAACCGATTTTTATGATCTTTGTTGAAATTGTCTCTGCCCCGAACAGCCAAAAAAAATGTCTTCGCGGATGAAGTCGCGGGCAAAAGCTAGTTATGAATAAGGTGTGGGTATTTTTAGTTTCAATTTATCGACTTAATTGAACGAGCGAGCGAAGAGAGCGAAGTTCTCCGAGTCTACTTGAACAATCCGGCGTTTGTATGTTTGTATGTATGTATGTATGTATGAATGTTCGTTCGACGATAATTTGAGTAAATTTGGTCGGATCGTTATGAAATTTAGTAGGCGGGTAAATGAAATTAAAAGAATTTTTAAGTTCGAACATGAGCCAAATCGGTCGAGGGGTTGCCGAGATATGGGGTTGTTAAGTTTATATGGGGTCGCGAGTTCACAGTTCGGGGCGAACCACTAGTAGCTTTTCGCCCGTGACTTCGTCAGTGGTGATAAGATAAAAGGTTGCAGCTCTATTTTTTCCCCGTCAATTTCAACCCAATCGGTCAAGCCGTTTAGTAGTTGACATACCGACAGCAGCGCCACCTACCGGGTCCAATTGTATTTTAAATCATCCAAGAAACCATCGGAATACCCATATAAAATTTCAACCCAATCGGATCAGCCGTTTAGAAGTTATGTGAAAAAGATATGTACGGAAGGATATTTTTTACTACCCATTGTCCTATTACCCGTTTTCCCGTATAACCCGTGTCATTAAAGAAAACATTTAGCACGGATTTAAAAACCTAGCGTTGTCTCGCTTTGACTGTATTAATTAGAGCAAGAGGGTGAGTGTTTTGAAGTTCATCCTAAATGTTTTCTTTAATGACACGGGTTATAGGAATGAAGCATTTTCTCGCGGTAAAAAGTAGCCTATGTTCATCAGGGATAATATCGGCTTCTAATGGTAAAATACTTTTTTCAAATCGGTCCAGTAATTTCGGAGCCTATTCAATACAAACAAACCATCAAATCTTTCGTCTTTATAATATTAGTGTTGTAGTGTAGATAAACTACGAAATAAACATGGTTAAATTTAAACTATTTGAAATATTACCTACACTGTGGCCCGGTTTCTGAATTGAGAACTTTACTAAGTACCTAAATACTTAACTATCGTTCTGTCACGTTCTTTTGTGAGAAATCCGCAGAGGCAGAACGATAGTTAAGTGCTTGCTTAGCGAATTTCTCAAATCAGAAACCGGCAGTGTGTTAGCTACATTTTCTTTGAAAGAAGCTAGGTACGGTCGGCCACAGTCACAGATAACCCATGGTAGATCTTACCGCGCGCGGCATAAGGGCGCCAATCGAACAAAAAGGGGTATCCTAGCGTGTGACCGACTGTACGTGCAGTCGGCCACCAGGATACCCCTTCTTTTCTCGATTGGCGTCCTTATGCCGCGCGCGATAAGAGCTACCAAGGGGTATCCCAGACTGTGGCCGACCGTACCTAGCTACATAGTTTTGATCCTATCCTACCCAATCATATCCTGATTGTAAACTCTTCTGTAGATAAATGAATCATGTGTAAAGTTGATCGAACCCCAAACACGAGAAATGGGCCAGTCCATGTGTTTATAATAAAGGAGTATTTTTAAATATGCACATGTTAATGTATGCTTCCTGGATGTTTGCCAATAAAAATAATCTCACCGGAATGAGAATAATTTCTGCCAATCATTTAATCTTAAGGTGGGATGATAGCAACGTGGCGGGAAATTCAAAATTTTCACAGTATTTTACATTTTGTAGCTAAATTGAGCTATTTTTGTTAAGCCGATTATGTGTTCTGGTCTACGAAGCAGTGGCACTGCCCAAAAAACTTGTCGTAGACCAGAACACATAATCGGCTGAATTATTGTTGTTCCATTGTTTACAATAATGAAAGGAATACTTTGTTATTTCCGCGAACGAAAAATCGCTGAACAAAAATAGCTCAGTTTAGCTACAAAATGTAAAAAACTGTGAAAATTTTGAATTTCCCGCCACGTTGCTATCGTCTACCCTTAATGTACTATCGTAGGTGATTATTACGTATGGGATATACAATTCACGTCACCGCAACACTGCTTCCGTGCTGCCTCTTATTCCCTTACTAGTTGTGCCCGCGACTTCGTATGCGTTTTTACACGTTTGACATTAAATTCGACTGTGGAGGAAAACTCAAAAGGAAGGTTTTTTTTAACCCCCGACCAACAAAGAGGGGTGTCATAAGTTTGATAGCTTTGTGTGTGTGTCTGTTTATGTGTTTATGAGGGTGTGCCTGTCTGTGTATCTGTCTTTGTGTGCCCTAATCTAAACAATACATTTATGATTAAATATGTTTTGTTTAGATTAGGTATCGCCCGTGTAAGATACCAGGAAGCTTAGCATAAGAATTGTCTGGGAAGTATGGGGGTTTATTATGTATCTCCCTCGACGTAGAGAGGGATAGATAAAGTTATAAGCCCATAGATAAGGTCTTACCCATTCTCATGCTAAGCCAGCAAGCAAAGCATAAGGTTGGGTTAGAGCGTATCTACCGCAAATAACTCTGACTATCCCACTCTACGGCAAACAAAATATATTTTTTCAATATCAAGTTGGGCTCAGTAGAGTAAATATTTAAAAAAAGGCACAAAAAAAAATTTCTACCTCGCGTGGGTTCAAACCCAGAAGATTTCGACCGCGACGCAACAGTACTACATTTCTAACATCGATGAACTTTGTCCGACCTCCACCGAAAACCACTCACAATTCCCTCCAGCAAGCATCATAAGGCTGGGTTAGAGCGTATCTATGGCTCTATCCATCCCGCTCTACGTCAAACAAAAGAGTGAGATACCTATTGTTTTAAACCCATAGATACGCTCTAACCCGGCCTTATGCTACGCTTGTAGAACTAACATTTTCCGACAAAATAAAATAAAATCAAATGCCGATTTTTCATTTACAATATGCGCCCCAAATGCCAAAAGTCGTAGCGTGCTATTATACAGAGTGTTAAAAGACCGCCAACAAAGCGGGTCGTCATCATAACGAAGATTTTTGCCCAAGGAACTATTCTTGGGAAATCAACGGTTTTCGAGATAATAAAGTCAAACTTTTTTTTTTTTTTTTTTTTTTTCAGAAATGTGTTCAGTATCACGTTCTTAATATACCTTCTTAAGAAGCCATATCAAAATTATGGATATAGCTCACAAAAAATCAAGTTAAAAATTGCAACCCGCAATGTAGCTTTTCGAAAGAATGTGGTTCAAAGTCGGACTTTTTTTTTTGCATCAATATGTTCAGTATCACGTTCTTAACATACCTTCTCAAGAAGCCATCTCAAAATTATGAATATTTCTTACAAAAAACGAAGTTAAAATTGCAACCCGCAATGTATTGAAAACATTGGATAGCCTAAGTTACTCCCAGAAACGTGAGTTACGACCATGTTAAGTTTGGTTGAAAACTATTCAGCGGTGTTCGCGTTTATCGTGTTCATACAGACAGACAGACAGACAGACAGACAGACAGACAGACAGACAGACAGACAGACATAAACAGTTTTTTTTGCATTTTTGGATTCAGTGTAGTTTACTTAGTAACCCCTGCTAGTTTTTTTCTAAAAATATTCAATGTACAGAATTGACTTCGCTAGAGTTTTATTATAAGTATAGATGTTTAGGGTGACATTTCAGTGAAATTGGTATGATTCTACTGTACACCTTCCTTTATAAACAGAAGCTTACAAAGTATTGATTGACACAAAAATAGAAACGAAAGTAGAGTCGCTTTTTTTGATGTCTTGAAATATGGGTAGAATTTGGAGGAAAACCTCGTGTGAAAACCTGAACATCTGACGATACAATGTTTCCTCTTTTTTTCCGCGAAGCGCACACAGCCTAGTTACTTACTGTTGGACTAGCTGTTCTTAATGCCGGTTTCTGAATTGATAAATTCACTAAGCAAATACGTAAGTATCGTCCTGTCTCTGCAGATTTCTCACAAAAGAGCGTGACAGAACGATACTTAAGTATTTGCTTAGTAAAATTCTCAATTAAGAAACGGGGCCTAAATCGATTGGCGAAGTTAAGCAACATCGGTCGCAATCAGTCCATGGATGGGTGACCGCTAGTGGCAATCATATCTGAGCGCTTCCGTGCTTCGGAAGGCACCTTAAACCTTTGGTCCCGGTTGTTGTTGATTAATAACAATCGTTAAGCCATGTCAGAGGACCTTTGGGCGGCCTAAAAACTCTGACACCAGGGGTGGCCACTACCTCATACGATTACCTCGGTACCTACATCTTTTTAAAGAACTAGGTCACCAAGTCATGCAAAAACCACCGGAGAGAAATCGCCACTAGAGTATGATTTCGTAACTAGGTAGTCGTATTATATTTAATGAGGTTGATGTTTCCGATTTTTTTTCTCTTTGGGTCTATCTTAGGATGATAATTTTATGCAACTAGGTAGGTAGGTTGTTACTGTGTTGTGATTTTTACGTCTTGTGTCTATTAATCTTAGAATATTATGTTCAATGGGCATTGATCAGTGAGGCATCGATTGCCGTAAATTGAAAACCATTTCGAGGAATAGGGATACTGATTACTATTCGGGGTTTAAATAAGTAAAATTAAAACTGATTATTAATATTTATCGCCAAAAATGTTTACTTCATTTTTCTTTCGATGACGTCATCATAGCCTCTAATGCGGTAGTTCCATTGCCTACAAATATAAAAAAACAACTGTCAAAAGTGTCAAATATCTGAGAAAATAACCTTCTTGTCGACTTGACACTGACATTTGTCAAACGTCAGCATATTTTTATTTTTTAAAAGCATGAATGAAGGCAATGAACTTAGTACATAATGCCAGTGGTGACGTCATACACAAAACTTTTAGAAATTTTAAATAATTAATAAAAAAATATTTACATAAAAAATTAAGAAAATATTCAAATTAGTTTCTTATATTTGTCTATATTTTCGATTTATAGAATGAGAAAAGATTGAAAAAATGACGATGCCCATTGTTGTTCGATTTAATAGTCTGAATTTTTTACAAAAAAGGTATATTTTAGGCGTTCAAATAACTCTTTACGTACTTCAGCTAGGGGAGCACAAAGGCACGATAAAAGTTTTATCCCATTATCGGCTATCGCTATCTTGCTTTATTTCACCGCGTGTAGCGAGATGCCGCTACCCGATAGTGGGATAAAACTTTAATCCTGAAGTTGTGCTCCCCTAGCTGAAGTATAAAGTAGTTCGATAGGTTAAAAGTCCTACGAAAGCTCTACACCGTGGAATTTTAGTGGTTTTAAAGCCGAAGGTATTTTGTTGCACTCGTGATTCTGAGCCAAATTACAAAATTTTATTCCGAAACGCGCGATAAAAAATTCACTTCTCCATACAAATGGTGTCGATTGGCGATAGCCGTTTGTATTGGGAAGTGTTTTTTTTTTCGCTCGTTTTGAAGTAAAATTTTGGAATTTGGCTCAGAATCACGAGTGCAACTAAATACCTTCGGCTTTAAAACCACTAAAATTCCACGGTGTATATCTAAATTCAGTAATAAACTGTTCATTAATTTGTTCATTCGCTAGTGGTGAAACCTTAAAACTAAGTTTTTATTTTCTTCCAGATATGGGGCGACCTGCGAGAGGGCATCGAGCAAGTATACAAGCGGCAGCACATGCACAAAAATAGATACATGGACCTGTATACGTATCCTTTTTACAAAAAAACTTAGGCATCTACTTAATGAGATGAATGAACGAGCGAGCGATGTTCTCAGTCTGCTTGAACAATCTGGCGATTGTATGTATGAATGTTTGTTCGACGATAACTCAACTTACTTTTTTTAAAACATTCATTCGAACATTCATGAGCCAAATCGGTCAAGGGGTTGCCTAGTTGCCATGGAGTAAAACGCGAGTTCACAAAGCGAACTACTATGTAGTTTATACAGGCGTCCAGTGGCCCCTTAACTCACACTGGATGGGTGAAGTGACCACTTGGACGCTGCATTGCCTGGGAAATAGTTTTACACGGAGTAAGCTTGCCTAGCACCTATTGCACGTGTGCACACGTCTACACATTGCGTTTATACAAGGTGTTACAAAAGCACCTAACTCTTTTTACAGTGTGTAACCTACTGGTCAACATGATGACAAATCTGTAAAAAAAAGTTGAAAAAAAACAATTTTTATTTTATAACCTCAAAATTGAAAAAAAATCATAACTTTTTTGTTTTTGTTATTAGCTCAAATTTAAAAATATGTTTGTGCATGTAGGTGCATTTACATAGCTTTGAGTTGTTAAAACATTGTGAAAGTCAATAAAACAATATTTAAAAAATACTTTTCTCCCGCCACATCGTTCACATTTTATTAATTTAAAAATTAACGGAACGTCATAGACCAATAAAAAATATTTAGGTTGTGATCTCTATCACCGGGTGCTATTACCCTGTAAAAAGAGTTAGGTACTTTTGTAACACCTTGTATGTGCGTGAATCGTGCGTAGTTACTCGCACAAAATCGTTGTATGCGTTATGCCTCACTCGCGCGCTCCTTTATTATAAACTAGCTTTTGCCCGCGACTTCGTCCGCGCAGACTTTTTTTTTCCTCGTGAGTTTTTCCGTTGTTTTAATGGTTATTCTGCTATTCGGGGCTCAGAGAAATCCAAAAAATCAAAAATCATAAAAATCTCGAGTTATAAATGGTGTAACTAACACGACTTTGTTTTATCGAACGAGCGAGCGAAGCGAGCGAAGTTCTCCGAGTCTACTGGAACAATCCGGCGTTTGTATGTATGTATGTATGTTTGTCTGTATGTATGTTTGTATGTATGAATGTTCGTTCGACAATAACTTGAGTAAATTTTTCGGATCGTCATGAAATTTGGTAGGCGGGTAAATGAAATTAAAAGAATTTTTAAGTTCGAACATGAGCCAAAACGGTCGAGGGGTTGCCGAGATATGGGGTTGTACAAATTATATACAAAGCGCGCGCGCCTGCGCGAATGGCGATAACAAAGTTACACATCTGTAACTGGGGTCGCGAGTTCGTAGTCCGGGTAAACCACTAGTATATTAAGATTCATATTGATACATTTTGCCTTCGATCAAGGATAAAACTAGATACAACATAGAACTCTGAAATAGATGTCCAAACTGTCTTTGGGAGCTTATTTGCTCGTAGTCTATGCAATTCGGAAGGCAAAGTTTTTTGTTCGAAAGTCCGTTATTGGCTTAATCTTATCTTTAGACAATATTGAGAAACAAATTTAAATATTTTTTATTTTGGTCCAGTAGTTTTGTTTTTATGCGCTAAAATGTTTTGTTCCTATGACCGCCAACAGTATGCAGACCGTCGCGTGAAGGTCATAAAACCGTATCTTTGAAACGTTGTAAAATCCAAAGTACTGAACCAAATTAAAAAATATTGAACCGAATTTCGGAAGGCAAAGTTTTTTGTTCGAAAGTCCGTTATTGGCTTAATCTTATCTTTAGACAATATTGAGAAACTAATTTCAATATTTTTTAATTTGGTTCAGTACTTTGGATTTTACAACGTTTCAAAGATACGGTTTTATGACCTTCACGCGACGGTCTGCATACTGTTGGCGGTCATAGGAACAAAACATTTTAGCGCATAAAAACAAAACTACTGGACCAAAATAAAAAATATTTAAATTTGTTTCTCAATATTGAACTGTACACTGCAATAAGGTTGACATTCGAATATTAGACGTATGGTCGAAATGATGTTTCGTATTGTTCTATTGCTGATATCATTTGGGGACAAGTTTTTATTGTGATTTTATACCTAATGCGGATTCTATGGGATTTAGTTCGGTGCATTTTGCTCTCGTGATATTCCTTAGCCTCGCACCAACAGACACGTGTATAACTACTGCACTTCGGTGCACCAGCAGAATTCCAACCCGCCGAACGCGCAAAACTTGCGCGCGGCCGCGTGCGCCCGGGGCCCGTCCGGAAAGAAACTGGTATGGACTCTGCCGCCCCTATTTAAATCGATACTTAGATAGAAAACAGCTGTGTTTGGGCCACCTTGTATATAAATATAAATTAGGTAGTTCATGTACTTATTGTTCATGTAGTGTATTATATTTTTCACTCCCCCCCCCTTGTATTAAAGTAGTTTATGTATTGTTGTGTACTTTCTTGCGCGCTACCCAAAACACTATCTGCAGTACCAAAGGTTGACTGGCAGAAAATGCTACTTAGCATTAAGTACGCCTTTGTACAAATGTTTTATATGTGCAATAAAGAATTAAATAATAATAATAATCGATATAGTACAGTTCCATTCATAATTTTTATCCGATTGCAACGAAGCCCAAAAGAGAGAGAGATAGGCTTTCCATAATCCGTTCGGGAAGAAACTGGTATGGACTCTGTGGGTCCTATTTACATAGAACTCTCCGACTTTCTTCTTAGGGTGCCTCTCCGCCTCAGCGAAGGTTGGCGGTCAGCTCAGCGTATTTGTCTTTGTTTCCATCGAGGCGAAATATCTGGGCACAGGGTTCAAAGAGATCATTATTATCTTTGATAATAAAATTATCCAGATAAATATCAAGATAAATATAGGTTGATAATTATCTTGATAAATATAATCGAAAATATTTACCACTTGTAATTTGTCGCATTCAACGACTGCGTGTATCGGACAAACGCATCGAATAAAAAGATATGATTTCTTTTCCATTGGCGGCGCTAGTTGTGAGACGTATTTCATCTTAATGTTGGAGAAAGCTCTAAAGGGGCTTTTTCTCGAGATACTTATGATGACAGAAATATGACTGATGTTTTGTCTGTAAATTTCAGCAGAGCCCAGCGCACGGCGGCGCCCAGTTGGTCGGCTTGGAGCTTTACAAGCGGCTGCGGGAGTTCCTGTGGCAGTATCTCATAAACCTTCTGAAGGTACGTTACACTGTACCCTTACCCTTGTGGAAATACCGTTTAAGTTTCTATGGGAATATCTCATTAAGGGTCGACGATAGCAAGGTGGCGGGAAATTCACAATTTACACAGATTTTTACATTTTGTAGCTAAACTGAACTATTTTTGTTCAGCGATTTTTCGTTCGCGAGAATAAAACCAAAGCAGTGGTATTGCCCAAAAAACTTGTCGTAGACCAGAACACATAATCGGCTGAATTATTGTTGTTCTGTTGTTTACAATAATGAAAAGAATACTGTTTTATTGCCGCGAACGAAAAATCGCTGAACAAAAATAACTCAGTTTAGCTACAAAATGTAAAAGACTGTGAACATTTTGAATTTCCCGCCACGTTGCTATCGTCTACCCTTAACCTACTCACAGCCTAGCGCTCACAGCCTAATTGGACTAGGCATTCTTTTGCTGTATTAAGAGGAATCGTGGGTAGCCGCTGCTCCATACAAAAAGGGAGACCTGTTTCCTCCCTGGATAATTATTTTAGAAAAAATATGTTTTTGCCATTAAAATAACAAGAAAATAACAAGAAAAGGAAAACACAGGGACACGGTAGAGATACATATAAATTGAATGGCATAAACATATTTTTTCTAAAATAATTATCCAGGGACGAAACAGGTCTCCTTTTTTGTATGGAGCAGCGGCTACCCGCGTTTCCACTTAAGGCAGGGTGGATAGTGAAACTCCTGCGGGAGAAGTATAGCAATGACGCATCTCTTATTTGCATTCGCATGCAAGATACACTAAAGAAATCGAAAATATTGCCATATCAAACCCTAGAATTAGGTAAGAGCTATCTTTTAATGCAAGTTTCGTGTTGATGTTCGTAATAGATTTGAAGAAATTTTCATTCAAAAACTGAGGAAGTTAGTACTGGGAATTTGTTTTTTTCAACGAAAATATTTTGCAAACTGTCATGATTTACAACACGAAAAATGGTGTGTTTGATAGCACTTACCTAATTCTAGGGTTTGATATGTGAATATTTCGCGATTTTAGTGTATTTACGATTTTGATGTTGTAAATGTGCTATTCTTTTCTCGCAGGCGTTGAATACATTGTTTACTTAGTCAATTTGACAGTTCGTCCGTACCGGGGATCGACGTTCATCCAAACAAAGTGAATCACGTTCCAAACTGTCAAAACTTAGTTTGGTTTTCTGTTTTTTTTTTTTTTTAGTTGGTTGTTGCTTGATTGAATAATAATAAATGCTTGCAGATCTTGCAATAGATAGATATTTTGGATAACAGACGAAGAGCGTGAGTCGTGGGCAGCTGCGGCGTCTGAAGATTCTCTTTCGATCTTTGTATCCAACTGTTGCTTGCTAGTTCAACGCGCGATAGGTACACACGACAGCATGTCAGACTGTACACTTTTGTTGTAAAGTCGCCCGTAACGTAACCGAGTAGAGTGCTAGCATGTAAGGGTCGACGTGCTGTCGTGTGTACACACGACAGCACGTCAGACTGTACACCTCTGTTGTAAAGTTGCTCTTAACGTAACCGAGTAGAGTGCTAGTATGTAAAGGTCGACGTGCTGTCGTCTGTACTTACTAGGTACACACGACAGCACGTCAGAGTGTAAACTTTTGTTGTAAAGTCGCCGTAACGTAACCGAGTAGAGTGCTAGCATGTAAGGGTCGACGTGCTGTCGTGTGTAGGTACATACCTACCTATTACTTACCTAATTTGGTAGTCATCAAGATCGCAGAGTACCTACCTACCCCTTTTTGTCATACGCCGCACGCGACGGCTACCTACCACGGATTTGCCTTACCTACGCCCGCGCGTGACGGCTAAAGTCCGTTCGCTATCATAGTGTCACTTTGATATTTGCCGCCTTGGTGCGCGGCGGCTTTTCACAAAAGAAATTAAAGGAAGCCGACGCGGCGCAAACACGCCAGTGAATTTGGCTCGCCGCTCGTCAAAGAAGCGTCGTATTGAAAGGTGTTGCTTGTGACTTAGTATTTTGTATTGAGTGTCGATCGCTCTGCGTGAAGATAAAATGTTTTTTCGTCCGTGGAAGGACCGCGAGGTGCCTCTAGACGCAACTTCGAATGACGCAAAAATTAAAAGACGAAGGTTTTGTAAAACATTTTAGCAAATTCCAGTTAGGTAATGTCCATCAGCATTGTGTTGAAATGAATATGTCTGCGCCCATCACAGATACTTCGAAAATAGTTGGTATCCCAAGAACCAAGATTGCCGTCGTGTGTCAATAATAGGATAGCGAACGGACTTTACCTACCACAGATTTGCCTTCATCGAGTCCTATCAAATATGTATAACGTGTTAGTAACAAAAGATCTTAACTCTTTTTGCAGGGTTTACCTACTGCCTACTGATCAACAAGATCACTACCTGCTGAAAAACATTTTTTATTTTATAACCTCAAAAGTGAAAATAAATCCAGTTTTTCTTTTTTTATTTAGGCCTAGTTCAAATTAAAACATGATTGTGTGCGTAAGTGCATTGGCATATTTTTAAGCTGATAAATAAAACACGGTGAAAATCAGTGAAAACCATATTATTTTAAAAGTACTTTTCTCTTGCCACAGCGGTAACATTTTATTAATAAAAAATCAATGGAACTTCATAGACCAAAAAATCCCTATCACCGGGTGCTATTCTATTACCCTGTAAAAAGAGATAGTTATCTACCTACATCTTTATTTATACAATGTATAGTATTGTATAAAAACATACAAAGGAATCCTAAAGTTAGTAATATAGGCTGAATTTTATAAAAACCAAAAACCATTTGGCAAAACATACTTTATTATCATAACCATGTATGTACGGTCGGCCACAGTCACAGATACCCCATAGCAGCTCTTACCGCGTGCGGCATAAGGGCGCCAATCAAACAAAAAGGGGTATCCTAGCGTGTGGCCGACTACTGTATGTCGATCTTTCTGCCCCGCCAGCTATAATCTCGGTCTTGCATCGCCACACATCCATGTAGAAGGTTATCTAAAAAGAAAATGATAATTATGTTATACAATAATAATTAAAATACATACCTATAGCATTCCTTAGACAAAGTGAAGAAAAACAAAAAAAGATTTTGGGTAAACAAACAGAGTCGTAGTTAAAAAAATACATGCACCTCATAACTTGTTGTTAACTTCAGTAAGGCTCATAGCTTTTCCAAATTACAATTTGCACGTGTTTTGTAATAAAGTTGTAATTCTTATAGTTTTGTATGGGAATAACATTTAATTTTCCTAGGCTTGGGATCAGCACTATTTAGTTACGCTACACTTTGACTAATTCTACTTTTATGGACTTTCAAAAGTTTTCCATCATTTCGAGACCTTTGCAAGGCTGTTGCACACCCGTGGTGACAGTAAAGTTGTCTTGAATACCTACTTATATCTTGATTTCAGCACCACTAGCGTGGAGCCCATGTTTAGCCCAAAACCATAACATGGAGCTGGGAGGCACGGACTCATTGTTTAGTCAGCGGTCCTGTTGCTTGCTACCGGATGGTAGGTGGCCTTTAGTTTGTCATCTGAACTTTGGTTGCGAGCAGGCAGCTGCAAAGAAGTAATAGGAGGAGTTTAGTTTAGGGAAGGTACCTACTTTAGTGAAATATGTGCTAGTCCCTTTGAATACCTTATTTGGACTTGAATTATGAAGAAGCTTTAGCAAGCAGTATTGCTACTAGAAACTCACAAATGTAGGTACATAACTTTTAAGACAAAAACATAGCTAGCTCATAGACATAGCTACATACCCGCACCGCTCACTAACAGTGAAAGAAAATATCATGAGGAAACCCGCAGCTTAGTTAGCTCATCAGATAAGTAAGATTGACGTATTGACCTCTTTTCTGGGGGCTAGGCCGACGATGGTAGTTGCTGGGCAAGCCTACCTACTCCACTAAACAATGTCCCAGACACAGCAGCGTCGAATTGTCACTTCACCCATCTAGTGCAGTGAAGGTGCCACTGGACGCTGTATAATATAAATCATCTCATTGCGTAAGCGTAAAGGTCTCAGTTTTATAGAACATCCAATTCAAAGCTAGTAGGTAATTTCGCTACGAAAATCTGTCAGTAGGTACTTACTTTCAATTCCTAAACATACCGATGTGATAGGTATCAGAAAATTGTTCTGAGTATTCTACTGGAAGGAACACTACATTCAGTCCGCATCCGCAATGAATGAAACACTCTAAACACTGTTTATTTATCACAGGCACCAAAGAGAATTACCGGCACAGCCAGCACTTGTACCTATTTTGACAGATATTTTTTTATCTTGTGTCACTAATGCGTTTCGTTCATTCCATAAAACGTTGAGTTTTGTTACAGTTATTCAAACAACTAGGTAATGCATACTAACATTTAATTTTGATAAGTCATAAATATAAATAAAACGGAATGAACATTTATTTGATTATTATTTTGCTAAAAAATATATTATTTTATCGCACATGAAAAGTCAATCTCGAAAAATGCCAATTTGTTTTACGACGAATTCGAGTTCGCGATCTGGGGGCACGGCAGTGCCCCCGCCAAGTCGAGCGCGAAGCAAACACTGCCGTACCATACTTTACTGGAACCATTTCGCCGCATTTTCAGGCTCAATTATTTGAGAACCTCTGGATAAGACTAGAGTTGTAAAATGACCGTCACATTCCATAACCGTCCGTCATTTATAATAAATGTCCGGTCACAATCGACATTTATGGTCACATTGGACAAATAGATATTTTGACTTGAAAAGTGTGTCGATGCTTTTATTTCGCTCTTGCCCTAGCCATCTTAGGCTGTATGTGCATCGCCGGTGCTGCCCCGCACCCCACGATACAGTGCTATTGGACAAATAGGTATTTTGGCTTCCATAAATGTTACGTTATCTCGTAAATTAAGAGGTTTAGCGCAAAAATAACGAAATTTTCGAACCCCCTTGCACCCCGAAATCAACTATTTTACTTCATTATATTTTCTAAAAACCGATATACAGGGTGTTAAACATTCAGGACAAATTATTATTTAAGAATATAGGCGAAAATTGGGGGATGTCCGGTATTTTCCGGTTCGAAGGACCACTCAATAACAAAAAAAAGGGTATCTTAGCATGTCGCTAACCGTACCTACTGACCTACCCGTTGTTTTTAATCGTGTTTGACTGTTTGTCACACTTTCAGCAATACCCTGAATGTTTAACACCCTGTATGTCGGTTTTTAGAAAACAAAAATAAGTAAAATGGTTGATTAAGTGGATATTAGGGGGTTCGAAAATTTTGTTATTTTTGCGCTAAACCACTTAATTTACGAGGTAACATAACATTTATGGACAGCGTAAATGACATTCGGCCTTAAAAGACGTGCCCGGAATTTACAATTCCCCCTTATCTGTGAAACTACTAAGTCGATTTTTTTAAAATAAATACAGAATATAGGTATTTACCTAGATTGCAGGAAAACCTATAAAAAGATTCCGGTATTTATAGTAACAAAAAATATTATACAGGGTGTTAAAAGACCGCCAACAGACCCGAAAGCCACGCATACTAGACACCAAAACAAAGTAATTTTTCGATAAATTATTGCTGGGAAATGATTTTGGTTTTTTAGGTTATAATTTTGAAAAATATTTTATCACTCAATGGACGTGTAAAGCACAGAAGTCATATTGCGCAAGCGTAGGTATAACTTTATGTTACTTAAGCTTGAAGTGCAAATGTTTAGAATACATTGCGGGTTGCAATTTTAACGTCGTTTATTGTAAGAAATATTCATAATTTTGATATGGCTTCTTGAGAAGGTATGTTAAGAACTAGATACTGAATGCATTTCTGCAAAAAAAAAGTTTTGAAAAGTCCGACTTTGAACCTCATTATCTCGGAAACCGTTGATTTCCCAGGCATAGTTCCTTGGGCAAAAATGTTCCTTATGAGGACAATACGTGGTTTCCCGCTTTGTTGGCTGTCTTTTAACACCCTGTATTGTATGTCAGTACGGAACCCTTAGTGCACGAGCCTGAAGCCTTATTGAACGAGCGAGCGAAGCGAGCGAAGTTCTCCGAGTCTACTGGAACAATCCGGCGTTTGTATGTATGTATGAATGTTCGTTTGACGATAACTTGAGTAAATTTGGTCGGATCGTTATGAAATTTGGTATGCGGGTAAACGAAATTAAAAGAATTTTTAAGTTCGAACATGAGCCAAATTGGTCGAGGGGTTGCCGAGATATAGGGTTGTATAGTTTATATGCAAAGCACGCGCGCGCCTGCGTGAATGGCGTAAGCAAAGTTACACATCTGTAACTGGGGTCGCGAGTTCATAGTTCGGAGCGAACCACTAGTATGAACGAGCGAGCGAAGCGAGCGAAGTTCTCCGAGTCTACTTGAACAATACGGCGTTTGTATGTTTGTATGTATGTATGTATGAATGTTCGTTCGACGATAATTTGAGAAAATTTGGTCGGATCGTTATGAAATTTAGTAAGCGGGTAAATGAAATTAAAAGAATTTTTAAGTTCGAACATGAGCCAAATCGGTCGAGGGGTTGCCGAAATATGGGGTTGTTAAGTTTATATGGGGTCGCGAGTTCACAGTTCGGGGCGAACCACTAGTGCCAATTGGGACCCTATTACTCCACCTCCAATGTCTGTCTGTCCGTCTGTCTATCCGTCTGCCTGTCATTCTATCTGTCCTTCTTTTAAAGAGCTGCCCGGCTGTTTCTTGGGATCCGCAATAGGTAGCGAATTAAAAATATCACAGAACATGTATTGCTATGGCGGGTTACCTAAAAAAAAAACCGCCAAGTGCGAGTCAGGCTCGTGCACTAAGGGTTCCGTACTGACATATACAATATTTTTATTATCAAATATAAATACCGGAATCTTTTTATAGGTTTTCCTGCAATTTATAGGTAAATTCTGTATTTATTCCGTATTTATTTCAAAAATTTCGGTTTAGTAGTTTCGGGGATAAGGGGAATGGTAAACCGGGCACGTATTTAATTTTGAAGGCCGAATGTCATTTACGCTGTCTATAAATGTTATGTTATCTCGTAAATTAAGAGGTTTAGCGGAAAAAATAATGAAATTTACGAACCCCTAATACCCCCCTTATCAACCATTTTACTTATTTATGTTTTCTAAAAACCGACATACAGGGTGTTACACATTCAGGGTATTGCTGAAAGTGTGACAGACAGTCAAACACGATTTAAAACAACTGGTAGGTCAGTAGGTACGGTTGGCCACACGCTGAGATACCCCTTTTAGTTGCTGAGTGGTCCTTCGAACCGGAAAATACCGGACATCCCCCAATTTTTGCCGATATTCTTAAATAATAATTTACCCTAAATGTTTAACACCCTGTATATCGATTTTTAGAATACATAAAGAAGTAAAATGGATTATTTCGGGGTGCAAGGGGGTTCGAAAATTTCGTTATTTTTGCGCTAAACCTCTTAATTTACGAGATAACGTAAACGTAACATTTATGGAAGCCAAAATACCTATTTGTCCAATAGCACTGTATCGTGGGGTGCGGGGCAGCGCCGGCGATGCACATACAGCCTAAGATGGCTAGGGCAAGAGCGAAATAAAAGCATCGACACACTTTTCTAGTCAAAATACCTATTTGTCCAATGTGACCATAAATGTCGATTGTGACCGGACATTTATTATAAATGACGGACGGTTATGGAATGTGACGGTCATTTTACAACTCTACTTTTTAGAGATAAACCAGCAGCTCCATCGAGACTTGGCAAGTTTTTTACAAAATGTTTTTAGTGGGATTATTTTCTCTAAAATCTGGTAAGAGCTTTACGACTGTCTTCCCATTCGGTTTGCGATGCATTCGACCGGGCAAGACTGTCAAATTTTAGTTAGCCAATAAGTGATCTACCAAAAAACTTTAGGAGAACTGCATTAGGTAGGGCAGAATGGAAAATTCGATCTTTGTATCCGACTGTTGCTTACTAGTTCAATACGCGATAGGTACACACGACAGCACGTCAGAGAGTAAACTTTTGTTGTAAAGTCGCCCGTAACGTAACCGAGTAGAGTGCTAGCATGTAAGGGTCGACGTGCTGTCGTTGTACTTACTAGGTACACACGACAGCACGTCAGAGTGTACACTTTTGTTGTAAAGTTGCCCGTAATGTAACCGAGTAGAGTGCTAGCATGTAAAGGTCGACGTGCTGTCGTGTGTACTTACTAGGTACACACGACAGCACGTCAGAGTGTACACTTTTGTCGTAAAGTCACTCGTAACGTAACCGAGTAGAGTGCTAGGGTGTAAAGGTCGACGTGCTGTCGTGTGTACTTACTAGGTACACACGACAGAACGTCAGACTGTACACTTTTGTTGTAAAGTCGCCCGTAATGTAACCAAGTAGAGTGCTAGCGTGTAAAGGCTGACATGCTGTCGTGTGTACTTACTAGATACACACGACAGCACGTCAGCCTGTACACTTTTGTTGTAAAGTCGCCCGTAACGTAACCGAGTAGAGTGTAAAGGTCGACGGGCTGTTGTGTGTACCTAGTAAGTACACACGATAGCACGTTGACCTTTACACGCTAGCACTCTACTCGGTTACGTTACGGGTGACTTGACAACAAAAGTGTACAGTCTGACGTGCTGTCGTGTTTACCTATCGCGCGTTGAACTAGCAAGCAACAGTAAAGTTGGATACAAAGATCGAAAGAGAATCTGCAGACGCCGCAGCTGCCCACGACTCACGCTCTTCGTCTGCTAGCCAAAATATCTATTGCAAGATCTGCAAGCATTAGGTATTATTATTCAATCAATCATTATCCAACTAGAAAAAAAGCTAAGGAGGTAGGTACCCATAATAATTGTTCAACGTCATTGCCGCGGCGGCGGTGGATCACTTGGCGTCATGGTGACGTCCGTCTAAGTTCCGAACGTTACTATGGCGGGATTCCGATCTGTTATTTTTGTAATCTGTACAGCGCCCCGCAGAGGGCGTGGCTTCCCACCCCGTCACTCCTCTGCTTCACCCCCTCAAATACCTAAATATCGTCTATGAAGAGCGCCTTAAGCTAGGCGTCCATTAGCGGCGGATCGGGTCGGGTCGGGTCGAATAGCGCCGACTCTGCCGCCACTTAAAAATCCGCCTGCCTGTATTTATATGAAACAGCGTCCACTTGCGGCGGACTATTGCGCTGCGGCCCGCCCCGCCCCGATCCGCCGCTAGTGGACATTTAGTGCTATTCTATGAAGTGCCACCCGCCAAAAAGCCCTCTAACTTCCACTAAATTCACATGACCGCTTAAATTTCCATATAATCTGTGATCGATGGATGAAACTTCATTCAGAATAAAGGTGCGTATACACTGGGCTTTAGCTAGGTGGGACGGCGATAAATGACAATTTCTGCTCTGTGGTGCAACTTAAAAACTGAAAACTTATAATCTGTGTGTGTGTGGAATTTGACGTTTCGTAATATTATTATTTTCGCCTCAAATTGTTTGGTTTCTTGGCAAGTTAATTATACCTGAAAACGTTTGAAATAAGGAGAAAGAAAGTGGCTGGTGGACAGTTTCTTTGTGAGAGGTGAATAATAATAATATGTAAAGAAACCCTAAAATCTTCAACATTCAACCGATTCCAACCCATCTTCTTCGTAGGTGGTCCTTACTCCTCCGTGGAGTCTGGGGCCGACACAAGGGCTTTCCATGTATCGCTGCCCATAACAATTTCTAACGGTGAAGCATGTGAGTTATGATGTGACCTTTTCTTTTTTTCAGCAAATTCATATCGTAGAAGGAATATCAAAGATCAAAGACAGTCCAATAATGAAGCTATGAGCTGGAACCAAGGCAGAAAGGAGGAAAGGCCTAGATTTTGCGAAAAGGTTAGTGAAAAGAGTCATACTAAAACTTGCAATTTTGCGAGATGCCACTACCCAATAGTAGGATAAAACTTTTATCTTGTCATTGTGCTCCCCTAGATGATATATGGTCCTCCTTATTAGTAGGTTTCCTCACTCTTAGTATGTAGAAATCGAAGGACCCTCTCGCACCACCCGAAGTGATTTTTATATTTTTAATAACATACAAAAACTTTTCATTTTTTCAGCATATTTAAAACGTGGGAGGAATATCAAAGTGGAGACTAATTGGGCACACAATTGGAAGACAGTCTAACAGTGAAGCTACGAGGGGAAAGGCCTAGATTTTGCGAAAATGTAAGTGAAAAATTCATACTTGCAATTTTGCGAGATGCCGCTACCCAATAGTAGGATAAAACTTTTATCTTGACATTGTGCTCCCCTAGATGATATATGGTCCTCCTTATTTGTAGGTTTCCTCACTCTTAGTATGTAGAAATCGAAGGACCCTCTCGCACCACCCGAAGTGATTTTTATATTTTTAATAACATACAAAAACTTTTCATTTTTTCAGCAAATTTAAAACGTGGGAGGAATATCAAAGTGGAGACTAATTGGGCACAAAATTGGAAGACAGTCTAACAGTGAAGCTACGAGGGAAAAGGCCTAGATTTTGCGAAAATGTAAGTGAAAAATTCATACTTGCAATTTTGCGAGATCGAGCGACCCAATAGTGGGATAAAACTTTTATTGTGATATTGTGCTCCCCTAGATGTTATATGGTCCTCCTTATTAGTGGGTTTCCTCACTCTTATTAAGTGGAAACACAAGGACCCTCTCGCACCATCCAAAAGGATTTTTATATTTTTAATAACATACAAAATTGCTTTTTATTTTCAGAAAAAGAATGAACCGCAACGAAGCCCAAATAGGAAGCCATGCCTTTACATTACAGAATCTGCCGCCCGCCGCTGTAAATACCTACCGATACCTACACGTTAAACTAGCGTTTTTTAAAACTAAAAGAAAGATTTTTTTGTATGTCGTTCATTAAAGAACTTTTCGAAATGTAAAGTAGCCATGCGTAATTACATAAGTAAAACGAAAGACTTGTTGATAAGATTTGTTTTACTTAGATACCTACCTATTTGAAAATTTTCAATGTTCTTGACATTAAATGACATGAGTACCTAGTTTGTTTGCAAGAGACGCCTGTAAAATAATAGCGCGAAACAGCTTCGAGTATGTACCTTGTTGCTTGACACGTAGCCAAATGCTATATTGCTCTAACATTTATTTCGGACATTATGATGAAATAAAACGTAATAGTTGTAGATTATTCGTTTTAATGAGATACCTACCTTACCCATCTATTTGAAAAACAATAGAGCAACGTGAGTAGATTTTTAACAAGAGACGCCTGTGGAAGAGTGATAGCAGAAATACATTAGCTTCGATTATGTAACTGGTTGCTTTATAACTTTCAGGAAGTTAGTTAATAGATTGTAATAAGTTGAAAATGCAAATTAAACTGTACTGAATAAAAATATAGAGATGATTAAATATAAAGAAGGACGTCTGAGTGGGAATTAAACTCAATCAGGAACTTAATTATTTTAATTTTACAGAAAACTTCTGAAATTAAATTAAATTTAATAGCTTGTTGTCCTGGCCTGTTGTTTCATCTCTAGTCGCGTCTTTTTCTTCTGCCTGAGTCACTGAAATGTAACGAAAAAAAAACACATAAGGATTGTACAAAAGGTTTTTTTTTTCAGCCGGAGATGAGATATCCCTTTTTGTTTTATTGAAACAATTGTGGCATAATTACCAATGGGGTAACCAAAACTTGAATGTCCAGTGGTTGCAATACTGGTCCTAGGTGACTTAAAATATTACATAGGAATCTACCTGTGAGGTTACAAGAACAATAGCCTAGACCGACATCTGCCTCCGGACCGAGCCAGGCAATACAATTCTCTAACAGCCCGTGGCTTTTTGTCATCTAGACAAAGCTAACTAAGAGGTTGGCCCAGGGCCTGCTTAACCCATCTGGTGCCATATTGATCAAATTTTGGTTAGGTCAGATTACGGTGTAACCTAAACTAACCTTTTTGGAGCCGACAGAATGCACTTGTTCAAAATGTTTCCTTTTGAATTCACGGACACTGATAATCTAATCACTTTCTCTGACTAAAGTCACAGTTTTATTTAAAGTAATAAATTACACCCACCTAGGATCATATGAGGCACACTTGCCTCGAAGCGGAAAGAGTATCGAAGCGCAAACTCTCTTCATATCTCCGGCTTTGATTTTCTTCCTGTCGTGTCAAACTATCCTTTTTGATTAGTGTTCAAGTATCAACTCTAGGTACGTAGGTACTTGAATTTCTTCATCTTGTCAAAATATATTATGCTGAAAAATAAAAGTTCCATGAATAAATAAGTAGGTATGTATGTGTCTAGGTAATGAGAGACTAAAATAAAGTAAATGAAGAGAGAAAAACAGCTTTCAGAGTTCATGAAACTAGATTAACTACAAGATCAAAATGCGTGACGCAACAGGCAGAAAGTTGCAATTCGTATACTGAAATACCTCTAGAAATGTGCCTAGAGGTATACAAAATACGATTTCATGCTTGAATGTGGCCGCGAGGACTGCTTTTGGATAAAAAAAAGTGCCTTGAAGATGTTAGTTGATCTGTTTTTTGACTTGCAGTATTTTCCACATTTTCTAACGAATTCTGATGAAATAAAGATAAGGGGTACTTACTTTGATGGTATGAAAGCCTTCTGTGGCTCAATCCAATTCTCTAATCACGTTTTCTAGTCGATAGAAGACTTAGCGAAAGTTAGCTGTACCTGCGAAGACGGCCGCCAAAACATGCTCTAAGTTAGACGAAAGAAACGTCAAAACGGCGATTAGTGATGTGAATTGAATGAGCGAAATCGCATTTTTGGCGTATTCGTTCATTCAATAGCTGGCGGAGAAATTAAAAAAAAAAAACCCGCCAAACTGACAAGCAAACCCGCTAACTTAGACGAACTTATCGCGTGTGCACATTACAGAATAACACTCGCTGTTTCATATAAATACAGGCAGGCGGATCTTGCTTTGCGATCGGATTGCGTTGCGATCTTGCGATGCGCTCCGGCCCGATCCGCCTCTAGTGGATGCCAGCCTCTACAAAAACATTAAACGGGCCGACATACATCGTAATTGAAGCCGTCAACTGGGAGCCCATTTTGGCACCAATGCGTTACAGTCCGGCCACTGTAGGGCCCAGGCTTCGCAACCTTAAATGTAGAATTAAAACATGCTAATGGGCGATTTTCTGACAGCTCATGAGTTGTAGCTCCAAATTTGTAACTAGATGTCGCTGACGAGACAAGGTTTTGTTATGCTAGTTAGCGCTCGTTGGCTTTCGCATTTACGTCCAAACACATCTAGCTACTAATAGCTACCTACCAGAAACACTACATTTTGCTCCACCACTAATGGTGGAGCAAAATGTAGTGTTTCCGGCTTTACCATTCACTCATAGAAAATAATGAAAAGGTTGTGCACGTGATATTCCTTCGTGTGCCAAAATGGAATGACGTCTACGAAGATGAAAGATGAAGTCACAGAGCAATGAAGCGAAGACGTATTTTTTCTGCAGTAAGCACTAATTTACTCTGTGGTAGACTCCATGTCGGACCAACGCCATCTGTCACAGCTTTTAGAACTATTTTTATTCTTTTATTTGTCAGAAAATCTCCCATTGAAGAGTCCTAATGGGGATTTTTCTAAGCATCAAAAATAGCACGAATAACTGTCAAAATCAGTCTATTAATCAAAATGAAAGTCAAAATCAGGTTTCCATATAAACCACAGATTTAGTTGCGCGATAAATCGCGAATCGCTGTCAAAACTGACACTTGGAAAAACCCCTATTCAAAATGTCACTCCATTCAATTCTCCCCCTTACCCCGTCCGCAGAACGGCTCAGATCTGATGGGCGAGGACGTCCTCTCGTTCTACACGAAGCAATGGGAGGAGTACCAGTTCAGCTCTCGGGTGCTCAACGGAGTCTGCTCGTACCTTAACAGGCATTGGGTCAAGCGCGAGTTCGATGAAAGCCGCAAGGTGAGTGAACGCCCTTAGACTTCAGTTGCAATACATGGCTGCTAGATGGCTTAGAATTCAGACCTAAAAAGCTTACGATTCAACCCTAAAATAAAAGCCTAGGAATCTATTCTTAAAGCTCAGAAATCAGTTGAAAACAAAAGCTTAGGATTCAATCCTGAAACAAAAGGTTATGATTCAATCCTAAAACAAAATCTTAGGATTCAATCCTGAAACCTAAGGTCAGAATTAATTCGCGAGATGGACAGATCTGTCTTATCCGTCATTGTTTATCTGTTGTTCTTCTTATTCACGGTACAAGTGTTTAATTGGGTTTTCTCACTCATCTAGTGTTTGTGTTTGACACGGGGCGCTCTGTATACATTATCTCATTACGTTGATTCTAAGGTCTTGCACGAATCTTTCTGACTTTTTATGTACCTCTAAAAGCATTTTTACACCAACTTACCAACTGAATGCGCTACAAAACTACTCATCATTATCATCGACAACGTCCGAGCGACAAGAGACCTAAAGGTCCATAACCCAAGCTCCATTTCTCCCCGACAGGGCATCTACGAGATCTACCAACTGGCGTTGGTGACGTGGCGCGACAATTTGTTCAAATGTTTGAACAAACAAGTCACCAACGCTGTGTTGAAACTGATCGAGCGGGAGAGGAATGGCGAGACGATCAATACTAGACTGGTTTCGGGGGTGAGTTTTATATTGTCCTCTTTTCACGCATATTTTCTTCTTCTTTGGGATGTAGCTATTTTTGTTCAGCGATTTTTCGTTCGCGGCAATAACGATTCAGCCGATTACGTGTTCTGGTCCTAAACTAGTTTTTTCGGCAGTGTCCACTGCTTTGTCGACCAGAACACATAAACGGCTTAATTATTGTTGTTCTGTTGTTTACAATAATGAAAAGAATACTATGTTATTGCCGCGAACGAAAAATCGCTGAGCAAAAATAGCTCAGTTTAGCTTCAAGACAAACTGTGAAAATTTGGAATTTCCCGCTACGCTGCTATCGTCCAACCTTAACTTGTTTTTACCCGATGTCAGCGCGGAAAAAGCTAAGAATTTAAAGTAAAAGCTAGGAATTTATAGCGAAAGCTAGTGTGCAATAAACATTATCATTTCTCTCTCCTCAGTCGATAAACTGCTACGTAGCACTGGGACTTAACGAAGAGGAGCCCTCGGCACGCGGCCAGAACTTGGCCGTATACAAGGAGACTTTTGAGGCCGTGTTTCTCGAGGACACCGAGCGGTTCTACACGCGCGAGAGCACCGACTTCCTGCGGAACAACCCCGTCACCGAGTACATGATCAAGGTGAGCGATCCTGCATCGCGCAAGACGAATGTTTTTCGAACTGGTATATAAATACGCCGCGCCGCGTAATGTCTCCGGGCCTCCTTAGACAGAGCTTTAGCAAGGACCTAGCAAGACTCTTTGGTCCCGGTAGAATACCGGCGTTACGCGAAGTCCCACCTTCTCTGTATACATACATACATTCATACATACATACATACAAACATACAAACGCCGGATTGTTCAAGTGGACTCGGAGAACTTCGCTCGCTCGTTCAATAAGGTTTTTAGTTATTTAATCGTTTTGGTCCCGGCAGAATACCGGCGTTGTGTTCGCGTTGGCTCGTTCCACCTTCTCTGTAACACATGCTGAGCCGGGTCCATTTCACAAGCGCAGTACATTGGCATTATTTTGCTTTTGTTGGTTTGGCATTAACATGCTTACTTGTGTATTTTTAGTTCTTAGTATCAGTGTACTGTGTTTTATCTTGTGAATAAATATCTTACTTACTTACTAACCTCCAGGCGGAGCAGCGTCTTCAAGAGGAGCAGCGTCGAGTCCAGGTCTACCTTCACGAGACCACCATGGAGCGTCTGGCAAAGACCTGCGACCGGGTGCTGATCGAGAAACACCTGGACATCTTCCACGCCGAGTTCCAGGTGGGTCTAGGGCAGGGGTCTTCAGTTCCATATAAGAAAAAAAAAAACTTTACAAGTTTAAAACTTGGAGAGCCGAAAATTATCATTCGGAGATCATGATCCCCCCAAATTCATTGGCCTTTAGAAAATGAAAGCGTAAAATCGACGATTTTTCGAGCGCGCTGCGCTCGTGTTTGCGTGTCTGCTCTATTTACATCCTAGGAAATCAGCATTTCGCAACTAAAGAGAAGAATCAGTGTACTTATGTACCTAATTAAAGAGCAAAGTCGGATTTTTTTGGTGAATTTTCGGGCGCGCTACGCGCTTTAATGTCCTGTTTATAAAGTACACATCTATTAAGACAATCGAGGGTAAATCTTTGAATTATAATAAGTAATTTCATGACGATCCGACTAAATTTACTCAAGTTATCGTTTAACGAACATTCATACATACAAACATACTGTTAGGTTGGCACTAATAATAAAGTTGTACGGTTTGTAGGACTGTTTCCGTCCGGTGTTATGTGTGTAGCGTGCCTCCATTACTTATGTCACGTAGAGTTTTGAGAGCTAAAATAAAAGCTAATTATCGAGTCATCACATCGTTTTACTGCCTGCAAACCCTGCTAAATCGATCCACGAAGTCAAGAGGTACCGACACATACAAACGCCGGATTGTTCAAGTAGACTCGGAGAACTTCTCTCGCTTCGCTCGCTCGTTCAATTATTCGTCCTTATCCCAACAGTCATCCCAAATCTAATCTATTAGATTGTAATTAATAGATTAGTTGTAAATAGGATAGCATTATACATTTATATAAATTTATTCTGTACTTACACACTAACAAACATACAGCACACACTACACGACACTTATACAGGGTGTTAAAAGACCGCCAACAAAGCGGGAAACCACGTATTGTCCTCATCATAAGGAACATTTTTGCCCAAGGAACTATGCCTGGGAAATCAACGGTTTCCGAGATAATGAGGTTCAAAGTCGGACTGTTGGACATATTGTAACATAGTTTTTAACTAGGGAAATAAATACCATTCTGATTCTGAAAAAAATCTGATTCTGATTATCCCCACAGAAACTCCTCGACGGCGACAAGAACTCTGACCTCGGTCGCATGTACACGCTCGTGGCTCGAATCCCGGACGGTCTGAACGAGCTGCGTCGTCTGTTGGAGCAACACATTCACTCGCAGGGACTGCAGGCCGTGGACAAGTGCGGCGACTCCGCGCATACTGTGAGTCTTACCCTGGTCTTACGAGACCCTCTATAAAAACAAATTTAAATCTTGAAAACCTACGCTCATTGGGTTCAAGCCCCCCCAAACCAAAATCCTGGATCCGCCACTGCGCTCAAACCACGTGGCGTCTCAATTCTCTTCTCTTTCGTGGCACGCATAGATAGAGGCCAGGTCAAATTGAGCTCTGTTGCGGCGGATAAGAGTCCAAAAGAGCTCGTGGCTCGAATCCCTGACGGTCTGAACGAGCTGCGTCGTCTGTTGGAGCAACACATTCACTCGCAGGGACTACAGGCCGTGGACAAGTGCGGCGACTCCGCGCATACTGTGAGTCTTACCTACCTCACCCTTAACCAGACAGTGAGACCTGTTACTTCGGATAATAGTCCAAAACCCGAAAAAAGAGACTTAACCGACCCTCAAACACTAGCGGATTTAGGGGGGGGGGGGGAGCTTAGGGGCTCAAGCCCCCCCCCCCGCCAAAAGCGCCTGAGACCCTCTATAAAAACAGATTTTAATCTTGAAAACCTACGCTCATTGTGTTCAAGCCCCCCCAAACCAAAAAAACCTGGATCCGCCACTGCGCTCAAACCACGTGGCGTCTCAATTATCTTCTCTTTCGTGGCACGCATAGATAGAGGCCAGGTTAAATTGAGCTCTGTTGCGGCGGATAAGAGTCCAAAAGAGCTCGTGGCTCGAATCCCGGACGGTCTGAACGAGCTGCGTCGTCTGTTGGAGCAACACATTCACTCGCAGGGACTACAGGCCGTGGACAAGTGCGGCGACTCCGCGCATACTGTGAGTCTTACCTACCTCACCCTTAACCAGACAGTGAGACCTGTTACTTCGGATAATAGTCCAAAACCCGAAAAAAGAGACTTAACCGACCCTCAAACACTAGCGGATTTAGGGGGGGGGGGGAGCTAAGGGGCTCAAGCCCCCCCCCGCCAAAAGCGCCTGAGACCCTCTATAAAAACAAATTTAAATCTTGAAAACCTACGCTCATTGGGTTCAGGCCCCCCCCCCAAACCAAAATCCTGGATCCGCGTGGCGTCTCAATTATCTTCTCTTTCGTGGCACGCATAGATAGAGGCCAGGTCAAATTGAGCTCTGTTGCGGCGGATAAGAGTCCAAAAGAGCTCGTGGCTCGAATCCCTGACGGTCTGAACGAGCTGCGTCGTCTGTTGGAGCAACACATTCACTCGCAGGGACTACAGGCCGTGGACAAGTGCGGCGACTCCGCGCATACTGTGAGTCTTACCTACCTCACCCTTAACCAGACAGTGAGACCTGTTACTTCGGATAATAGTCCAAAACCCGAAAAAAGAGACTTAACCGACCCTCAAACACTAGCGGATTTAGGGGGGGGGGGGGAGCTTAGGGGCTCAAGCCCCCCCCCCCGCCAAAAGCGCCTGAGACCCTCTATAAAAACAGATTTTAATCTTGAAAACCTACGCTCATTGTGTTCAAGCCCCCCCAAACCAAAAAAACCTGGATCCGCCACTGCGCTCAAACCACGTGGCGTCTCAATTATCTTCTCTTTCGTGGCACGCATAGATAGAGGCCAGGTTAAATTGAGCTCTGTTGCGGCGGATAAGAGTCCAAAAGAGCTCGTGGCTCGAATCCCGGACGGTCTGAACGAGCTGCGTCGTCTGTTGGAGCAACACATTCACTCGCAGGGACTACAGGCCGTGGACAAGTGCGGCGACTCCGCGCATACTGTGAGTCTTACCTACCTCACCCTTAACCAGACAGTGAGACCTGTTACTTCGGATAATAGTCCAAAACCCGAAAAAAGAGACTTAACCGACCCTCAAACACTAGCGGATTTAGGGGGGGGGGGGGGGAGCTAAGGGGCTCAAGCCCCCCCGCCAAAAGCGCCTGAGACCCTCTATAAAAACAAATTTAAATCTTGAAAACCTACGCTCATTGGGTTCAAGCCCCCCCCAAACCAAAATCCTGGATCCGCGTGGCGTCTCAATTATCTTCTCTTTCGTGGCACGCACAGATAGAGGTCAGGTCAAATTGAGCTCTGTTGCGGCGGATAAGAGTCCAAAAGAGCTCGTGGCTCGAATCCCGGACGGTCTGAACGAGCTGCGTCGTCTGTTGGAGCAACACATTCACTCGCAGGGACTACAGGCCGTGGACAAGTGCGGCGACTCCGCGCATACTGTGAGTCTTACCTACCTCACCCTTAACCAGACAGTGAGACCTGTTACTTCGGATAATAGTCCAAAACCCGAAAAAAGAGACTTAACCGACCCTCAAACACTAGCGGATTTAGGGGGGGGGGGGGAGCTTAGGGGCTCAAGCCCCCCCCCCCGCCAAAAGCGCCTGAGACCCTCTATAAAAACAGATTTTAATCTTGAAAACCTACGCTCATTGTGTTCAAGCCCCCCCAAACCAAAAAAACCTGGATCCGCCACTGCGCTCAAACCACGTGGCGTCTCAATTATCTTCTCTTTCGTGGCACGCATAGATAGAGGCCAGGTTAAATTGAGCTCTGTTGCGGCGGATAAGAGTCCAAAAGAGCTCGTGGCTCGAATCCCGGACGGTCTGAACGAGCTGCGTCGTCTGTTGGAGCAACACATTCACTCGCAGGGACTACAGGCCGTGGACAAGTGCGGCGACTCCGCGCATACTGTGAGTCTTACCTACCTCACCCTTAACCAGACAGTGAGACCTGTTACTTCGGATAATAGTCCAAAACCCGAAAAAAGAGACTTAACCGACCCTCAAACACTAGCGGATTTAGGGGGGGGGGGGGGGGAGCTAAGGGGCTCAAGCCCCCCCGCCAAAAGCGCCTGAGACCCTCTATAAAAACAAATTTAAATCTTGAAAACCTACGCTCATTGGGTTCAAGCCCCCCCCAAACCAAAATCCTGGATCCGCGTGGCGTCTCAATTATCTTCTCTTTCGTGGCACGCACAGATAGAGGTCAGGTCAAATTGAGCTCTGTTGCGGCGGATAAGAGTCCAAAAGAGCTCGTGGCTCGAATCCCGGACGGTCTGAACGAGCTGCGTCGTCTGTTGGAGCAACACATTCACTCGCAGGGACTACAGGCCGTGGACAAGTGCGGCGACTCCGCGCATACTGTGAGTCTTACCTACCTCACCCTTAACCAGACAGTGAGACCTGTTACTTCGGATAATAGTCCAAAACCCGAAAAAAGAGACTTAACCGACCCTCAAACACTAGCGGATTTAGGGGGGGGGGGGGGGGGGGAGCTAAGGGGCTCAAGCCCCCCCGCCAAAAGCGCCTGAGACCCTCTATAAAAACAAATTTAAATCTTGAAAACCTACGCTCATTGGGTTCAAGCCCCCCCCAAACCAAAATCCTGGATCCGCGTGGCGTCTCAATTATCTTCTCTTTCGTGGCACGCACAGATAGAGGTCAGGTCAAATTGAGCTCTGTTGCGGCGGATAAGAGTCCAAAAGAGCTCGTGGCTCGAATCCCGGACGGTCTGAACGAGCTGCGTCGTCTGTTGGAGCAACACATTCACTCGCAGGGACTACAGGCCGTGGACAAGTGCGGCGACTCCGCGCATACTGTGAGTCTTACCTACCTCACCCTTAACCAGACAGTGAGACCTGTTACTTCGGATAATAGTCCAAAACCCGAAAAAAGAGACTTGACCGCGCCTCCCGCACTCTTTCTCTTTCCGCCGCCTCGACAGACCCTCAAACACTAGAGGATTTAAGGGGGGGGGGAGCTAAGGGGCTCAAGCCCCCCCCCCCCCCACGCCAAAAGCGCCTGAGACCCTCTATAAAAACAAATTTAAATCTTGAAAACCTACGCTCATTGGGTTCAGGCCCCCCCCCAAACCAAAATCCTGGATCCGCGTGGCGTCTCAATTATCTTCTCTTTCGTGGCACGCATAGATAGAGGCCAGGTCAAATTGAGCTCTGTTGCGGCGGATAAGAGTCCAAAAGAGCTCGTGGCTCGAATCCCGGACGGTCTGAACGAGCTGCGTCGTCTGTTGGAGCAACACATTCACTCGCAGGGACTGCAGGCCGTGGACAAGTGCGGCGACTCCGCGCATACTGTGAGTGTTACCCTGGTCTTACCTACTTCACCCTTAACCAGACAGCGAGACCTGTTGCTTCGGATAAGAGTCCAAAGAGACTTGACCGCGCCTCTCGCACTCTTTCCGCCGCCTCGATGACGCCCGGTCCCTTCCCGAGCCCAGACCTCAAACAGCTAAACAGACACTTAAACACTAGCGGATTTAGGGTTGGGGGGGGGAGCTAAGGGGCTCACCCCCCCTCCCCCAAAAGCGCCTGAGACCCTCTATAAATAAATTTTGTATACTTTTAAATCTTGAAAACCTACGCTCATTGGGTTCAAGCCCCCCCCAAACCAAAATCCTGGATCCACCACTGCCTCAAACCACGTGGCGTCTCAAGTCTCTTCTTTCGTGGATAGGTTTCACACTAGATGAGTGCATTATATCTTCAAAACGTTTATGAATGTCAACACGAAACTGGCTGTTTTAGATAGGTCTTACCCAATTCTTTTAGATTTGTTTATACAGGACTCGATTTCGTGCATTTTTCTTGGCGCGCGGGCTATTCACTATTGACAAAATACTCAAAACATAACATTCAATCAACAATAAAACCAAAACACATATTTTGTCTACAGGAGCCGAAAGTGTACGTGTCTACGATACTGGAGGTGCACAAGAAATACAACGCTCTCGTGCTAGTCGCGTTCAACAACGACTCGGGCTTCGTCGCGGCGCTGGATAAGGCATGCGGACGGTTCATCAATAGTGAGTCTTATTTACTACTACTTAGGACACGTTTTAAATAGCTCAAAAATATAGGCGCCGCGCTTTTTTTCAGCGAAAATATCTTGTTAGCTGTTATGGATATCAACATGAAACTGGCTGTGTTAGATAGCTCTCACCTAATTCTAGTGTTCTAAATGAGAAATTTTTCGATTTGTTTAGTGCAGGGATTCCCAAAGGGGTCGATATCGGTTTCCTAGGGATCGACATAATCGACCCCATCGGTTTCCTAGGGTTCGACATAAACGAAAACTGATATTGGGGGTCGACGAGGTCTAAAAATCGACCCCTATTAAATTAACACAATGAAGTCAACTTTACTCACTTAACCAATTAGTTTAGTTTTCCAATTCGGAAGGCAAAGTTTTTTGTTCGAAAGTCCGTTATTGGCTTAATCTTATATTTAGACAATATTGAGAAACTAATTTCAATATTTTTTTATTTTGGTTCAGTAGTTTGGATTTTACAACGTTTCAAAGATACGGTTTTATGACCTTCACGCGACGGTCTGCATACTGTTGGCGCTGTTTAGCGGTCATAGGAACAAAACATTTTAGCGCATAAAAACAAAACTACTGAAGCAAAATAAAAAATATTGAAATTAGTTTCTCAAAATTGTCTAAAGATAAGATTAAGCCAATAACGGACTTTCGAACGAAAAACTTTGCCTTCCGAATTGGAACCTTCGTACTTAGGTATTTTGTATCAATAGGAAAAATCTAAAGATAGGCCCCCTTATTCATAATAGTCTGCTAACTTAAAGCATTGCTAATTCTCACTCTGTCTTCTTCTATTGACTTAAGTCAGAATGAAAAATAAATCTATCTATACTTATAATAAAACTCTAGCGAAGTCAATTCTGTACATTGAATATTTTTAGAAAAAAACTAGCAGGGGTTACTAAGTAAACTACAGGGTGTTAAAAGACCGCCAACAAAGCGGGAAACCACGTATTGTCCTCATCATAAGGAACATTTTTGCCCAAGGAACTATGCCTGGGAAATCAACGGTTTCCGAGATAATGAGGTTCAAAGTCGGACTTTTCAAAACTTTTTTTTTGCAGAAATGTATTCAGTATCTAGTTCTTAACATACCTTCTCAAGAAGCCACATCAAAATTATGAATATTTCTTACAAAAAACGACGTTAAAATTCTAACCCGCAATGTATTCTAAACATCGGCACTTCCAGCTTAAGTAACATAAACTTATACTTACGCTTGCGCAATATGACTTCTGTGCGTTACACGTCCATTGCGTGAGTAAATATTTTTCAAAATTATAACCTAAAAAACCAAAATCATTTCCCAGCAATAATTTATCGAAAAAGTACTTTGTTTTGGTGTCTAGTATGCGTGGCTTTCGGGTCTGTTGGCGGTCTTTTAACACCCTGTATACTGAATACAAAAATGCAAAAAAATCGGTCTATGTCTGTCTGTCTGTCTGTCTGTCTGTCTGTCTGTCTGTCTGTGTGTTACCTCATCACGCGAATACCGCTGAATAGTTTCGGTCAAATTTAGGACCGTGATAAGTCCTGGTTCTGGGCACAATCTAGGCTATCCAATGTTCAGAATACATTGCGGGTTGCAATTTTAACTTCATTTTTTGTAAGAAATATTCATAATTTTGATATAGCTTCTTGAGAAGATATGTTAATAAAGTGATACTGAACACATTTCCAAAAAAAAATTTAATTTCCGGAAAAAAAAATCCGACTTGGAACCTTATTATCTCGGAAACCGTTGATTTCCTAGGCATAGTTTCTTGGGCAAAAATGTTTGTTATGATGAGAACTATACAGGGTGTTAAAAGACCGCCAACAGACCCGAAAGCCACTAGACACCAAAACAAAGTACTTTTTCGATAAATTATTGTTGGGAAATGATTTTGGTTTTTACGGTTATAATTTTGAAAAATATTTTTTCACGCAATGGACGTGTAACGCACAAAAGTTATATTGCGCAAGCGTAGGTATCAGATTATGTTACTTAAGCTTGAAGTGCCGATGTTTAGAATACATTGCGGGTTGCAACTTTAACGTCGTTTTTTGTAAGAAATATTCATAATTTTGATATGGCTTCTTGAAAATGAATGTTAAGAATCCCCTGAAGCTCTGCAGCCCTCTCGCTCGCACTTTTCAACATTTTAATTTATTGTAAGAGAATGATTCAACTTTGGACGATAAAATATAGTTGCAGACATAGATAATAAAGCTATCGACATGTAGACTTACTTTAAATTTCACATTTATACAAGGTGTTACAAAAGATGCTAACTCTTTTTACAGGGTCATCGTACCTGATGATAGGGATCACAACCAGAATATTTTTTTAGCTCTATGTCGTTCCGTTGATTTTTAAATAATTAAAATGTAAGCGCTGTGACGGGAGAAAAGTATTTTTAAAATACTGTTTCCATAGGTTTTCACTATGTTTTAACAGCCTGAAGCTATTTAAATACAGCTAAGCAAACAACCATATTTTTAATTGGAGCTAAATCCAAAAACAAAAAAGTTTTGAAAATTTTACAATTTTGCGGTTATAAAAAAAAAGTTGTGTTTTTCAACTTTTTTTTTGCAGATTTGTCATTATGTTGACCAGCAGGTTACACCCTGTAAAAAGAGTTAGTATCTTTTGTAACACGTTGTAGTTTAAAAAAAAAAAATTACTGAACTACTACTTTTAACCGAAGTTCTGTGATATTTTTTTATTAGTAGGAATATGAAATCAAAAGTGTGTCCACATGTCGATAGCTTTATTATCTATGTCTGCAACTATATTCTATCGTCCAAAGTTTAATCATTCTCTTACAATCAATTAAAATGTTGAAAAGTGCGAGCGAGAGGGCTGCAGAGCTTCAGAGGATTCTTAAGAACTAGATACTGAATAAATTTCTGCAAAAAAAAAGTTTTGAAAAATCCGACTTTGAACCTCCTTATCTCGGAAACCGTTGATTTCCCAGGCATAGTTCCTTGGGCAAAAATGTTCCTTATGATGAGGACAATACGTGGTTTCCCGCTTTGTTGGCGGTCTTTTAACACCCTGTATGTGGTCTCCCACTTTGTTGGCGGTCTTTTAACACAAGCACTCGATTCAATACAATACTTCAATACAAGCACTCGCCGCAAACAATAATTTTGCATTCTTGCATAACAAATAACTATTGTTTACCGTTGAGCTGGATAGACAGAGTTATTAGCCGTATGCTTTACTTGCTGGCTTAGCATGAGAATGAGTAAGACCTTATGTATGGGCTTATAACTTTATCTATCCCACTCTACGTCGAGGGAGATACATATAAACCATTTTACTTATAAACCATTTAATCAATTCTTATGCTAAGCTTCCTGGTATCTTATCACGGGCGATACCTTAATGTAAACAATATATATTTATTATTAAATTTGAAATGACTGTATTGTTTAGATTAGGGTTTTTATTCTATTTTATTCTATTGCTTTCTTTTGAGCCCTGCAACCGCAAGTTAAGAAATAATAACTATTAAAATACTCCCGACATTTTAGCTTCGAATAAGCATATGTAATAAATAGCTGAACCAATTTTGACAAAACATAACTAAGAACATTCGCTAGAAAACCTGCTTTCAAATAAAAAATAAACCTAAAACTTCCAAATCGTTCACCCATTTAAGAGCTACGGTGCCACAGACAGACACACCGTCATAAACACTTATACAGACACACTCACAAAGCTGTCAAACTTATAACACCCCTCTTTTTTGGTCGGGGGTTTGACTTTTCCTCCACAGTCGAATTTAAATTAATTGTCAAATGTGTAAAAACGCATACGAAGTCGCGGGCGCCACTAGTGAAAAATAACACTCTGTAGCAGTTAGCGGACCATTATGAATAAGGGGGTTGATCTTAAAAGTAGGTAATTTGGCCATGGGGGTCTAAGGTAACAGTTCATTTTGGAAAAGGGGTCTCTTATCCAAAATAGTTTGGTGATAGCTGGTTTAGTGTATCTGATACAGCAATTTATTTTCTGCATGTTTCTTTGCGCGCGGGTTTTTCACTATGCACGGTGCCTTGAGGAAATACGACGCACAAGTAGCGCCGCCAATGGAAAAAAATCATATCTTCTTTTTGGATGCGTTTTTAGCAAAAAACGCTCCTGCGATTTCTCAACGCGAAGCTTAACTATTTTTAGGACCTAAGGTTTGGATTCCAGATCCTAGAAATTAAGAATGCAATCGATTCACGCCAAAAGTGGCCACTCGATCGATTGCATACGTAGGTTCTAGAATCTGAAATCCAAACCTTAGGTCCCAAAAATTGTTAAGCCTTGCGTTGAGAAATCGCAGGAGCGTTTTTTGCTAAAAACGCATCCAAAAAGAAGATATGATTTTTTTTTCCATTGGCGGTGCTAGTTGTAAGACCTATTGCGTCTTAACCGTTTCATCTTTCCCCAGGCAATGCCGTGACCAAGGCAGCCAACTCCTCATCCAAGAGTCCTGAGCTGCTCGCCAAGTACTGCGACCTGCTGCTAAAGAAGTCCAGCAAGAATCCTGAGGAGGCCGAGCTAGAAGACACGTTGAATCAAGTGGTAAGACCCAGCGACTTAATTGTCTAACTTTTGAATCGTGACCAAGGCAACCAACTCCTCATCCAAGAGTCCTGGGCTGCTGGCCAAGCTAGAAGATACGTTGAATCAAGTGGTAAGACCCAGTGACTTTATTGTCTAACTTTTGAATCGTGACCAAGGCAGCCAACTCCTCATCCAAGAGTCCTGGGCTGCTGGCCAAGCTAGAAAATACTTTGAATCAAGTGGTAAGACCCAGCAACTTAATTGTATAACTTTTCAATCGTGACCAAGGCGGTCAACTCCTCATCCAAGAGTCCTGGGCTGCTGGCCAAGCTAGAAGATACGTTAAATCAAGTGGTAAGACCCAGCGACTTAATTGTCTAACTTTTGAATCGTGACCAAGGCGGCCAACTCATCATCCAAGAGTCCTGGGCTGCTGGCCAAGCTAGAAGATACGTTGAATCAAGTGGTAAGACCCAGCGACTTAATTGTCTAACTTTTGAATCGTGACCAAGGCGGCCAACTCCTCATCCAAGAGTCCTGAGCTGCTCGCCAAGTACTGCGACCTGCTGCTGAAGAAAATCCCTCAACTCTTGGGGAATTTGCGGTATCAAGAGAGTTATCTGTCAAACAATTGGGTACGCAAAGTTTTTTGTTCGAAAGTCCGTTATTGGCTTAAACTTATCTTTAGACAATATTGAGAAACTAATTTAAATATTTTTTTATTTTGGTCCAGTAGTTTTGTTTTTATGCGCTAAAATGTTTTGTTCCTATGACCGCCAACAGTATGCAGACCGTCGCGTGAAGGTCAAAAAACCGTATCTTTGAAACGTTGTAAAATCCAAACTACTGAACCAAAATAAAAAATATTGAAATTAGTTTCTCAATATTGTCTAAAGATAAGATTAAGCCAATAACGGACTTTCGAACAAAAAACTTTGCGTACCGAATTTAATAATAACGAACTAACTCAATTGAATGTCCTGTCATTGCGACAGATCGTTCAAAAACAACTCTGGACGTGCATGCGCCGCGCAGAACCTGTTGTTGGGTCCGGACAGCTGCTACCTAGGTAGGTACAGTCGGCCACAAGCTAGGATACCCCTTTTTGTTCAATTGGCGCCCTTATACCGCGCGTGGTAAGAGCTGCCGTGGGGTATCTGAGACTGGCCGACCGTACGTACTTGATTGTGAATGCACCTACAAACTTCGTTAGATTTGTCTACAGGGTGTTAAAAGGCCGCCAACAGACCCGAAAGCCACGCATACTAGACACCAAAACAAAGTACTTTTTCGATAAATTATTGCTGGGAAATAATTTTGGGTTTTTAGGTTATCATTTTGAAAAATATTTTAACATCGTTTTTTGTAAGAAATATTCATAATTTTGATATGGCTTCTTGAGAAGGTATGTTAAGAATCCCCTGCAGCTCTGCAGCCCTCTCGCTCACACTTTTCAACATTTTAATTTATTGTAAGAGAATGATTCGACTTTGGACGATGAAATATAGTTGCAGACACAGATAATTAAGCTATCGACATGTGGACTAACTTTTGACTTTATATTCCTAGTAATAAAAAAACTATCGCGGAACTTCGTTTAAAAGTAGTAGTTCCGTGATATTAGTAATAAAAAAACTATCGCGGAACTTCGTTTAAAAGTAGTAGTTCCGTGATATTTTTTTTATTACTAGGAATATGAAATTAAAAGTTAGTCCACATGTCAATAGCTTAATTATCTGTGTCTGCAACTATATTTCATCGCCCAAAGTTGAATCATTCTCTTACAATAAATTAAAATGCTGAAAAGTGCGAGCGAGAGGGCTGCAGAGCTGAAGGGGATTCTTAAGAGCTAGATACTAAACACATTTCTGCAAAAAAATTTTTGAAAAGTCCGTATCTCGGAAACCGTTGATTTCCCAGGCATAATTCCTTGGGCAAAAATGGTCCTTATGATGAGGACAATACGTGGTTTCCCGCTTTGTTGGCGGTCTTTTAACACCCTGTATACTGTCTAGCGATTTTTATCTAATTTAATAGCTGTCTATGATTTAATTATATTTTTTAGTATGAATATTTTGCAAATAAATATGTATTTTTCATTTTTCTTCTTAGGGTGCCTCTCCGACTCAACGAAGGTTGGCAGTCAGCTCCGCATATCTCTCTTTTTTTCTCGCAAGGCGAAATAGTTGGGCAGCACTCGCGATCCAAGTCCACTCCCGTAGATTCCTTAACCAAGATGTTCTCCTTCGGCCGACGCTTCTCTTGCAAGCGACTTTTCCCATCATTACATGTGGCAGGAGGCTGTATCTCTCGTGTCCGAACACATGTCCTAAATATGCAAACTTTCTCCTTTTGATGGTGTTCCACAGCTCTCGCTTCTTGTTGACACCTGTGTTAGGACTTCCTCGCTCGTAAACTTTTGAGTCCAGCAAATTTTTATTCGTTCATGTTTACAAACGTGAACTAATGTAACTTTGAACCTCCACAGATGGTGGTGTTCAAATACATCGAGGACAAGGACGTATTCCAGAAGTTCTACAGCAAGATGCTCGCGAAGCGGCTGGTGCAACACATGTCCGCAAGCGACGACGCCGAGGTAATATACAACGTGTTACAAAACATCCTCTTTTTACAGGGTGTAACCTACTGGTCAACAGGATGTCAATTCTGTAAAAATTATCCGACCAAAAACTTTGTCATGGAAAAGATGTTGCCAAGACAAGACCATACATACATCTCGCACTGTCAAAAAGCTATCAGATCTCATGTAGAGCCAAGTTTCTAACTCTACACGCCCTAATTCTACAAGCCCTAACTTCACAAACTTTACACCTTAGTCAAAGTATGTGGCTTCGGGGAGACGAGAAGACAATCACTGAGAGAGAGAGAGAGAGAGAGAGAGAGAGAGAGAGAGAGAGAGAGAGAGAGAGAGAGAGAGAGGGGGGGGGGGGGGATAGAGAGAGGGGGGGGTAGAGAGAGGGGGGGATAGAGAGAGGGGGGGGATAGAGAGAGAGGGGGGGATAGAGAGAGAGGGGGGGGATAGAGAGACAGAGAGAGAGAGAGAGGCCTTGTTCACTAAACATGCCCACTGTGGCTTCGGGGAGACGAGAAGACGATCACTCATCAGTGAGAGAGAGAGAGAGGGCTTGTCCACCACGCATGCCCACTGCGGATTTTCATTCTTTGGCTAGTGGGCCTTCTCATCGCGTAACATAATTTCTCCCATTGTAGATGTACTTTTTATTTCAAATACGCATAAAGCCATGCCTTCTACCTCAAAATGCTTACATTCTTATACTTATTTTGCTGAAAGATGCATTTGCTTCAAATAATGCAAGTTTTCAATTAATCTTTTGTTGGTTTCAGGCGTCAATGATATCGAAGCTGAAACAGGCTTGCGGTTTCGAGTACACAAGCAAGCTTCAGAGAATGTTCCAGGTAACCAATACTGTCTTTACCATAAGGGCAAACGAGGTCCTTTTTCCTTTCATTTTTCTTTATAGTGAGGAGCATGATCAACAGCTCCTCCTATACAACTTGTTACAAAAGTACCTAACTCTTTTTACAGGGTGTAACCTACTGGTCCACGGAATGATATTTCTGTAAAAAAAATTGAAAAAACCATTTCTATTTCATAAACTAAACATTGAAAATTTTTCATAATATTTGTCTTTGGTATAAGCTCAAATTTTTAAACAATAATAATTTTGTGTGTGTAGGTGCATTTGCATAGCTATGAGTTGTTAAAACATTGTGAAAGTCAATGAAAACAATATTTAAAAAATACTTTTCTCCCGTCACAGCGTTCGCATTTTATTAATTTAAAAATCAACGGAACGTCATCGAGAAAAAAAATTGGTTGTGATCCCTATCACCGGGTGCTATTACCCTGTAAAAAGAGTTAGGATCTTTTGTAACACCTTGTAGATGCAAAGGCCTTAGTTTACCTACAATCGGGTCTTATCACACCTTCTCTCCCCAGGACATTGGCGTCTCTAAGGATCTCAACGAGAATTTCCGCAAGCACCTGGCCGCGTCTAGCGAGGCCCCTCTCCACATAGACTTCAGCATCCAGGTGCTGTCTTCAGGGTCGTGGCCCTTCCAGCAGTCGTCGTCCTTCCAGCTGCCCACTGAGGTGAGTCCACTTGCTGTCTAGCTCTCGCTCTTAGCGCGCTCTAGCTCTCGCTCTCGGGGTGCTCTAGCTCTCGCTCTCGGGGCGCTCTAATTCTCGCTCTCAGGGCGCTCTAGCTCTCGCTCTCTGGGCGCTCTAGCTCGCGCTCTCGGGGCGCTCTAGCTCTCGCTCTCGGGGCGCTCTAGCTCTCGCTCTCGGGGCTATCTAGCTCGCGCTCTCGGGGCGCTCTAGCTCGCGCTCCCAGGGCGCTCTAGCTCTTGCTCTCGAGGAGCTCTAATTCTCGCTCTCAGGGCGCTCTAGCTCTCGCTCCCAGGGCACTATAGCTCTCGCTCTCGGGGCGCTCTAGCTCGCGCTCTCAGGGCACACTAGCTCTATAGTCTAGCGAGAATTTCCGCAAGCACCTGGCCGCGTCTAGCGAGGCCCCTCTCCACATAGACTTCAGCATCCAGGTGCTGTCTTCAGGGTCGTGGCCCTTCCAGCAGTCCTCGTCCTTCCAGCTGCCCACTGAGGTGAGTCCACTTACTGTCTAGCTCTCGCTCTCACTAAGCTCTCGGGGCGCTCTAGCTCTCGCTCTCGGGACGCTCTAGCTCTCGCTCTCGGGACGCTCTAGCTCTCGCTTTCGGGGCGCTCTAGCTCTCGATCTCAGGCCGCTCTGGCTTTCGCTCTCAGGGCGCTCTGGCTCGCGCTCTCAGGGCGCTCTGGCTCGCGCTCTCAGGGCGCTCTGGCTCGCGCTCTCAGGGCGCTCTAGCTCTCGCTGTCAGGGCGCTCTAGCTCCCGCTCTCAGGGCGCTCTAGCTCCCGCTCTCAGGGCGCTCTAGCTTCCGTTTTCAGGGCGCTCTAGCTCCCGCTCTCAGGGCGCTCTAGCTCGCGCTCTCGGGGCGCTCTAGCTCTCGCTCTCGGGGCGCTCTAGCTCTGGCTCTCGCTCTCAGGGCGCTCTGGCTCGCGCTCTCAGGGCGCTCTGGCTCGCGCTCTCAGGGCGCTCTAGCTCTCGCTCTCAGGGCGCTCTAGCTCCCGCTCTCAGGGCGCTCTAGCTCCCGTTGTCAGGGCGCTCTAGCTCCCGCTCTCAGGGCGCTCTAGCTCCCGTTTTCAGGGCGCTCTAGCTCCCGCTCTCAGGGCGCTCTAGCTCCCGCTCTCGGAGCGCTCTAGCTCTCGCTCTCGGGGCGCTCTAGCTCTCGCTCTCGGGGCGCTCTAGCTCTCGCTCTCGGGGCGCTCTAGCTCTCGCTCTCGGGGCGCTCTAGCTCTCGCTCTCGGGGCGCTCTAGCTCTCGCTCTCGGGGCGCTCTAGCTCCCTCTCTCGGGGCACTCTAGCTCGCGCTCTCGGGGCGCTCTAGCTCGCGCTCTCGGGGCGCTCTAGCTCTCGCTCTCGGGGCGCCATAGCTCTCGCTCTCGGGGCGCTCTAAGCTCTCGCTCTCGGGACGCCATAGCTCTCGCTCTCGGGGCTCTCTAGCTCTCGCTCTCGGGGCCAACTTTTTTTATGACACTAATATTTTCCCGTGGCTTTACTTACGGCCTCCGGTCTTAGTTGGTTTAAAACATTTTTAACAAAGCTGTCTGCGCGAGTAGATGCGTGTGACGATTTCAGAGGATGGGTTAGCTTGAAGGAATGTTTCCATGATTTTTTTGTTCGCCGGGACTAACAATATCTATACTCTATCCAACAGTTGGAGCGTAGCGTCCACCGGTTCACGACGTTCTATTCGTCCCAGCACTCGGGGCGCAAGCTCAACTGGCTCTATAACATGAGCAAGGGCGAGCTAGTCACCAACTGCTTCAAGAACAGGTGAGAAAAACTTCTTTGTTATGCAAGGATGCAATACAAGGTGTTACAAAAGATGCTAACTCTTTTTACTGGTACCTGATGATAGGAATCACAACCAAAATATTTTTTTAGCTCTATGACGTTCCGTTGATTTTTAAATAATTGATGTGACGGGAGAAATGTATTTTTAAAATACTGTTTCCATAGACTTTCACTATGTTTTAACTGCCTGAAGTTATTAAAATACAGCCAAGCAAACAACCATATTTTTTAATTGGAGCTAAATCCAAAAACAAAAAAGTTTTGAAAATTTTACAATTTTGAGGTTATAAAAAAAAGTTGTGTTTTTCAACTTTTTTTTGCAGATTTGTCATTATGTTGACCAGCAAATTACACCCTGTAAAAAGAGTTAGTATCTTTTGTAACACGTTGTATATCGTTTGATGCGAGTGCATTAACAGCTTTTTTAGGTCGCGTCAACTTTTCTTTTTATTTCCCATGATTAGTTTATGTACAGTCAGCCATACGTTAGGATACCCCTTTTTGTTCGATTGGCGCCCTTATTCGATTGCCTCGTTCGATTGCCGCGCGGTAAGAGCTACCATAGGGTATCCTAGACTGTGGCAGACCTAATGATGTACGCTTGGAAACATTCTCACTCCCGGCAATGTTTCCACTGAAAATATTCCCGGAAAGTTTCCCAATGTTTCCATAAATTCCCAGTTTTTTTTTTTATAAATACTAATTTTATTTTTAGTATTGCGTTCGTTAGTCACGTGAAGTGTCTTGTGTCCTTGCAGTGTTGCCGCATGCATGTAATCGGTATTTTATTTTTTAAAAACATCTAAAATCCGTACTTCCACAGCCTTCTTTATCTCTCAAGCCGTGCTGTGCAAGTCCTGGCAACGTCGCCCGTGAACCGGTTTACGCAGTGCACTGTCTGTCAGAAGCCATTATGATAGTACGACCAAATTAAAACTAATCCGAGTCTCACTAACTTCAACTCTGGCTGGAAACCATTAATTTTAGTCACATAATACATACCCGGCTAAATAACATGGCAGTTATGCTGTTTGTTTTTATACCATTTTTCTTGTAGTTTTAAGTTAGCTGGATAATACGTCATCTTCATTTGACGTAAGGATTTGTTTTGATTTGTTGTGTGGCTGATATTGTTAGTGAAAATTAAGTAATTTATTAGTTATTCATTGCTTTAAAACAGCCTAACTTGACTTGCCAGCTTAAGGTATGTTTTTAGAGTATTTTCATAGTTTTAGTTACGATTTGTAGTTACAATTTGATCCTAGAGAACCAATCGTAACACAACATTAAATCATGAATTTATTTTCAAATGCCTCGCTGGTGTTGTGTGCCCTGCTGTAAGTCGAATTACGACTCAAGTCTAAAGAGAGAAGAAAGACCTTTATCTACGTTTTCTTTCCCACGGGATAACGATTTATTAAGTCGCTGGAAAAATAATTATTAGATAGTCTTACAAGACAGACAACCGGTTCACGCAGTCCTTAAATGCGAGGTTGCCAAACTTAACAGCATGGCTTGAGAGATAAAGAAGGCTGTGGTACTTCCAATCAAATTCGTATGAATTATGTGTTTAGTAACTTATTATTTGGTGTATAGAGAATCCTAAACCATGTACGATTCAGTAAACAAACATTGAAATATCTAAAGTTTAGACCAAAGTTCCCGATAAATTCCCAGTTGTGGGAACATTGCCGACAATGTTTTCAGCGATTGGCAATGTTCCCGGGAACGGAACATCAATAGGCCGACCGTACGTTTGAGTCTCGTTGGAAACAGCTAAAATTAAATTTCGATCCTCCGCAGATACACGCTGCAAGCGAGCACGTTCCAAATGGCGGTACTTTTGCAGTACAACGACAATACCTCCTGGACCGTGCGACAGTTGGAACAACACACCGCCATCAAGGGCGACTTCCTCATACAGGTACTGTCTACGACACAATGGCCCACCACACGCAGGAAACACCACACGCCGCTACGGCTGCACATCACATCGCTAATCTGTGACGGGACAGCCACAGATTACTTCACTTTCACTTGACCTTAGATCACCTGGCGAACGAACACGTAGCTCCCACTTTCGAATTTGTATTATCCCGATTAAATCTATAAAATACAGTACACTTTCTCTTTTAACACCGCTGACCTAACCAGTCCCCGTAGCATGACTTTTATCGAGGCGGATTTATCCAACAAAATGGCGATTGATCAGCATTTTTGACGTCTATGACGTGGGTTATACAAGGTGTTACAAAAGTACCTAACTCTTTAAGGGTAATAGCACCCGATGATAGGGATCACAACCTAAATATTTTTTTTGCTCTATGACGTTCCGTTGATTTTTAAATTAATAAAATGTGAACGCTGTGGCGGGAGAAAAGTATTTTTTAAATATTGTTTTCATTGACTTTCACAATGTTTTAACAACTCTAAGCTATGTAAATGCACCTACACACACAAACATATTTTAAAATTTGAGCTTTTACCAAAATAAAAAAAGTTATGATTTTTTTACTTTTTTGAGGTTATAAAATAAAATTTGTATTTTTCAACTTTTTTTTACAGATTTGACATCCTGTTGACCACTAGGTTACACACTGTAAAAAGAGTTAGGATGTTAAAGGTTATAGAACCCACTATAGACGTCAAAAATGCTGATAAACCGCCATTTTGTTGGATAAATCCGCCTTGATAAAAGTCATGCTCCCCCCGCAGGTACGATCGCGTAAAGCGGCGTAAAAGTATCCTATTTGCCGAGTGTTAACTTAGCGCTTGTTAGTAACGGTAGTTAGACATAAAGAAGAGCTTCCAAATTACATTGTACACAAGACAGCACGTAGACACTTACACGCTAGCACTCTACTCGGTTACGTTACGGGCGACTTTTAAACAAAAGTGTACACTCTGACGTGCTGTCGTGTGTACAACCGGCGATGCTAGTCACACACTCCTTCATTTCGGTCCAAATCGCACCATTCGCACCTTCCGTAGAGAGCCAAAGAAAAAAGGTTCCGTCAATATAAATCATAAAGTTGATTAATTTTAAAAATAACCATGAAAAAAATGCATGGGATTAAAAAAATAATAACTTTGCCGCGGTTTTTATATGCAGAATTATATTACGTACTTTATAACGTATGAAAAGGCCAACTGGTAACCTTTTACGTGAATTAAACCGTTACGGGCAACTGTACTACTATCCTCACATATGGGGTTGCTCACGAAGAACAATCTGGTATCAAATTCTAACTCCATACTTGTTTCAGGTGCTCCAAATCCTGCTAAAGGCGAAGCTGCTAGTGTGCACTGACGACGAGTCGGAATTGACAGAGTCGTCGGTAGTCGACCTCTACGTAGCGTATAAGAAGTGAGTTATTTGTTTTACTTTAAATAAAAGGGTGTGTGTGTGTGAGAGGGTGTGTGTGTGAAAGGGTGTGTGTGTGAGAGGGTGTGTGTGTGAGAGGGTGTGTGTGTGAGAGGGTGTGTGTGTGAGAGGGTGTGTGTGTGAGAGGGTGTGTGTGTGAGAGGGTGTGTGTGTGAGTGTGTGTGTGTGTGTGTGTGTGTGAGTGTGTGTGTGTGTGTGTGTGTGTGTGTGTGTGTGTGTGTCTTTCTGTGGCACCGTAGCTCTTAAACGGATGAACCGATTTGTATGCGGTGAAAGTACTTTTTCGATGAATTTATTATTGCTGGGAAATGATTTTGGTTTTTTAGGTTATAATTTTGAAAAATATCTTATCACGCAATGGACGTGTAACGCACAGATGTCATATTGCGCAAGCGTAGGATTAGTTTATGTTACGTAAGCTTGAAGTGCCGATGTTTAGAATACATTGCGGGTTGCAATTTTAAAGTCGCTTTTTGTAAGAAATATTCATAATTTTGATATGGCTTCTTGAGAAAATATGTTAAAAACTAAGATAGTGCATACATTTCTCCAAAAAAAAAAAAAATTTAGTCCGACTTTGAACCTCATTATCTCGGAAGCAGTTGATTTCCCAGGCATAGTTCACTGGAAAAAAAATCATTATGATAAGGACAATACGTGGTTTCCCGCTTTGTTGGCGGTCCTGTATAGTAGAGAAAAAGAAGTGAACATTCTCAATGACGAGCACACTAACGCTCGCTTCGTTCTCTTGTCACTCCGCAGTAAGAAGCTGCGTGTGAACATAAATATCCCGCTGAAGACAGAGCTGAAGGCCGAGCAGGAGACAACGCACAAACACATCGAGGAGGACCGCAAGATGCTTATACAGGTGACGCATCACGTATCCTCTATATCAGTATTTTTCAACCTTTTTCATGACGCAATCCCCTTACAGCTGAAACATCTTTTTCATGACGCAATCCTCTTACAGCTGAAACACCTTTTTCATGACGCAATCCCCTTACAGTGGAAACATATTTTTCAAGACGCAATCCTCTTACAGCGGAAACATCTTTTTCATGACGCAATCCCCTTACAGCGGAAACATCTTTTTCATGACGCAATCCCCTTAAAGTGGAAACATCTTTATCATGACGCAATCCCCTTACAGCGGAAACGCCTTTTTCATGACGCAATCCTCTTACAGCGGAAACATCTTTTTCATGACGCAATCCTCTTACAGCGGAAACATCTTTTTCATGACGCAATCCTCTTACAGCGGAAACATCTTTTTCATGACGCAATCCTCTTATAGCGGAAACATCTTTATCATGACGCAATCCCCTTACAGCGGAATCGCCTTTTTCATGACGCAATCCTCTTACAGCGGAAACATCTTTTTCATGACACAATCCTCTTATAGCGGAAACATCTTTTTCATGACGCAATCCCCTTACAACGGAAACATCTTTTTCATGACGCAATCCCCTTACAGCGGAAACGCCTTTTTCATGACGCAATCCCCTTACAACGGAAATTCCTTTTGCCCTTCACAGCGTCCACAGCCCTTACTAGGGCTTCGTCAGTTAGTACACCTATAGGCCATAACCGCGACCCACAAAAACCCTCCTAAAGAAGCTTCGCGATCCCCCTAAAGCAGCTCCACGACCCCCCTAAGGTAGCTTGGCGAACCCCTGGGTTGAAAAACACTGCTTTATTTGTATATTCCCCCTTATTCTCCTCTCCTCGTTTTATCTTCAACCTTATTCTCAAATCCTCGTCCTTTATCGCCCTCCTCATTCTGTGTTATTGTCATATTTTTCTCTCTCTCATCGTAAAGCCGCGTTTTCACAGTCAAATTACAATAAAAAAAGAGTACAATTAACTCTATGACGAGCACCGTCTAAGAGAGCCGGGCTTCTGATTGGTCGGTTCTTTTAATATGTTGTCTATGGGCGCAAAAACGTCAAGTGCGACGGAGTTCTACTCGTCCAAATTTCCTTGGATGGAAATAAAACAAAATGGCCGACCAATCAGAAGCTTTGGCTTGCTTGGACGGTACTCTTATTTTTATTGTAATTTGACTGTAAAACGCGGCTGACATCTCCCCTTTCCACCACCACCCTTATCCTCACGCACCATTGATCATATTTTCACTCTCCTGTCGTCCCCTTTAATCCAACAACATTCACAGAACAATTTACGGGGCAATTTATTAATCTCCGTTTGCAATCCCAATTCCAGGCGGCCATAGTGCGGATAATGAAGACGCGCAAGACCCTCAAGCACCAACACTTGGTGGTGGAGGTCCTCAACCAGCTCTCCAGCCGGTTCAAGCCGCGCGTACAGGTCATCAAGGTAGGATGGAAGATTCTCTCTTTCTTATAATCTAAGCTCTTTTACATTTGTCGAGAATGCGGGCGTTAGAATTCATTTACCAGTTGAAAATCATCACCGTCATCGGTGCGTCTATTCTCTAAAAAATCCACTCAACCGTCGAGCGTCAACACACTTGAAAATAGTCCTTATTGAAATGATTATTTTGAAACGATATTTCTTTCTTCTAAGCTCATTTGCAATGGTAGAGAACGCGGACATTATAATTTATTTACCAGTCAAAAATCATCATTATCATCAGTGCGTCTATTCTCAAAAAAATCCACTCAACCTCCGAGTATCAAAACAGTCGAAAATAGCCCTTATTGAAATGAACAGTAAAGTTATATTTTTTACTGATTATGTGATATTATTCCTTTGGGTACGGAACCCTAAAAAACGGTCAAGCGCGAGTTGGACTCACGCACCGAGAGTCCTTATAGCCAGATTGTTTAATGTATTTTTTGTATGGCGGTACGGAACCCTCAGTGCGCGAGTCCGACTCGCACTGGGCCGGTTTTTGTTTTACTCAAAAAAGCTCGTAATGTGGTCATTCATTCGACAATCTTCTTTGAGCAAAGTCGAGTCGGTCTCGGCCTTCATTCCAGCTTGTCCATCAAGGGTTTTACTCAAAAAAGCTCGTAATGTGGTCATTCATTCGACAACCGTCTTTGAGCAAAGTCGAGTCGGTCTCGGCCTTCATTCCAGCTTGTCCATCAAGGGTTTTACTCAAAAAAGCTCGTAATGTGGTCATTCATTCGACAACCTTCTTTGAGCAAAGTCGAGTCGGTCTCGGCCTTCATTCCAGCTTGTCCATCAAGGGCTGCAAAGCTGACCACGCTGTGATGGCCTTGAGCCGCGCTACGCTTCGCTCTGTCGTTTTGTTTTCCTCAAAAAAAGCTCGTAATGTGGTCATTCATTCGACAACCTTCTTTGAGCAAAGTCGAGTCGGTCTCGGCCTTCATTCCAGCTTGTCCATCAAGGGCTGCAAAGCTGACCACGCTGTGATGGCCTTGAGCCGCGCTACGCTTCGCTCTGTCGGCCATCAACAGCGCGCCAGAAACGCACCCATTACAGACCGCGGCAGTAATGTTCAATTTCTGACCTCTACCGTTTCTTCTTCTACCGAAGGTTGTCTGGAAGAAATCGCTTTTAGCGTTAAGACCGCCATTTGTACTGTTATTTTTAAATGTTTATTTGTAAAATGTTTTCGTTTGTGCAATAAAGAGTTACTTACATACTTACTTACTTCTTCTGTTCCAGAAATGCATCGATATACTCATCGAGAAGGAGTACTTAGAACGCACCGAGGGTGAAAAGGACACTTACAGCTATCTAGCGTGATTTAAATGTAACATACAACTTAACTATTAAACAAGGCATTAAATAGTAAGCGGTCCGAGACTGTGTGCGTGGATTAGACTTGCTTGTAACTTTTACCCATTTCTTATTGAACGAGCGAGCGAAGTTCTCCGAGTCTACTGGAACAATCCGGCGTTTGTATGTATGTTTGTATGTATGAATGTTCGTTCGACGATAACTTGAGTAAATTTGGTCGGATCGTTATGAAATTTGGTAGGCGGGTAAACGAAATTAAAAGAATTTTTAAGTTCCAACATGAGCCAAATCGGTCGAGGGGTTGCCGACATATGGGGTTGTATCGTTTATATGCAAAGCGCGCGCGCGCCAACGCGAATGGCGTAAGCAAAGTTATACATCTGTAACTGGGGTCGCGAGTTCATAGTTCGGAGCGAACCATTAGTTATTGAACGAGCGAGCGAAGCGAGAGAAGTTCTCCGAGTCTTCTGGAACAATCCGGCGTTTGTATGTATGTATGTTCGTTCGACGATAACTTTAGTAGATTTAGTCGGATTGTCATGAAATTGGTTGGTAGGCAAGTAAATGAGGCTAAGAGAGTTTTCAAGTTCGAACATGAGTCAAATCGGTCGAGGGGTTGCTGAGTTAAGCGCTCAGATACTAGTGGTTCGCCCCGAACTATGAACTCGCGACCCCATATCTCAGCAACCCCTCGACCGATTTGCCTCATGTTCGAACTTAAAAATTCTCTTTTCCTTATTTACCTGCCTACCAAATTTCATGACGATCCGACTAAATTAACTCAAGTTATCGTCGAACGAACATTCATACATACATACATACAAACGCCGGATTGTTCCAGTAGAACTTTGCTCGCTCGTTCAATTAAAAACAAAAATATTTTTGGATTCGTTTTTCTCTAAAAACAAGCCGTTAAATGAGAATCCCTACTATTGGCGGCGGCGACATTTATTCGTAGGATCTGAAATCTAGAACTTAGGTTCTAAAAATAGTTAAGCCTAGGGAAACTCATTTAACGGCTCGTTTTTAGCAAAAAATGCATCCAAAAAGAAGTTTTTTTTTTTTTTCATTGGGGGCGCTTGTGGACGGGGTACCAGGTTCTTAACACAGATGCAAAAGCATCTAAGTTTTACGATGGCAAATTGATGCTTTGATAGTCAATCAAGTGTGGGATACACCGAACTTAATGTGGGATATAATATAATTATGTCGTAGACAAGACCACATATGGGGTAAAAGGAGACCCAGAACAGGTCGTAGAAATGTAGGCACGCAACCGATGACATGGACCAACGACCTGGTCAAAGTGGCAGGAAAAGACTGGATGAGAAAGAAAAGCCCAAGACCGTAAAGAATGGAGTGCAACGGAAGAGACCTACACTCAGCATTGGGTGGCTATAGGTTGAAGAAGTGAGGAATTGTTCGGGTTTAGTTCCAAATACTCCCGCTATGGTATTTTAGCAACAAAATGGCGACGGTCATATTTTTGTTTTATTTTTCAAGAATTGAGTGGCTATAGGTTGAAGAAGTGAGGGATTGTTCGGGTTTAGTTCCAAATACTCCCACTATGGTATTTTAACGACAAAATGGCGACGGTCATATTTTTTTTTTTTTTTCAGCCTGGAAAGTCGTGTAGAGCTGAAAAAGGGAATATAATTTGATGAATTAATCAGTTTTTTCTGTTTATTTTTGTCTGGTCTAACTGTTGATTTCAATTTGGAAATAACATTATAAATTATAAGTTATCGACGGTTTTAAGTTGAAACGGTATAACATCTTTTTGTTAAAAAAACGACTGTCAAAGTGTTTGACATGATTCCTTGACAGTGTTTAGCATTTAATTCGACTCGTCTCCACTCACGCGTCAACTCTCAAAACCAGGGGGGTTACTCTTGACGCTATTGCGATCAAATCGAAAAAGTTTAAAAAATTATTTCTCTTTGAATTCGCATAGTAATGCTTTGATTTTAAATACGTTGTAATGTTTATTCAAAGGTCAGGCTGTTTTATTTAATAAAAACACAATATGCGTCTTAATTTGTAAAATATTTAATTTTGTAAAGTGCGCCATAAATGCGTCAAGGGTAGAGGGGCAGTATATTTGCTGGAAAATAGCTCTTATTAAAATATAACACTAACTTTTATCACTAATCAAAGGCTATAAAATATACGTTGTAGGGAATTGAATTTAATTGTTTAGTATACAAGATTAACTTGGCAGTGCAAAGTCTTGCCACGCACACAGTATCTGATTGGAGTGTAAACAGTTATATTATGTAAAATGAGCGTTTTATTTATTTCATTTAGATAATACCCAACCCATATTGGTCAGTGGTAACGATGATTCGCGACACTCAAACGTAATTTGGTTCAAAACTGACGAATCGCCATGTTGCGGATTATTTTGACAACTATTTAAAAAAAATCATCTCCCATGCTCGGAAAGTTTGCTGTAACTAGTAACTTACGATCATGTAAAAGCCGAATTTAAACAATCTGTATTTTTGTGCGCTTCGAAATTTTAACTCGACGCCCTATAAAAAATAAATCTAAGGAACAAGTTGTAGCGTTGCCTAGCAACGGGTTGTTGATTTTATGATACTTCAAGAATACTCTATTTGTAATCAACAACCCGTTGCTAGGCAACGCCACCGACTCCTTTGTGAAGAAGCAAAAAAGAATGTAACTCATTTCACTAACCTCTATGTAGGAACTATGGCTATTGTTTTTCTCGCTTAGCTGACAAAATCATTTCCTCGCTTCTGTGAGATGAAAAGTTTTGTGTTTCGCACGAATGCAATATTATTTGCGTCTCGTGCTTCTTAATACCTCGCTACGCTTCGGTTTATTTTTTTGAACCACTCGCTACGCTCGTGGCTCAATTTTAGAAACCTTCGCTAGCTTGGCATTCAATACAAGCACTCATCGCAAACAATAATTTTGCATTCTTGCGTAACAAATAAATATTTCAACCCCCAGGCTCGGAAAGTCATTTTTGCGCGCTTCGAAATTTGAACGTCCGTTTTCAAAGCAGTTCATAAATTCTGCTGGCAGGCGTGGCCATAGAAGAACCGGAACGCGATTGTCAAATTTAATCTGTGCTAAGCGAAATTTGACAGTCGTGTCCCGGTTCTTGAATGGGCACGCCATCTATGAAGTGTTTTGAATTTGTTCTTTGAAAACCACCCATTATAGGAACTCACTTGACTCATCTGTCACTTGCAAAGAAGGAAACTCATTTCACTAACCTTTATGTACCTAGACGTATATTATTTTTTGATGCATCTCGCTCTGTGAGATGAAACGTTGTGTATTTATTTCGTCTCGTGCGTCTGAATAACTACCTAGCTTTGCTCAGGTTTCTTTTTTTGAACCGCGATCGTGGCTCAATTTTAGAAATCTTCGTTAGCTCGGTATTCAATACAAGCACTAGCTGCAAACAGTAGTTTTGCATCCTCGCATAACAAATAATTATTGTTATAGCGGTGGTGATTCGTAGGGTAGCGTTTCGGGTATGACCGAGTGTAATATTGTTAACTGCGAAGAAGAAATCGTGAGGAAACCTTTATGAGTAAGTATATTCCCTCTCACATAATATGGCTAATATGTACCTACACACATACAGGGTGGATTTTTACGGGGCAGTAAGGGCAGGTATACCTTAACCGTAATAGTAACAAAAAAGTTTCTAGGAGACCATCCATAACTTTTTGAGATATGAACTGCCTTTACAGATTTTGGAATATTGTACAGTCAGTGAATATTATTACGCGAGATGAAATGAAATGAAATAGTTTATTAGTAAAAAAAACGTTACATATGACTGTTCTGGCACCCAAACTCGGATTCTCTGTACTATAAAGATAAGATAAAGATAAAAATAGTTTATTTCTCAATCCACAAATTCAAATTATTTACATACACGAAAAAAAATACATAAACAAAGTAGGTAGATAAGAACTTGCAATTTTTTCAACCTTTCGCAATTTTTTACAGTAATGGTACCTACTGGCGTCAACAAAGTATTATGAGTCAGTTTCCACCCATCGGTACACACAACTCGTATAATTTAAGTAAGTACTATCTAAGCGTTAAATTTTGATGTTTTATTAACATACATTAGGTATGTTTCTTTATTAAATTACCATACTTATAAAGACTAAATAATAAGTACGGTACCTAGGACCAAGTGTAAAATGTAAATAGTAGCTAAATAAAATCTGTACAATTTGGCTAAGTAGGTAGAAGGTAGGTACTACAGACACAAATAAATAATGAAGGCACTTTATTAATCGACATGTCTTTAGGTAAGTAATATTTTTTTAATAATTTATAAAAAAAAAAAAATTATAGGTAAGGTTTTTAAAAATCGCTCGGGACAAGACTTGAACCTGCAACCTTTTATAACTTTTAAATCTTTTATTTTTCTCCAGCACGTTAGTGCTTTAGAAAAAAACAAGAAATGAGTATTTATAAGTCACCCTGTACCTATATTTTCTTGCAAGAATGATGTCTTTTCTTTGTCTAGTATTTCTTTGCGCTGTAGTCTTATCTCACTATCTCTTATACTTTCATATTACTCATTTGAA